>JAEIGQ010000229.1:0-494768 GCA_018904275.1 Lordiphosa clarofinis | reverse complement strand
GGTCTGATTATAAACCGAATTATTTTGTGTTTGATAGTTTAGATTGCAGTTGTATTTTTTACAAAATCTAATCCTAATATCCCATCATAGGGAATTGGAAAGTTTTCATCGACTACTTGAAATTGGTGGTATACTATTGTAGTCCCTATTAATAATTCTAGACTAATTTCGCCAATTGATCGGACTACGTCTTTGCCAATGCCATTGATGTTCGTATGCCTGGAAGTGTTTATTTTTGTGTTACCTATAAGTGTGTTACATTTTATTAAGGATATATCGGCACTTCGATATCTATTAAGAGGCATATTTGTTTTGTCCTATCGGAGCTTATTGAAATGTAACTATTCAGATTTTTGGTCTAGAGAAAATACGTAATTTGGTTTTAATTCGTATTCAGGGGAGTTTCGGAGTTTTCCGACTGAGTATCTTCGGTGGTTATGCGTACATTGTTGTTGTTATCACCTAGATTGGTTGGAATTGAAAACGATTATTGTTTCTATTTTGGTTGTTACGGTAGTTGTTGTTATCATTGTTGTTATTATTATTGTTATAAGAGGTTGCGTCTTTGCGGATAGTTTTGATTATTGTTGTTATATCTTTGGTTAGGGTAATTTGTTATATTGATTACCGACGCGAGAGTTCGAATTTTGTTGTGAATAAAGTATGGAATTTTGTTGCCCAGTAGTTTCAGTGCAACTGTTAACAAATTTTGATATTGCGTCATTCATAGTATTAAATTGTCCTGCCTCCATAATGATTTTGACGCTATCTAAAGTACAATTTTTTATCATTCCCTTTACTGCTACGCTAGTGGCATATTTATTTGCTATTGTAATTGTCAACCCGTCTGAAATATATGCGTGCTCTAAGGCCTTTGTAAGTTCCCGAATTTCATTGGTGTACGCGGTGGCTGTCTTATTATTTTGTTTTATGTTCATTATTTTTGCCGTTAGTACTTCTACCGATTCTCCCTTAACATTTGCTAGTAATGTTGCTTTTAAAGCAGCTATTGTGTTTTCATTCCTAATAAGATTTCTTGCTGTGCCCTTTAATTTAGTTTTTATTAGGCTTACGGCTGTTTCAACATGCGTATCTTTTATACTGTCGACAAGGTCTAGTGCGTCTATAAAACTCTGCAAATTCTCAGCTTTTCCGTCAAATTCTGAATGAGCCGAGATGCAGTGTTTAGAAATTCAATTTTTGTTTGTGCCATTTTGAGTTCTTCTGTTGGCTTTTTGTATTTGGGACGATGAGTTCATAGGTAGTTCAAATATAGCTTTTTCTGTGTAAGATTTTTGGTATATAGATATGAAGACTATGTAACTTGGATATTTTGATTAATTTTTCCCTAAGCGTATCAAATATTGTGTTTGCTTGTATATGTTGTAATTTGTCGAATAATTTTGAGTTGCTTGAAAGTATGCTGTTATGCAAATTGTAATTCTCTACTAGTAAATAAGTATGTCTATGAACAGTGCATTCTTGAATGGGTCGGTTTTGATTTATGCACTTATATGATTGTATAAAAAGGTTTTTAAACGGAGCAATTTCGTCGAGTAATTTAGTCCAGTCCATATATAAATGTCTTATATCGTATTGATAAATTGATTGATTTTCTTTTCTTGACCGAATTTAATATATATATATTTTTCCTTTTTTCTTTTGTAATTTAACAATTTTCCATTTATTTACAATGTTTAAACATTTTGTGGCAAAAATTTTTATTTATTGCGAGGCGATCCTGTCGCCGTTCTCGCATGGGTGCGCTGGTAGGTGCACTCGCATTTTATTATTTATGAGGCGCTCCAACGCGTCAATTTCTTTCCATATTTTAGTGGCTTCAGCCCAAGGTGGTGGTGGATCTTTGTTGACAGCCTCCAGAAGCGCTGCTCTCTTGCGTCTATTTTTGACCAGTTGGCCACCTCTTCTTTTTTGGTGCTCTGGCGTGGGGGATTCGCACTAGTCGCTCCTCTTCTTGTACTCGTGCTGCTGCTGCTGCTCTTGCTGCTGGCTGCCGTTTTAAATACCTTGTATTGAGAGTGGCTTTGGTCCTGCGGCTGGGTTCTCCTTAATAGCGGCCGCTATTTTAGCCTGGTGCTCAGTGGCATGGCCTTCGGTCATCTCTCGTCAGGACTTTTTATTGCCGTATGTAATTGGCAAAAATTTTTTTTTTATGCCGTTTTGTTTGGCAGGATCGCCATGAAAAGGCGAAGGGTTAAAGATGAGATGTGCTGTATCGCGGGAGCGAAGCAAGTCTGTTTATTAAGCACAGCAAAAGCGCCCCATTTATACAAATTTTTTACATTGGTTCTTATGGGCACATAAGGTTTACATGTAATTCTTATCTCTTAATCTAAGCTAGATATTACGGTTTTCTAAGTTATGTTTTAAGCTTAAAAGCGTTAAAGAACAAAAGCTTTTGGGTATGCAACAGTTTTTATCATAGTCTGAAGCTTTCGCCCAAGTGGGTATGCAACAGTTTTTCAGCAAGTTTAAAGTTGAGCTTACAGCGAACATTGTTAATGATAAAATAATACTACACACCACCAATAACTCCTAAGCTGTCAGAAAAATTTCTATCTGTGTGTGTAAATTTAGTCTTAGAAAGCTTTTTATACCCTTGCAAAGGGTATTATAATTTGGCCCAGAAGTTTGTTACGCACAGAAATATTCATTTCAGACCCTATAAACTATATATATTCTTGATCAGGGCGACGAGCTGAGTCGATTGAGCTTTGTCCGTCCGTCTGTCTGTCCGTCTGTCTGTTTCTACGCAAACTAGTCTCTCAGTTTTAAAGCTATCGAGCTGAAACTTTGCACAGAGTCTTCTTTTTACTGCACACTGCAAATATGTGGGACCAACCCGACCGATCGAATAAATATTTTTGGCGCCAAAAGAAAAAAACGTCGATAAATGGGTTTTTGTGGGAAAAACTTTTTTGTTTTTAATGTAAACGCATCCCGCTTCAGCAATTATTAGTTTTACAGATTTGGAAGTTTTGGTCAAAATCGGATGACTTTATCTTATAAATGGGGTTTTACTTAGAAAATGATTGTTTTTATGCTGACGTTTGTAAACTCTGTTGTATTAAAACATTTGCAAGGGTATAACAACTTCGGCAAAGACAAAGTTAGCTTGGGCTTTTCGTTTTTCTAACTTTTCAACTTGCTCCAGGTTTAATTTCGCTCTTTCGGTTTGTATCTTATACGCAAACTACGATTGGATGCAGACGCGTGTATCTTAAAACTAATATTCAACCGATTCACTTAAAACATTAAATATATTTCGAAAAATACATTTGCTATGGATGTATCGAATCGTCAACTTTAGCATCGACTTTTATTCCAATTTTATCTGCTACTATATATGTTACTAGCTCAACCCGCCACGACTTTGTCCGCCTTCAAGATTTTAAGAAATTGATGAAATTGTGTTGTTTTATCTTGTAAAAGTATATCAAAATTTGTTCGTGGTAAATGCAGTGACCTGTACACCTGTAACAATGTCTTTTTTTTTAAAAATTACAGAAACAATATCTTTTGACAAAACCACAACATAAGTCCCGTTTCGTTGAACCAATAATATCGAACTAAATATCAAAACAAATTGACGTCATAGCAGCCACTCTTCAAATTTAATTCAATTCAAATTGGCTTTCCTCCTTTTACCCCACCCCTCCTCCACAGCTCTCGATTCTTTCCCCTCGCCCCCTCCCTCTTCCAATGCTCTTAGCAAAACAGCTTAACACAATGTTGCCTGAACGCAATAGCTCATTTATTTGCCCCATAAAAACTTTTCTTCGGCTTACTTACACACTTCGCGGAAAAATGTTCCATGTTTTTATTTTAGTGCGCACTTACATAAACTAAACGAAGATCTATGCCAAATCTTAGATCTCTAGGATAAGCAGTTTTGGCTGTGGGTCTGTCGGGCCTACAGATTTATAAGTATAGACTTTACTTATTACCCACATTAAGCAAATATGAGGCATTTTATAGGAATTTTGTTATAACTTTCATGCCATTTCTTAAATTATTATTTGACATTTCGAAGACAGAAAAATAAATGCAAATATTTTACTCACCCGGCAGTCAAAACTTTTGCCAGTTTATTGTTCAGATCAAATGAAACTCTCCTCCACTAAAAATGAAAAGCCATTCAAAAGGCTAATCAAACTACTGCAACTAAGTAAAGCATTCAAAATAAAAGCATAAAAAAATATCCCATGGGACAGAGGGTCAAACAAAAATAAAATAAAATAAAAGCAAGTTATATTGTAGCTGCATTGTTGAGCGGAGAGCAGCCACCAAAATTCTCGAGCACATTGTGAAGTATTGTAAATAATTTAAAGTTTTTTGAACAACTCTCACTCAACTCTGGACAACATGCAGACCATTTGGTTTGTAAAGCTTGAGCGTTATGAAAAGTGCTCGGGGAAGGTAGGTAGGTACATGAGGTATCATTTGGCCAGCTTTTGGGTGAAACTTTAGCTTGGCAAGTATTTTTTTTGTGACTGAGAAATAAAGACTAACTGGTCTATGTAAATTTTTCTGCTTTTGAGGAAAGACCAACAATTAAAGTAAACAAAAGGTCAGGAATAAAGCTGTGTCAATCAAAAAACAACAACCACATTAACAAGAAGGAGAAAACAGGGCTAGTGCTATAATCCAGCTCATAACTACGTATCTATATGTATGTATGTATCCCTAAGCTACATTTAAGTAAATCAAACTATAAAAAATGTCATAAAAATAAGTAAATAAGTAAACATAAATTTCCACATCTAAATCAAATATCGAAATCCGTCAAATCGTAATTCTCGCGTCGTAATCACTAACCCGGTTGCCTGCCTGCGTATATTACAGATGCAAATTTTTCGGATTTTCCATATATACAATATCTGACACGTAAGTTTGGGTTTTTAGGTAACCTCATCTGCTGGGGGCATCCATGACGCGTTATATTTAATTTTAATAAAAAAAAATCATAAATCGAATTGATATGTTGGGTAAACGATTTTGCGTTACGGTTGAACAAGGACATGCAGGACACACGACTGCCGCGACTGCTGCTGCATCTGCATCTGCATATAGTAGTAGTATGCCAACGTTGCACATGACAATATTTTGCTGCTTGTTTAACGTTTCGTGATTTTTGCCAGATTTTAATGTCGCTTCCTTTTTATATGTGTGCGTGTGACACGTACGTAGTTGCGCGTATCTGTGTGTGCGTGTGTGCGTGCAAACAACATGGGACGTTGTATTGACAGCATATTGTGACAAATATGTAAAAAATATACAAAACATACAGACGTGGCGGCCGCTCAAAAAAGAGGGAAAAATATTATACGGAAAATGACAAAAATGCATTTCACTGAGAGCTTTAACAATAGTTAGGCTGCTATCTAAACCAATTTTCGAGTATGGTTTTACACAGGAAACGACTCTAAAAATGTCAGTAAAAATACGCTGAAAAATATACCAAAATGATGGCCTAGATTTTAAAGAGAAGACAAATGTAAAGGGGAAATAATTTGTTACTAGAAATTGTGCAACTATTAAAGGAAAAAGTTTAGATGAACCCAAAATGTGATGTTACAATTTTAAAATTCAACTTAAACACATCTAAAAGCATTACCTTCTTTTCGGTGTAACATTGTTGCAAATCTTTAAAGTTTTCTCATGCCTATCAACTTGAAAACCTTACCAAAAGTTTTCTCTCTGACGTAACCGTTGGCCGCCAACATTCACGAATATGTTGCCCTCTTGTGCCTGAGCAGCAGCAGCTTAGAAACTTACAGCAGAATGTTGCATAGTTTGTGGCATTTTCTGAAAGTGTTTGTACACCTTAAAATTTTTACAAATTTCGCCACAAATGTTGAACAAGAAAATTTCAAGTTGGAAGAAAAAACCAATAAAGAAGACGATGTTCAAAAAACCTTACTACTCGTTTACACAAAGATAGGGATGAATTTTTTCAAACAATTTCAAGATATGACAATGTTTAGTAGTACTTCATTATTAATAACCGTTAAGCAAAAATTTAATGACCGCATTGCACAGTATTCTTTCCAATTGTTTTGCAATTTTACTTTTTATCCAAATTTCCATAAAACAAATACTGAAAAATTTCGAAACTTAAGCTATGATAGAAAGTTTCTTTTTTTAAACTTTTGCACAACCGTTCACCTAGCTTTGAAGTAAGTAGTTATAATATAGCCTTTCAGACTCTGAGCTAAACTGTCGGTCTCTTTTTCTTAAAATCACTCAAAGCAAATAATTTATAAATTCTGCTTTTGTTTTTCTTTGCGCTTACAAAAATAGAGCAAAATGCTGCAATCAGAGACCGAAAATTTTTTGTTACACTTTTGCTTTACTCGAGACGATTTCGTACAACTTGACAAGAGCCTTTAGACTCAAGATGGTCACGCATGGCCCGCAGGGGCTGAACTCATTTTGCTATGATATCTACAAGTGCCCAACCCATTCCGAGGCTTGTGTCAAGAGAGCAAACAGCTTTTGTATCACTGGTCAGCTGTTATTTTAGGCACACCCAAATACTATCATTTTTGGGCTCGTTCTTCTTGTTAAACTCGGCTTTAACCCAAAAAAGTTTTATCTTCAGTTAACTGGTACAAGGTTGATTAAATGTCGATTTTTGAATTTTATCAAACTGCTAGGCTAATGGAAAATGTAGTTTCATTTTCGAGAGTAATTTCCCCTTCACTCCAGTTACCAAAACATTGCCTACTTAGCAGCGCAGTCGTGGTCCTCGTATGTTCCTCCTATAGATTTTTATACCTCCACTAACCATAACCGTTCTGTTCTTTTCAACCTTTCACAGATCCACCGGAGATCATCAGGAAGCCACAAAATCAGGGCGTTCGTGTGGGAGGCGTGGCCAGTTTCTATTGTGCGGCCCGTGGAGATCCGCCTCCTTCGATAGTCTGGCGTAAAAATGGCAAAAAAGTTTCAGGTAAGTCGGCTTAAGACAAACTTAAAGCGGAATTTATGCACATTTTGCACCTCTCCTCCTCTCCCACCCAATTAAAGGAACACAATCACGATACACGGTGCTAGAGCAGCCTGGAGGCATTTCCATTTTACGCATCGAACCAGTTCGAGCGGGACGTGACGATGCGCCGTATGAGTGCGTGGCTGAGAATGGCGTGGGTGATGCCGTATCCGCAGATGCAACTTTAACCATCTATGAAGGTAAGTGGGTAGTAGATATCCTGTTTTTTCTTCAGCCGGCTGGTTGGCTGGCTGGCGGGTTGACTGGTTAGTGGGACATCAAAAGTTTCCATCCAGCATACAAAGTTCATACATTGATTTTGAATTAAAACTGGGCAAAGAACTTTACCTCCCCAGGGGGGGGAATGGCGGACTGGGCTTGGAGTAAAGTTGTTTGCCAGCTTGTTTGTGTGGCTTAAATTACTTGCCAAAATTTACTTTTGCTTATTTACAACTGAGCAAAGGATAAAGTTTGTCCTCTCTCTCGCTCTCTCTTTCTCTAAGCCTAATCAACTCTATGCCAAAAAGTGGGGTGGGAGAAGTATCTGGCAATTGAACTAATTTGCTTAAACTGAGAGCCACGGCCCTGGCAAGTCACTGGCAAAAGTATTTATAATTTTGCACTAAATTATAAACAGCAAAAAGTTTGTTTTTTCCAAGTTCTCCGGGGTGGTGGTGGTGTCGAGGGGTAGGCGGTTTCGAAAGCACCTAAATCAATAACCAAATTTTTTTAACCCTGCAAAAGGGCTGGGAAAATTCGCAACTTTTGTGTAGCCAAGGAAAATTTTAATAAGATTAAATAAAGAAGCCAGAAAATTAAATGGTATTTGATTGTAAAGTTAATGAAATGAAAAAACAGTTGATTAATCAATTTCAAGAGCGTATGGACGGAAATCATCTCAACTCAAGTATTGGAACAGGGGGTGTAATCTATGAAAGGGCGGAACCACTTAATATTAAATTAATTCCGATTGTTTGTCTTAACTTTTTAATTAATGCGGTCCACATTTTCTTCTACATTTGATAATGTTTACATTCCTTGCAGATGTTATTTTGTACACATTAACGAATACAAGAAAGCATCTCCGACCAGCATGGCGAACTGAGTCGATTGAGCTTTTTCCGTCCGTCTGTCTGTTTCTGCGCGTGTTAGGGCATTTAGTCCACTCAGCTCTAAAGCTATTTTGCACAGTTTTGTTTGTCAATGTTAGTTCGAAGATTCGAAAAGTCATGCGAAACGAAGCATGCCGATGGTTCACGTGTAACATTTAAGGTTTCGATTTTAGTGCAAACACATTAATACTTACCTCTGTCATCTCCAATTCGTTTGCAACCAGTTGAACTCCAATTGAATTTAAATTTGTTTATATTAGTAGTTTAACAAACATTTCTTCGGAAGCCCAACTCAACTGAATCTACCTTTTATATTATATCTAAATCTTTGCAATCAATATGGAGCATAAACTTCTTAATTTTGATGAGCAATTGTCATCGGATGCCTCTAGAGGCGCAAACATTTCGCTATTTACACATCTACGAGACGAACGCATGCCCAAGTTGAGACCAATAGAGTAAACAAGCCCTTAGTCGCTGGCTAGCCTTCGAGCCTATAATGCTGCTGTTATTGTTTCAACGCTTTGCATGATGACTCACAATTAGAGGTTCGAAACGAAAGCAGCTGCAGATGAGGAGTTTCTTTTGCGGAAGGCTTTAAGTCAGAGACCGTATGCAACACATGAACAAGGCGTTAGTAAGTGCACCAAGAGTATATAAAGACCTGAATTATACAATCGAACACAAATACTGCAACGAGTCTTTCAAGCAAAGTAAGATAGCTTAGTATAATGAAGGCCAGAGGAGATCTTTTATGGTTTAACAGCTGCCCAAGAAGAATTGTAGATAGGAAGTATTTGCTCACCTGCCATACATGTGAGCAGAAGGACATGCATCATTTCGTAGGACGATATTTCAAAACTTGTACGCTTACCGAAAAAGAGGTGCTAGTGGCCCTGAACGGGAGGATGGGATGGAATAATCTGGCGAATTACATAGAGATGTCTACTTTTTGTAAAAGAAATGTTATAAATGAAAATTTTTAAATATTTTAAAAACAAGAGTACATGCTTAAATTGTACGTTTCTGTTAAAATTCAGAAGCAAGGCTGATGGTTTTAAACCAAGTTTTTGTTTACTATTAAACAATCAATGTCAAGATTCAAAATAATTTGATATACGAAATCCTGTCTGGATAATCCACACATACATAAAGATAGAGCCAAAAAATGTTTAACTTCATGCTGTTAACATGCTGTTAATGTTAACAGACCATTAAAAATAATTAAAAAGCTTGTTTTGTTGAAGAAAATACATATTGCGTACCTCACATTTTCCCTTCTTTAAATAAAACTTTGCTGAAATAATTCTCTACTCTCCTTTGATGTTTTACCACATTACTATTTAAATTCCACCGCCCCTTACCCAACTCGTCCCGCATTACTCCCATTTTATTTAACCCATTTTGTTTGGCACTTAATTAGAATTTTGTACTCCATCACATGAAGGGAGATGCGTCAAAAGCAGAGCTGTAGAGATTCCCACTGAACATACAGCCAAAGTCACACAAAGCTAGCAGCGGGACGAGGGGGATGAGAAAGGAACAGAGAATACCGAAATAATAATGCAGCAGCAAGCATTATAATAAATACACGAAAGCGAGAACAAAAAAAAAAAATTATCGCTAGCAATAAATTTGGTAAAACGTGTTGTTGTTTTTGTTGTGCGTAGAGAGGGAGACAGAAGAGAGGGGGTGAAGCAATCAGGCAACAAATTGTAAACAGTAAATTTTACTAGCTTCGCTGTAGAAGCCATAGCCATACCCACATTAGCACTAAATCGCAAAGACTAACGCCGCCAGTTAGTTAAACGTTTAGAGCATAAACATATACACACACACGGAGAGAGAGAGAGTGTGTAATAGGACGTACGCCCTCTGCTGCTTCCACCAGAGAAAACTAATCTTTATTTCGATATTTGCATAAAAAACAAACATGTCAAAAAATTCGTAACGCGGTTTTGTTTGGAGTGCATAAAACTGCAAGGAAAGAAAAAAAACATATAAAATGGGGATTTACTGCAGCTGCCACGCCCACTCGGCACCCAGTCAAGATATTGCCAGGAGACAGAGTCACGTTATTTGCAGGTGTTGCAATCTATCTGACGCCACACTCAGCTCAGTAGGTGTGCCAGACGGCGGTGGCGGCTTTTGTGGCAAGAAGTAATAAGAGAGCAACACCTATGCTAACAAACACACACACACACACACCTGCAGGAGCGCGCATCTCGTGGCAAGTGTTTTTGATCTCGCGCTGCTTTAGCCTGTTGGGAATTTTGATTAAAAATGCTTTCACGTGAAACTCAAACGTGCTTGGGCTGCTGCTGCTTTCCTCTCCCACCTCGTCCCTCATTTCTGTTCTCTGCATATGTGGGCGTGGCTGTGTAAGCCTTTTATTGGCATTGGCAGCGTGTGTGTGTGTAAATTTTTACATTGAGATTTATCACACTAAAAACTTTAACCGGGAGGCATCTGAAAAATTGAAAAAAAAAAAGAAAACAAAAAATGTATGACAACATGCCGCTGGAGCGGCCATTGCCAACTGTTACGCAAAAGCAATTAATTGGCCCAGATTGCCCCGTATTTGTTCTGGCTGCAGGTGAAAGGTAAAGGCAAACAATGCCAAGTTTCTATACAGTTCAAGCCCCGACTTTGTCTGATATGAAACATCAGCCTGAAAGTATGCAATGGTTATAAAGGTGTGTCCAATTTAATGTTGGCTGTTGCCAGAATCTGAACTTTGTTCAGTGTTAATTCTGGGGCTAAAGACGAGAAATACACAAGGTATTTCGGTTTGGTTGTTTTTAATAGGTAAAACGATCAGGTTTTTATTTCTAACAATAATGGTTTGCAATATTGTCCGAATAGATTTAATACTCGTTCACTCTTAAAAATTCCTTTGCTCCGCCGATATTTTTGGAAGGTGAGACCTTTTACGGTAATTGGGGGCGCCGATACAGTAACGGGCGATGGCGCAGAGCATTAAGTTGCCATGCCGTGGGTTTAGTGTTGCTAGGTTTTGAATTTGATCCTAGTTTTTCAAGAATAAGAAAATAAAAATAAGTTCAGACCAACCTGGATGGGTGTGGTGAATTTCCCAAATTTTTGAAAACTATTTTATTTCGCTGAATTGTGCTTGGATCGGCTTAATTACAACAGATTGACCATGAGCTCCTTTTCAAAAATATAAAAATCGGCATATTAAGCGAAAAATAAATGTTTCCATAAAAAGAAGTTTGACCCACTTTATGTGTCTAATTATGGAGAAAACTGATCTTTAGGAGGCAAGAAAATATTTCCAAATTGTATTCCATAAAGACCTACCTCGAGCTATTACAGTCGGTCAAAAGCTATTAAAAAGCCTTATGTTCTCTTCTTCTTTGGCCCGATTTGTATATGACAACCGGCATTATGGTCATTTTATATATAAGCATGGATAAACTCACTACTCTTGAATCAACTAAAGGTCTTAAAATAGAACATCGACTAGTAGGAAGCCAAAGTTTCATATACAATGCACGCATAACCTGGCATTAACCCCACTTGGGGAAACTTCTTCCGAAACTAACATGTTGGATTAGGAGCTAAATGAAAGGTGTACCAGGCCGTCAGCAGATCGGTTCAAAGCAATGCGGCGCAAATATGGGGTTCGGCCAACTTCGAAGAAGTTGATAGCTTGCAAAATTTCTTTTTTAAGAAAATGTACAGAATTATTGCATTCAACTGACAAGTGGAATTACTCCTGTTCACATTTTCACGCTTGATCTGCACCTCCGATATATGCAAAGAACTATATTTGAATAAGAATATAAGAGCCAACCAAAACAATTTTCAAAATTACTGCTAAGGAAAAGTATAGTTTGGGTGAAATGCTTAAGCGATTTAAGTATCAATTTTAACTTGGACTGGAACTTACCGTTGACTAGAATGGAGTGGCAGAGCAAAACACAAGTGCTCAAGAATCGGCGGAGCAGAGCTATGAGTAGAGCTTATAGGCAGATACTTTTTTAGATTCTGTGGGAAATCGTAACTCACGTAAAATGAAATGATGGCAAGATGGGGCAGACGACAAAGGCTTGGAAAAATAAGCTAATTACGTCACAAGCGCTTTATCATATAGAAAACCAATAATTACATAATTTTAATTATTTTCTCTCTTTACCGACAGATGATTTAAAATCAATGTCGTATTGTTCCAAAATCATACCTAAATAATTTTTAAAAAATAATGGGCTTGTTCAGCAGAATAATTGAACCCTGAGCAGGTATCAGAAAAAACTTTTGCATCTAGTAGTTTTTGCTGAAGAAGGGAGCAGTATCACTTTAAAGTAGCATACTATTTGATACATGCTCCTGTATCATGATACCTCAAATTGGCAATTATGATGCCGCATTACTCGAGTTCATTCGAAAGAATATTGCTAAATTATACCTGATCATGGAGCATGTTGTTCTGCTGAACACGGTCATTGTTAACAAAGGAACCTATTATTATTATTATATTCTTGATTAATTGCCTTAAAGCAAAGCAGCCGGCTTATTGATTAAAAACTTTTATTTCAATTAGTTAGTGCTCGTTATTTATTGCCATCAAAATTCTTCCCACAAACAATGTGTTAAAGGCAGAGACCGAAAATAACTGGTATTTTATAATTAAAATTTCGAAAAAAATTTTTATTTAAAAATTATAAATTAATTGATATAAAAAATTTTTATTTTAAAAATTAAAATAACAATTGCTTTATGATATCCTACGTGCGTAACATCGTACTAGCCCTTCAACCACTGGAATATAAACGAATAGAAACATAGATCAAAGATGCATTCATACTTTTATCCTAAGATGTTCCGCACGAAGGACATCTTAAAGTAATTGTTGTTTTAATTTTTAAAATAAAAATTTTTCATATCAATAAATTTATAATTTTTAAATACAAATGATTTTAAAATCAATTAAATACTAATTTTTATATAAAAATTGTAAACTAATTGATTTTTTTAAATTTTTATACACTTGAAAAGTGTATTATAATTTTGCCCAGAAGTTTGCAACGCATAGAAGGAATCATCTCCGACCACATAAAGTATATATATTCTTGATCAGCGTGACGAGCTGAGTCGATTAAGCTTTGTCCGTCCGTCTGTCCGTCTGTCCGTCTGTCTGTTTCTACGCGAACTAGTCCCTCAGTTTTGAAGCTAGCGAGCTGAAATTTTGCACAGAGTCTTCTTTTGTCTGCACGCAGCTAATATGTCGGAACCGACCGGATCGGATGGCTACTTCTTGTAGCTGCCATACAAATGATCGGTCGAAAAATGGATTTTAATGAGAAAAACTGGTTTTTTCTCAATATTACCGCTCTCAATCACGGTCATGGGCAATATTAAATGTTTTTAAGCTGATCTGCGAAGTTTGGTCGAAGTCGCTAACCGTTGAGACAAGCGATTTCAAGTGTATAAAAACTTCGGCACGGACGAAGTTAGCCTTGCCTTTCTCGTTTTTTAAATTTTTATTATAAAATAAGAATTATTTTCGGTCCCTGGTTAAAGGTACGAAACATTATTGAGTTAAATAAAAACCCTTTTGGAGAAATAAAACAAAATTTAGCCCGACTAAGAAAACTTAACTGATGGTAGTGTACGAATCTTTACTGGGTTTCGTCTGGCTAGGCGTTTATTTCTAATTTGGTTTTGGAGGTCCGTCGGTGTTATTTGGCGTTTGACTTCAAATTTCCCTTTGTGGTAAAACATTTCAACCGAAATCTTTGGTCGTTTCTTGGAAATCGCAACTCTTAGATATTTCAATAAATCAAATTCGGAGTTTTACACTTACTTTTTTTTACAGTCTTTTACAGTCTTTCAAAAAAAAGTAGAACAGAGCAAATTTTAGTAATTTTTTTTCAAATTTTAGTTGCGACTAACTACCTAAAGGAGTAATCGTATAAAGTTGGTTTGTGCTTAGTTTTAGTTGATTTTTAGGCAAAGCTTCAATTTTTTCTGTTAAGCTTTATGGATCTTAAACCTTGTTAAAGATAGTGTAAAAAAACTTAAGAAAAGAAGATAAAACATAATGATTTTCCCACATTTTTAAAATTTTGAGTATTACAATGAAATTTGTTTTTAGATTTGTTGCACACATAAAAATGTTTTGTCGGACTTTCCTTAACATGTAGATCTACACCAAGAGGTGGAGTTCTTAAGCAGAAAACTTCAAAGAGCTATAAAAACAATACGGCAGCTTACCGAACTAAACTCATTTAACATTTGTATTCCACAATCTGGATTTTTTTTGCTGTGTGAATATTCTGCAATATCTGACATTTTGATGATATCTAGAATTATTGACGGTGCATTTCTTCCTCGTCCCGGACGGACACCTTGTGGGATCCGAAATTGAAATCAAAATTATTTTCTTGTAATTTTTGCATTCCAACACCATAACGCATACACATATCCTTGACCAGGTATTTTGGTAGACATTTTGTAAACGGAAAATAATTACCATAGCCCACCCCACCGCCCCTGTTCCTTTAAGGGTAGAGGCGCAAAATTTATGTACGCGGCGTATGAGTAATGTGCACTACTTTTAGCCAGAGGAGATTTTCCAACTTATAATTTACTGTCTACCAGCTATTTTTGCTTGTTTGTTGTTATTGTTGTTTGTTGTTTATGGGGCCGCTGCCGCCGAAGCGAACCGCAAAATGTGTGAAAATTGCATGGGGCCAGGTGCAAAAAACATATTTTCGTTGATACACTGACTACTCACTCATTCACTCACTCGCCAGCCAGCAGCTACCTAGCTCAGTCGGCTCTGGCAACGTTTGCATTTTTAGTTGTTAATTATGCGAGTTGATTATGCTCTCTGTGCACCCTGGCGCCACGTAATTGGTGTGCATTTGATTTGTGGCAGGTTGTAACGCTCGTTGATAGACTTACAAAAACTAAAAACAACAACACCACCAACTGGCACATACGAACGAGGGGAAGTAATTAGTGTAGTTTAGCAAAGGACGAACAACTACAAGCAGAATGAAGGTAAAAGTTGGCAATATTTGTGGTTGGAATAGGCAACTAAAAGAGGGAGACCGGGGCGAGAAGGTAAACATTGCCAGGGGTTTAGTGGTTCAAAATAAGGAAGATTTTCGCATTAGTCAGATGAAGTCACTTTCTCTAAGAGTTGGAAATGGAAACTGGAGTATTCTCTAGGTTGTTGGTGTTGTTGGTTTTTAGTTTCAAATGTCGTGCATTTTGTCATGAAATTTGCTTAATTGTAGACTGCAAAGCTCCACAACAAATTGGCAGTTAGATAGTGTGACCAAATTTGTAACTGTAAAATGTCTGTTAAAGCGTTAAATTTCGCGTACAAAGAGAAAGTCCACGTAATCAAAGGTCACCTCAGAATCTGTAAATCTATTTATTATTAAAACTGTAATTTTGTTCAAGACAGTGTCACGATTTGTGACTTCTTTAACAATTAAATCTCCTCTCCCTCTGCCCGGTTTTGCAATAAATTTTTCGAGCTTCCTTTTCTTAACCTGACGTTGTCTAGACTACAGACTTTTACTATTCTCTGTTAATGAAACCCTTTGCCGTAGCTTATGGCTTCCCTTTGGCCTTTGCAAATTGCAATAAAATCATCTGGAGGCAATCTACGTCACCACCAGAAACCCCAACATCCACAACCCAAACAATTTGCTTTTAAATTTTGTCCAAAAATCCCGCAGTCCGCAGTCCGTATCCACAACAAACAATATGGCCACGCCTGGTGTCCGTGGATGGAGGCACAAATAAATTTCATTAATTGCCAGCCGAAAAAAGGACACCAGGACGGCGCGGGGCGGCGCATTCATTAATCTCACTTTATAGTAATAAGCGGCTTTGGCGGTTACGGTTAGCTCGTTTTTGGAGGAGGAGGAAGAAGAAGGCTTTACCTACAGTTGCGGGACCATTAGTTGAGCTTGATTAAAACGGTGCTGGACGATGGTTTTGCTTGCACTTGTTGCAAAGTCAAACGGCAAAAACTTTATCCTTGGCTTGGTCCTATGCTCCTGCTGTGCGCTGCTGCTGCACATAGACAAACATTGACAATACACTGGGCGCATTTAACTGGCCGAAGCTGGTGGTTGGTGCCCTGTCCAGGCACTTGGTGCCGTTTGCGGTTTGCCTAAAAAGTCATATTAATAATGAAAATTTTACAGTAGCGAAAAGTTAAATGGGGAAATTTTGGTCTTGCTGTTGCTGCTGCAGCGGAGGCTGCCCTACAGCAATGCAGCAAAGGCACCAAGCTGTGCTCTAGAATGAAGTAGCTAGGAGCCAGGACCCCATACAACGAAATGTGTGCGTGTGTCTGAAAGTTATTGAGCTTAGAGCGGTTTTGTGTTTAATATATGACAAATAAAAAAAATGGGCAGGGAGAAACTTTAAGTGGCAGTTGAGAAAGAAATAAAATCAAGTTGGGCTAATAATATGGACTAAATAGTAGTTTACACTTTTGAGGGAACTTCAGGGAATGGTAAAGAACGATCATCGAGTACAAATGTGTGAGAAAGCTAAGGAAGTAGGCATTTAAGAGAAAGTTTACTGCCAGATGGGTGACGCATTTGCCGAAGACTGAGAACAAGCGATTTGGTGCAGTCTTTTAAAAGTAAAGAGAAGGTGAACGTGACCGTAATGGGCTTTTTACACTGGGCACATCTCACATCGCACATCCTGAGTTTAAATGCTTAATAACCATTTGCCAACATTTGTAAACTTTTGTTTTGTGAAAATGTTAGGTGGGTCGATGATTAATAGGTAAATGCTTTAAAGATAGCGAGTTCCGCCATGGTAAATATGTTGGATGTTAGATGTGCTCAGTGCAAAAAGCCTATATGCTAATGTCGTCTCTGTCCGACTTTATTAAGGGAAAGAAATAAAACTTCTGATTCCAAAGTTTTTTGGTTTCTTTAAAAAGTTTTCGACTTGCGTTAAGAATTCAAAAACTTGTTCTGAGTTGATATTGAAATTTTTTTGAGATGAACTCCGTTTCGTTTTCAAGAACATTTTAAACTCAACTCATTGATTTCGGATAACATTATAAGCGGTTCCTCACATTTTGGGACTTCGAAATAGAGAACAGGACATATGCTTGGATTAGATTTTGGTATGGAAGGGAAGGCAAGGGCACATTTCTCACAAATCACGAATAATACAATCCAATCAATTTTTAATTTTCAAGTTTCCAAGCAAAACAAACAATTTTGAAACTTGCAGAGGGAATATTTAAATTTTCTTAATTTTTATTGTATTGTATGGGTATTGTATTTTTATCTAGTCACTACAGTATAACAAAAATTTCCACAATTTAAAATTGAATGAATAATTGCTAACTTAACCTAATACATAGAAGTTTTGATACATATATATGTTCTAGATCAGCACGACGAGCTGAGTTAATATAGGCATGTCCGTCGTACGTCTGTTTCTAATCTATCTCCTCCCTCAGTTTTAAAGCAATCGTGAAAAGACTTTGCACGAAGTCTTTGGTACGAATTCGCTGCACGTATATCGGAACCGGCCGGATCCGAATACAAATGATGCCATAGGAACGTTCGTCCGAAAAACTAGTTTAAGTGAACAAATTTATTTTGTAAACATCGTATTTTTAAGTTTTCTATGCTTTCTATCAAGTTTTATGAAAATCGGAAAACTAAAGGGTGGTCCATTTCAAAATTGGAATTTAATTTGGCTATAAAAAAAGAACGGCTTGAAATTTTTCAAAGGTTAAACCATTAATTGAAAGTTTGATTCATGTTATTTATTTATGAAAAAAAATTTCGATCAAATGACCACCACGGCTTACTTGGCAGTAGCATATTCAATTTACCCAATTTTTGAAAACATCTTCAATTGTTTCGGCACGTATGTCAGTAATAGCAACTCGAATCTCGTTCTTCAACTCATCAATTGTTTCAGGATTGCTTGCATAACAGTTGTCCTTGACCGCTCCCCAAAAGATAATAATTGACATCTCCATATTGCTGATTGTTCGATTGTCGAAGATAGAGCACAGAAGATCGATTGTAGCGTGCGCTGTGTGTCACGTAGCGCCGTCTTGTTGAAACTAAATATCGTCCAAGTCATCCGCTTCAATTTCCTCGAAGAATCAATCACTTAACATTGCGCGGTAGAGCTCACCGTTCACGCTCAAGATGGCTTCTTCTTCATTTTCAAAAAAAACGAGAGCGCAAGTTAAAGTCGGCTCTAACCGATTTCGATATACCCGTTACTCATAAAAAAACATGTTTAACAGTGTTCCTGCGTTCCTAAGGGTGAGCATCTGAAAAGTATGCAACACTTTTTTAACTCGGCTATTTTTCACATTTTTGCCCATAACTTGAGAACCGCTCATCCGATCCTTATAATAAATTTATTTGTTTTGCTAATTACTAACTATCTCTAGAAGGTACGAATCGTCTATCTTTAAAACTGTAGGAGATATAACATTTTTTCCGAATTGCGGGGGCGGGATCTGCCTGCAAGTATAAGAAGCATTTGTCCCAAACATGTCAAACCTCATGTCAAATCTCTTACCATCTCTGAGATCTAGGTGTTCATACAGACGGACGGACAGACGGACATGTCTATATCGACTCGGCTGTTGATGCTGATCTAGAATATATATATGTATTTTATATGGTCGGAAATGATTCCTTCTGCTTTTTACATACATTTGCACGACTTTAGTATACCCTTTTTACTCTACGGACCAATGATGTTTCGAGACCAAAATCAGCTGCAAACAGCGAGAGATGCAGCCCTGTTTTTAGAGGTGGAACTTTAGTTGGAACAGTTTCTGTTCTATATAGATTTTCAAATAAAAAAATTAAATCTCTTAAAGTTCTGGGCCACCGACGGATTTTTCGAGCGATTTGCAAACCCACCGAGGTCTAAATCTCTAGAGATTTCTGTGACACCCCCGATTGTAGCTTAGTGTCGAGTAGGATTTTCTCGAAACTTTCTGTCTTGCTCGTTTCTCCCACCTAATAATTTCATAGTGTTGCTTCTTCCATTGGCTTCGATCCCCAAGTGATAGTTTTGCGTTATACCCTTGTGCCAGGCTTTGCACTGTTGAAAGCATTGTGTTTCAGTTGCGAGCAAATGCTTTGCAATGGTTTTGGAATATCTATGGTCTTGCATGGCAAATATCTATTTTATGTAGCTGAAGTGGAGTTGCAGAGTAGAGAGTTGCATGCAATTTGCTGTTTAGTGTTTCAGTGTTACGGAACACAATGCTGACGTCTGTACTTCATGACCCTTTAAATATGTCTGCGGCCCGTACTTCTCTGTGCTAATACATTCGAGAAAGTTTCAGAGAGTGTTCCGTATTCCGCAAGTAATATTTCATAGGTTTTCCTTCAAAATTGAACCCAATTAAATGTGCACTTCTCAAATGTCTCGCATTACATTCCCTTCCTTCAATTTACATTTAATATGATTTGTGCTGCCAGAAAAGCCATAAAGTGCCCAGGCAAAATTGCAAAAATATTTCAAAAAAGTAGCCACGATATGAGGCACTTACTCGTACTTATATGAGAGTGGTAGCAATAACTGAGCTCCTGTTCTTTCTCTCCCTGTCTCTCTCTCTCTATTTCTCTCTCTCTCCTTGACTTGAAGGAATGGCAGAGTCGCGTGTGTGTAACCACACGTAAATATCAAAAAGTCGTCGTCTTAAATTGAGTAACATCATTTTGGCTGCCATAGAAATATAATGCAACCGAGCACAGTACACGGCAAAAGGAGAGGGGGAAAAATAGAAAAACTTGGCCAGAAAATTGTTGTTGCAAAGTAAATTGAAAAATTGATAGTAGAGAAGGCTATCAGATGTCCTGATCAAATAAACAGAATAGGCTTAAGATTGGCAAGGAATAGGGAGAAAAATAAAATGGGTAAAGAGGAAATTATATTTGGAGATTAGCCAAGTTCAATATTAAATTTGATGTGGGTGACTTTGGTATTGAGTTAAGCAAATTGAATTTGCTGCAAAGTAAAGGAAATATTTTTTTAAAAATATTTAGTTCCAGCCTAATAATTCTTGTCTTCAGACAAGTTCCTACATTTTAGAATATTAAATACTTAGGGGATTTTTAGGGCGATGTAGAAATTACACATCTCTGAAGAATTATTAAAGAATTAATATTTCATTTGATTTTAGAGTATTGTGTCAGAGGTGCCCAGAAACTGTGCAGAGACTCCGTATTGCACGCAGCCAAATAAACTCAGAAAATGTTAGAGACCGTTGTCGGTTTTCGGGTTGATATCTTTTGAGCACTCCTGTCCTACACTATTATTTTAATAATATAATTTAATTTATAATATTCCTAATCCTTTTTTTGTAATATCTACCGACCTTTAGTTTTCAACACATTTCAATCACATTTGTTTAATGTGTCACAACTTTTGTGCTCGCATGACAACCACCTTTAGCCCAACACTATCTCATACCTCTTTTCCCGCCTTCCTCCTGCTATATTGGATATCTTTTGCTTTTTTAGCTATAAGGCATGTGCAAGATTTTCTTTTTTTTTTTTTTGTGGTATTAAAGTTTCAAATGTAATGACGTTAAATAAAATTGGAAGTGACTTACAAAAATTGAACTTTTATTGGCTTCTTCGAGGAAAGTGAAATTGCAATTTGGTATTTGGTGTAGCCGCCAACAAGTGTGGGCTATGCCTTGTTTTACATGCACTATGTCGTGCCGAAAGAGAGAAGTAGCTGCCTCACTCTCATGTATTTAGATTGAAGTTCATCATAATAACAGCAAACGATGCAAACTCGGCGAATGTTGCACCAAAAATGACGATGAGAAAACGTTTTTGACGCATTGCAGTAGGGACCCATCAAAACTGACTGTAACGCTTACATACACATCTACAACGTACATATGTTCCCCTGCTTGTGTGTGTGTGTGCATGGAAAGTTAGATGAGAGAGTGTGAATACTGTCTGACATGAGTCGCCGCATAACACTTTTGCGACTGTAAATTAAGAGATGTTAAGGCTAAACAGAATCAAGAAATTTAAGTGGGAAAGTCGTGTGCTAAGCAGTTTTCTCAAAAACACAGAGTTAAAGCCTTAATTATTAATGTATACCTCTTAATAGGACTTTAATTTGGTTTCGTTTAGCTTTTCTTACTATTTTATCTATTATAATCCTTAATAATGCAACAACAATGGGCAGACTTGGAAATATGTCTCCCTAAACTTAACGTTAATCCTGACGAATTAAAGCTAAAATTTGTGCGATCATCTAAACCTGAAATCACAAGGAATACGTTCCTAAATAGTCCACTTTAAAACGAAATTTGATTATTGCTTAAGTTTTTTGTGTGTAAGTGAGTGTGAATTCTTAAAATCGATTGTTTATATAATATCAAATGCTACTAGATGACATTAGCCCGAAATTTATTGAAATAATTCCACCCAAGCTGTTATTCCGAACCGTAAATCTTCTAATGACTGTAGACCAAAATCTGTTCTTTCGTTCCTATCAAAGGATCTTGAGTGTCTTATGGCTTCCCCTGTGCTTTTCTCTAAGTTTCTTTCTCTAGCAGAGCGTTTGACAATGTGAGCCACGAGTTACTCTGTACTAAGTTAAGCCAAATGTAAAGTTTTTCAGAACTGCAGTAAACTTCATTCAGTCATACCTCTGGAGTCGACGACAACAACTTACCACACAGACTGCCTCTTCAACACACCTAGTCCTGAAACGTGGTGTTCCACAGGATCCAATCTAAGGAGCGGTTCTGTTTTCTATATATATTAATGACTTGCCACCTGTCCTGTCCAACTATGAATTACATATGTATGCCGATGATGACCAGCTACATGTCTGTCCTATGTCCAAGTTTGCCGAATGTGTCCTAGTATGTAAGTGTGATCTTTTATTGTCAATGATTGGAATAAACTAAATGGCCTTTGCCTGAATCCAGCCAAATCAAAATATTTGGTAATAGGTAACAAAATTATTAACACTTAAAAAGCGCAGCCAAACAACTTAGGCTTAATATTTAAACATTCGTTGACTTGGATCGATCACATTACTGCTGCTGTCGGGAAAATGTACGCACTTCTCAGACAATTGTATATTACCAAAAAAGTCTAAAAGTCTAAATGCATAGATTTTAAGCTTATGCATGCACTTTTCATATGATCACCTTCAGAATCGCAGGAACATGAGTAACGGGTATATCGAAGTCGGTTAGAGACGACTTTAATTCAATAAAATTCAATTCAAATTTTTAAAAAACATTTCCCAAACAGTTCGACGATTTTTACACTCTGTACCAAAAGTACACAGAGTATCTTTAGTTTTGCGTTCCAACCAAAAAAAGGACATATATTTTTGATCAGCATCAACATTCCTGTCGATATAGTCCGTTTCGGGACTGGGGCTTTTATTTACATTCATTCATCGATCATTCTGTATACAGTGTGACCATCTTCTCTGACTTAAAATTCCTTAACGCTAAAATACATTCGATACCTTTGTACTTACATATTGGGCGGCTATTTTCAAATAATTTCAAAGTCTACAGTTGAGTTGACCGCTGATGGCTTAAAAGATCAAGAAGAGCGAGGTGACATTAAGGCCGCTCAGTGTTAGCTCAACTGTTCAAAGTACTCCGAGGCCAACTACCTATTTACATTAACTGCAAGCATGCAAAATGCCAAATGTGGTCAAATCGTTCCGATTCTTCTTTACTCAATTTTTGAATGAAAATTCGCGTTACTTCGCATTTCCGTAGAGGCCTGCAATGGGTAGCTTAGTTCATGAATCATGAAACTAATCGTTTTGCTAAAACAAAGGAAAACTATTATGCAAGAAGGTTTAGTAAGATCAAGGCTCCAAAGTTCAAACATTATTTTCTGTTCTAATGCACTTTTCTCTTGGCTTACCCCCATATTTCTCTATTTAAAGCATGCTCCTACATTAATATCAAATGTTTGCTCGGTTTTCATTTCTGTGCTAAATATAAATTCTTAAAGCATACTTTTGTGGGCGCAGCTTTTGTTTAGCATCTTCTGCTTGGCTTGGCTGGTTGCCTGCCTGCTGCCTGCCTGTTTTATGCTCTGAAGCTGGGTTTTTGTTTACCAACTGCATTGCTAAGTGCTTTGTTATGCAACAGCCGCAGCCAAGCCAAACAATGCCAGAGAGATGGAGTCGACTGCGGTTATTTTTGTGATTTCTAAATAATAAATGCCCCCTAAGCACACAGATACACACACTCACACAACTTTAAAATTGCCAACTTGTATGGCAATGTGAAATATTTTACACTTCAACTGCCAAATGTCTACAACTTAATCAAACATATTGCATAATGCGAGTGAGCTTTTGCCTCGCAGGCAAATTAAATGGGTAGTTGGTGGCGGGCCGGAGAGAGGGGACGGGTGGCAGCTGACACACCTTGTCGTGCACTTGACACGACTTGACATACGATGCCACTTACGATATGTCTTTGTTTCCTCTCGTTGTATTTTTTGCCGTTGTTTTGTTTGCTTATTTGTTTGTTTGTCTGTCCGTTTGTTTGTCTTTGTTTGCTTTGGCTTTTGATATCTCAACTTCTGGCTTAGAAGGCGACAGTCAGCGTATTGTAAATCGAGGCAATTGTGTCACACGCTCTTATCAGGGACAGAAACGGAGAGAGAGGCCAGGAATTGTGGTTCTGTGTTTATTTATTTATTTTTCTCATTACATGTGTAACAAAGTTTTGCATTTGCTTTGAGTTTGTCGCACATTAAAAAAAAAAGAATTTCTTTGTTTGCTTATTTATTTTTGGGGGCTCAACAAAAAAGTTTTCACTTATCTGTCATGTGTGGAGGGTTCGGGTTTAGGCTTTGGCATTTGACATGTCGCATAAATCGCGCAAAACAATTGGGTTGCCTGGCGAGGGTGAGGTGCGAGTGTACCGGAAATTGCGTTTTGTGTTGCTGGTGAAAAATTATTTTAACTTGTTAGGAATGTCAAAGAGCAAGCAATATGTCAGAGCATAGAAAAACAGCTATCAAAAGACCAGTTTCATGTTTCCAAAAAAAGAGGAGAAACACAGCAACAACGTATGTATAAAAAATGATTTTCTTGTTTAGCACATGGTATTGTAGGCTTAAAATATGAACAACCCTCTAAATTCGCCACATACTTCTTCCATCGCGAATCTTAGTGCAATTCTTATTTAGTAAATTTTTAAAGATTTTTATAGAGATTTAATAGATAGTAGATTTAAATAGAAGATTTATTTGTGATATATTTTCTTTATCACCATCAATAGACACGAAAGTTTTCATTTGGCCACTCCGATGCTATGAATGGAACTTACATCATTTCCTTCAAAGAAAAGTTAATCGAATCCTAAATTGCATAACCACAAAAGAAAAGAGAAAAATATTTCGTTAGCAAAATGGTTATCAAATGTTTTAATTCCGCTGTTCCGTGTATTCCTTATTAAGTTATTACAAAAATGTCAAAAACAGCTCTACAGCAACTACAGGTTCAGAGTTTGTCATAGTCGGGCCTGAACGACTTTCTTATTTGTTAGTATAAAGCTTAAGACATTTTGCACTTTTATTCGAAATGTAACTCTAAGTTAGCATTAAACTGCTTCAAATCGCACTAAATCGATGAATTATGAAAGGTTCGCCACTCTTTGGATTTTTCAAAGGAATAAGTGAAACTGAAAAGAAAATCTAAGCGATCTACCATCTGGCTATACTCGATACTCAGTACTCGATACTCAGCACTCGATACTCAGTACTCGATACTAAGTACTCGATACTCAAGACTCAGTACTCGATACTTAGTACTCGATACTCAATTTAGTTTACTAGATGTTCAGTACTCGATAATCAGTACTCGATACTCAATACTCGATACTCAATACTTGATTCTCAGTATTCGATACTCAGTAATCTGTTTAGTCTATATTGAGTATAGTGAGTATAATTGATTCTCAGTACATAGTAATCGGTGTACTCCATACTCGATATTAAGTGCTCGATACTCATGACCTCATTACTCGGCACTTGGTACGTAGTATAAACACATCCCAAATGCTGCAACAGCAAATGGCAAAAGCCACTGTCTTTTGTAATATCCCCTGAGCACCAGTTGGCAGCGAAGAAGGTCGGTGGGACGCGACTAGCAAAACAGCCTGTGGGGGGGTTCTTGACCCATTCCATCTCCAACCTCAGGGTACATATTAAAATTTAGTGTCCCTTGCCTGATCAGATCACGCATTCTAAAATGCACACACCACGAGAACATTTAACAAAACCTCACTTCAGTCACCATTGTATGTACTGCATGATGGTATTGCAGTCGAGCCTCTTCACCCTCCCAACCAAATGAGTTTCCATTATTGTGGCTGTCGTCGGAAAACTCCCAAACATAACGGCTTCTACCCCCCCTCCTTCACATTACTTCAAGGAAAAATTTTAAGTTTTAGCACTCCATAATTATGTTTATTTCTGTTTTCAAATTACTCTCCAGGCATTCATTTTGCTTTCCCGAATGATTTTCCTATTCTATTGTATCTTTAATGTTTGTTTTGGTTTCAAATTATGATGGATTTAAATTAAATTATCTGCTAATTTACCTCTCCGTAACTTCATTTTTAAATTCAATTCATCTCTTTGTTTGTGTTTCTTATGTATTATATATAGACTAAACAAAAACTAAAAAATTAATTTATCTCTATTCACACCCTGGCCACTTTTAAAATTCGCTGAAAACCAAAGGATTAGTAAATTAGGCATATAAAAAAGATAAATATATAGATCAAAAGAATAATAAAATAATTTAAGAAAGATGTTTTACACCAATTAAATCTTCCATTAAATGTTTAGACTTTTAATAATGTTTTTTTTCAAAGCAATTACTTTAATTCAAATTAAAATTTTACTTTTATATGTATATTCCATGAATTTAAATTTGTTTGTTTCTTTTGTTTTTCATTTATTTGTATGTGAATTAATCAAATTTGTAGTCTTCGTTTTTGCCACTGCACGTTTCAACAGAAGGTATAGACCGACCTCACAAAGTGTAGGGTGCTTGAACATATGTTTGTCATACCACCTTTTGAAAACCACATTTGCTTAACGTTGTTCTCTTTTTTGGTTTGCATAGAACGGTTAACTCCACATACCTGATAATACTCCCTCGCCGAAAGATCTTTCGCTGGTGGAGCTTTTTGCTCTCTCTGGAACTTTATTAGGTTTGGTGACAACTGTGCATTTTTTAAATGTTTAGCAACATGTTGCTAGGCCGCAATGCACACGCGGTCTTCACACACACACAAAATAAAAAACTAAAAAAATTTATGAAAAATACATAACCAAACTAAATGATTTTCATTTTCTTTTCTAGAATTTTCACGATTTTTTCTCTTTGGGGTTGATTATTTTCTTAAATTTTTTCTTTGATTTTTCATTCACTTTTTTGCCTTTGTTAATTTTGTTTTCACTTTTTCTTTAAACCTGCGAATTTTTAAATGGCCAGCGTATGAACTCACAAAAATATATCATTACTGATGAATTTGGGGATACGTTAACGAACACCTCGACTTTTACAAAATTCGCACTTTTAGTTTAAGTTGCCTTAGAGACTTTGTTGGTTTTTTTTTTCTTCTATGCCTTTCTCCCACACCACTTTTATGTTGTCTTATTTGGGGTTTTTTTTCTTGTTCCACTGACTGGGAGGTATATACTTTAAGCCGCACTTTGAGGGGTTTGATCAGGGTTTGATGAAGGGTTTGGTCTTCGCCACTGCCACCAACAATTGGATGACCCTCCTATTTGGAGTCGAGATTTGACACTGCTGAGCCTGCCTCAGCCGCTCTTCTCCCCACTACTCCACTCTCTGCGAAAGCTCCAAGCGCTCTCTGGTGCTGCAGTGGATAGCCAGGGACAAATCTCACTGACGAATGGGGAGGCCTTGAGGGAGAAAGTAAGCAAGAACCTAATAAGTACTCCACTTTCCCTTTTATTTAGTCTTCAATGCTCACCTTCTAGATTTGATTTTGTGGCAGCAACCACGAAACTTCCGCCTAAGCGATCTGCTTTGAGAGCGAATGCACAAGCAAAAGCTTTTGAGCAATTAATTGCCATTAAATTTGGCTGCTGCTGTGCTAGCTAAGGGAAAGAAATATTAGAATTTCTTCCGAAAATGTTTTAACGTAAATTGTTACATTGCCGCTCACTCACTTTTTAGTTAACGCGAATTAATTTTAAGCAATTATTTAACTGCGACCAATATTTGTGTAAATTTTTTTCGATGCACTACTACTTCATTAACACACTTGAAAATAAACTGGCAGCAGTTTCTTCTGCTTTTTTTTGGGTGTTGTCAGCTGGAGGTGCAAAATTGAAAAGGCAGAGCTGAGGAACTCTCGCTCCTAGGAAACCTCGGAATAACCTAACTCTTGCCCTTTCTCCATGTCCGGATATTGTTAAAAGAAAGCAACTAACGAATTACACAAAAAAATTTCCACTGACAAGGTATTAAGGTGGCCATATCGTAACTTCTGTGGTGACTTATAGAGGGCGCCAAAATTTACGATATTCAACGTCTTTTATGTTTTTTTAAAATCTTAATTGTTCATCACAAGGCTGGATAATCCGCCATGTTTTACATAGGGCAGATTATCCTGAAATTTGTAAATTATTGCCGAATATCCTTTGCATGTACCTTGCCAACAAGTTTTCCCTGTAAATCCTCCAGTACATAGGTCGAGTTTCCCACCTTCTCTCGAACTCGAGCCTTAACAAAAGATGGAGCCAACTTAGCTGCAATATTTTGGGAGAAGTTACTTTGCACAAAATTCCTTCGGAATACTTCCTGTCCCACATGATATGTTACTTCTTTCGCTCTCAAGTTATACTGTTTAGACTGCTTTTCATACGCCTTTGCTATACTTTTCTTGACATCAGAACGTATTAATGTTAATTTGTCATCCCTATTGAGAGGAGAAACAGAGTCTTCTAATAAATTTAACTTTTTTAAGATTTGATACTCTGAGCCATGGGTGATCATATCAAAGCCATAGATCACATGATAAGGTGAAAGATTTACACTCTGATGAAAGGAATTCCTTAACGCGCAGCTAATAGCTTGAATATTTTTGTCCCAATCTCTCTGATCGTCCTTCAGGTAGGCTCGAATTGCAGAAATAATCGAACGATTTACTCGTTCAGACGCATTTGCCTGAGGCGAGTATATAGCCGTAAACATGTGTTTTATGCCCAGTGATTTTACGAAATCCTCAAATTCCCTTGCCTTGAATTGAGTCCCATTGTCACTTATGATGATTTCAGGTACTCCATATGAAAAGAAAATTGCATTTTGCAGAAATGTAATAATGTTGCCGGTGGAAAACTTTTTCAATGGACAAAGCCAATGAAATTTTGAAAAGTGATCCAGCACTATTAACAAGCCAATATTCCCACTCTTACTCCTGGGATAAGGTCCTAGCAAATCAATGTAGAGTCGTTGAAAAGGACGAGACGATTCTGCCGGATTTCCCATTGGTGGTCGTAAAATGCTATTTGGTGCTTTTGTTTGCTTGCATATCTCGCACTCTCGAATATAATCTCTAATTTGCCTTACCATTCCTGGCCAGTACAAATTTCTCCGTACCAACTCTAAAGTCTTCCCCATTCCTCCATGAGCTGCTACCACGCTATCGTGTGCTCGTGAGATGACTTCCTTTGTCAAGGACCCTGGTATCCAGAGTTTCCACATTGTATTTTTTATTTCCTCTGACCCATCGTCATGCTCAGTACGAATATATATAAAATCCTCGACTACTTGTAAGTCCGGATACTTTGCGCTGTCAGCCAAAATTCGTTTTTGCAATTCTAAATACTCAGTGTCCTTGAAGCTTTCTGATTGCAAATTCACTATGGGAGTTATGCCTTCAATTGTAGCTATCTGCTCGTCATGCATACGTGACAATGCATCTGGAACAACGTGATCCCTGCCTCTGCGATGACTAATCGAAAATCTATAGCCCTGCAGCTGCATTGCCCATCTTGCAAGTCTGCCCTTTAGATTCACCTGTTTCATTAACCAGACGAGACTAGCGTGGTCAGTGATTACCTCGAACTCTTGAAGTTCAAGATAACACCTAAACTTTTCAATAGCTAGCAGCGCCGCTAAGCATTCCCGTTCTGTCACACTGTAATTCCTCTGAGCGGTATTTAGTTTTTTACTCATAAAAGCAATTGGCTTTTCTGAACCGTCTTCTTCTCTTTGAGTCAACACCGCTCCTATGCCATAATCGCTTGCATCACAGTGCAAGTAGAATTTTTTCTTGAAGTTTGGGTTTTGTAGAACCGGCGCAGAGGTTAAGACCTGTTTTAATTTATCGAATGCCGCCTGCGCTTCTTCATTCCACTGAAATTTCTTTTTTGTAGAAATGAGCTGAGTGATAGCAAATGTTAGGTCCGAGAAATTTGGTATAAACCTTCTATACCACCCTGCCAGTCCTAAGAACCCTCTAGCTTGTCGTAATGTTTTGGGAACTGGCCAGGCTAGAATCGATTCAACCTTTCTCAAGTCGGTTGCAATGCCTCCATGCCCAATTACGTAGCCCAAATACCGGGTCTGAGTAACACAGAATTGACTTTTTTTAATATTTAACGTGAGATTTGCACGACAAAATTGTTCAGAGATACGTTTTAGCACCTCTAAGTGCGATTCAAATGTATCTGATACCACAACCAAATCATCAAGGTATCCAAACACACAGTGTTTTAAATCCACTGGAATAAGCTCATCCATCAACCTGCACATGGTTTGCGGTGCATTGCACAAACCAAAAGGCATGACCTTAAATTGGTACAATGGCCGCCCAGGGATAGTGAAAGCTGTGATAGGTCGAGATTTTTCAGAAAGAGAAATCTGCCAATATGCATCCTTAAGATCTAATTTGGTAATGACGTGAGCCTTTGGCATTCGGGCCATAATTCCCTCAATGCTTGGTAGAGGATACGCATCTTTCTCAGTAAATTCGTTAATTTTCCTAGCATCCAAGCAAAGTCTAACCTTTTCTGGCTTAATAACCATTCTCATGGGAGAACTCCATGCACTCACCGATGGCTCAATAACACCTAACTCAAGCATCCTATCCACTTCTTGATATAGCAATTTTTCCACCGCAGGGGACACTGGGTAAAAGCGTTGCTTTACTGCTTTTGCGTCGCCTATCTCGATTTCATGTTCTATTAGAGAAGTTCGTCCTAATCCTTGAATTTCGAAATTTGGAAACAACTTTATCACTGCATCAAGTTGACGCTGTTGTGTATCTGTCAATGGAAATTTATGGCACGTATCTTCGTCTTCTTCTATGGTTTCCTGGCTTTCAACGCTGGCCACTATTCCAGGTGCCAAATTAAACAATTTCCAAAAATCTACGCCTAAGATCACACGCTTATCTAAGGAAGGTATTATAAACAGCTTCAAATCTTGGCTCGATTTGTTATACTTGATGCTTACTGTGATGTATCCTAAAACTGCATGGCCCTTGCCATCAGCTGTTTTTACAGAAGAAACTATTTTCTTAAAATCTGGATATTTTGACCAGTCAATCTTTGCAAGGTCTGCTCCCACACAACTTATATTAGCTCCTGTATCTAACAAGCCTAGCTCTTGAAAACTTAAAAAAGATACGGGGGCATAGAATCGTCCATCAACCTCACAATTTACTACCGAAGCAACAAGCAATTTCTTTGTTCTATTTACTGTACTCCAAAACTCTCGTGCGCGTAGGGTGGATTTTTTTATCTTACCGGGTTTTTCATCGCCAAATATTCTTTCTCTGGCTGCCTCATATGCCAGCAAACGTTCATGATATGGCTTAAGTGAACGCAAGTCAGCCGGCATTTCATTCTTATTTGGGATTAATATTGTCATTTCCGGGATGGTTTGTTGTGGTAGTTCAGAATTCAGTTCTGGACCAACCACTTTATCAGAATTTTGATGTGGAGTTATTATTTTGGGGCCATTCGTGCTAACTGATCGAATGGACCCTTCTTCAGGTTTTCCGCTCTTTTGCTAAGGCATGTAGGACACTGTGGTTTGTAGATATTTTTAGCACCACATCCATAGCAGAAGATATGTCTTTCCTGCAAGCACATATCCCAACAATGTCCTTCTTGCTCACAGTTCCAGCACTTTAAAATACGCTTGGTCTGCTGCACCGCATCTACCTCAGCATTTACGATCCCTATATCTTCATCTAGGACTACCGGTTCATCTAGTGATGCTACGTTCTTTCGGATTGCCAAATTATTAAAAACTTTTTTCTGCGTTTTCGATGTTGCTTGTTCGGCAATCAAGTTTTCCCTCATTCTGCACATTCTCCTTAGCTGACCAACAGAATAAATTTCTTCAAACAGAATTTTGTGCCTGATTTCCATACGCAAATTTCGAGCTTAGCCGAGCTGGCATCCTCATAACATCGTCATAAAACTCATCAAACGTTTCTCCTATCTCTTGTTTGCGACCTCTCATATCTTCCTCTATTTCATCGTCAGTACGAAAATCTCCAAATTGTCTTTGCAACGCTTCACAAAATTCTTTCCACTCAATAAGAACTACATCTTTTCGGTATTGCCAATACCACTCTCTTGCTTTTCCAGACAAAAGAATATGTAAGTTTTTGCAGACAGCTCGGAAATCACTGCTTAAACAATCGTGTGTAAATGATCTAAGTCTGTAAAGGAATTCATCAACTGGAAGACCTTTTGCAGCTCCGTCGAACTTTAAGTTCCAGTTTTGGATAAGGCTTGTAACTTTTTCCGCACTTAAATTAGTCGATCGAGTACTTTCGTTCTGACTAAGATTTTGTGGTCTCGTTAGAAGTGTTCTAACTGTCTGACTCCTACCTTCCCTCTGACTAGTGTCTCTCCCTTCATAATTCCTTTGAACATTCCCAGCGTTTAATGTGAGAGCAGCCATTTTCGCATCAATAAACTCCTCCAAGTGCTCTAATAGCGAGGCAAAGTTCACATTTTCTAACGCTGGAGAGCTCTCTACAGGTTGACTATCATTCTCATTGGAGTTGTGTGGACTTGAATTTTTATGAAGTCCAGATTTAGCACCACCTAGATGCATCTGCCTCCCCAACTTTTCTTTTGTCTTTTTAGCGGAAGTCTGACGAGCCCGATCTCTCGACTGGCCTCTAGTGTTGTGCACTTTCGATATCGTTCCTGTTGCTTTTGGTGGAGCACTATCTGACCTGGACGTGTTGCCCTCCTCCGAACCCACTTGGGCTTTCCTTATTTGCTTTGGACTCACTAATTTTTTGCACACTTGACATTCTTTATTTGCATTGATATGCACTAGAATACAGTTCATATGAAAAATGTGATCACACGGAGTGATACCACATTCTTCTTCCTGCCCAATTGCTTTTTTGCAAATGGTGCACCGATATTCGGCTTCTAAAATCATTTGAACGTTTTCTTCTGGTAACTGATCTCGTGTCATTTTTGGACTGTGACCTACCGTTGCCATTACTTTATTTCTCCAAATTTATTAACGTTGCTTTGTAAATACTCTGTGTAGGTACTTAACAAAATTAATTTGTTTATTTTTTTTTTTCACGTAAATAATCGTTCTCTTTTTCTTGGCTCTTACACTCAACCCAAGAAGTTATCACACTGTTGTTTTTTTTTAATTAATCTTTCAGAAATCAATATTTCCTATCCGTAACGTTCCAAAAAGGGGGTAAAAGTAGTTTTTATTCGCAATTGTGTCTACTAAAATGACTGTTAAATGTTTTACAAATATGAAAAAAAAAGAAATAGGAAAGAGTAAGTTACTTGGATTCAATTCAGACGTGCACCATACGAGCATTTCAGCGTACAAAATCGGAGAATTAATTCCAACTATTTGTATTCACAAAAACGTCTTAAATACACCCACACATTTTATCCTCCTAACCCGAAAGAAATTTCACCAAATCACAAAAACTTTTAACGTACTCGTCCTTCAACTTACAAGCTATGCTACACTTGCCAGTATAGTTCATAATTTCGGATTTACCAAAATACGAATTCCACACTTAAGCTGATGCAGCATAACTTGAACTATTAAAATCAGCAACACAAAAAGTCGAAAAGAAAATTAAGATAATCAGTTAAAATCAGCAACTCGAGACCATATTTTTCTGTTTTCGCTGGCCGATGTTAGCTCAATTCAGAGAAGTGGCTACCTATAAATCTGCTATTAATGTTTCGGCCTATACCAAAAATCATAATGACAGCAGACCGCTAAACCTATATCCCTCTACTAACATGCTAATTTTTCCCGATCATTGAAACTTGTAAAAGCCTTGTTTTAAGAAGTATGGACTAGCAATCAATTTCCACGCGGTAGAGCCACGGTCCATGCCTATAATTCTACTTCGCTGGAATTTTTCTCACTGATCTTCTATGCCTTCCTTAAACTGGCTTATACTAACACACAAAAAAATATAGAAAAGAACAGCTTGGAACTCCTAGATAATGGAGAACTAAAACAAAACCATAGACAGTATGTCTCAGTAGCCCCACGTGTTGGGCGCCAAATATGTAATATCCCCTGAGCACCAGTTGGCAGCGAAGAAGGTCGGTGGGACGCGACTAGCAAAACAGCCTGTGGGGGGGTTCTTGACCCATTCCATCTCCAACCTCTGGGTACATATTAAAATTTAGTGTCCCTTGCCTGAGCAGATCACGCATCCTAAAATGCACACACCACGAGAACATTTAACAAAACCTCACTTCAGTCACCATTGTATGTACTGCATGATGGTATTGCAGTCGAGCCTCTTCACCCTCCCAACCACAGTTTCCATTATTGTGGCTGTCGTCGGAAAACTCCCAAACATAACGGCTTCTACCCCCCCTCCTTTACATTACTTCAAGGAAAAATTTTAAGTTTTAGCACTCCATAATTATGTTTATTTCTGTTTTCAAATTACTCTCCAGGCATTCATTTTGCTTTCCCGAATGATTTTCCTATTCTATTGTATCTTTAATGTTTGTTTTGGTTTCAAATTATGATGGATTTAAATTAAATTATCTGCTAATTTACCTCTCCGTAACTTCATTTTTAAATTCAATTCATCTCTTTGTTTGTGTTTCTTATGTATTATATATAGACTAAACAAAAACTAGAAAATTAATTTATCTCTATTCACACCCTGGCCACTTTTAAAATTCGCTGAAAACCAAAGGGTTAGTAAATTAGGCATATAAAAAGATAAATATATAGATCAAAAGAATAATAAAATAATTTAAGAAAGATGTTTTATACCAATTAAATCTTCCATTAAATGTTTAGACTTTTAATAATGTTTTTTTTCAAAGCAATTACTTTAATTCAAATTAAAATTTTACTTTTATATGTATACTAGTTGACCCGGCAAACGTTGTTCTGCCACATAAATTGTGTTTAGTCTATATAACAAATAGCCCGTCACGCTTCGCCGCGCCTTCAACAGTATAGAACCAACACACACCCACTTCAGGCCCACATCCCACCCACTTGCCACTCACATCCCACCCACATCCCTCCCACTTACCGCCACATCCCACCCACTTTCCGCCCACTTCGCACCTACATGCCACCCACATTCCACACACTTCCCACCCTCTTCCCGTCCACTTCCCGCCCAAAAACCACCCACTTCCCATTTACATCCCACCCACTTCCCGCCCACATCCCCCCCACTTCCCGCCCACTTCCCACCTACATCCCCCCCACACTCCACCCACTTGCCACCCACATCACACCCACATCCATCCCACATACCGCCGCATTCCACCCACATTCCACCCACATCCCACACACTTGCCCACAGACCACTTCGCGTACTATGCTTACAACTTATGTTTTGTTATGTGTACTTTTTTACCCGTTACTCGTAGAGTAAAAAGGGTATACTAAAGTCGTGCAAATGTATGTAGCAGGCAGAAGGAATCATTTCCGACCATATAAAGTATATATATTCTTGATCAGCATCAACAGCCGAGTCGATATAGACATGTCCGACTGTCCGTCTGTCCGTCCGTCCGTCTGTCCGTCTGTCTGTATGAACACCTAGATCTCAGTGATGGTTAAAAATAAAGGTTTGACATGTATGGGACAAATGCTTCTTTTATCTGCACGCAGATCAAGTTTGTTTCAAATTTTGGCCACGCCCCCTCCCGCCCTCTCAATTTGGAAAAAACGTTATATCTGCTACAGTTTTGAAGATAGACGGTTCGTACCTTCTAGAGATAGTTAGTAATTAGCAAAATAAATCGACTTGAATGATAAAGATCGGATGAACGGTTCTCAAGTTATGAGCAAAAAAGTGAACCAAGGCCCCAACCGCTAAAAAAAGGTTGCATACTTTTCGGATGGTCACCCTAGGGAACGCAGGAACACTGTTAAACATGTTTTTTCATGAGTAACGGGTATATCGAAGTCGGTTAAAGCCTACTTTAACTTACGCTCTCGTTGAAAATGAGTTTGACGCTAATCGCTGGCTACTATAGTTTCGCATACAACCTTGACCACCCACTTTCCACCCAATTTTCCGGAAGATTGGTATGCAGTTGTGGTCGAATTTTCATATAGATCTTTGAAAATGAGTTTGAACTTGATCGGATAATAAGCAAAAAAGTTTCATACAACAGTTTTCCGCGAATTTTCCGACTTTGGGGATAAATTTTCCAAAATTTGAAAGTCACTTTTTTTTATGTTTTGTTATGTGTAAATTTGAAAATGAGTTTGGAGCTAATCGCCGGCAACTTAAGTTTCGCCCATACAACCTTGACCACCCACTTTCCACCCAATGGGGGTGAATTTTCCGGAAGATTGGTATGCAGTTGTTGTTGAATTTTCATATAGATCTTTGAAAATGAGTTTGAGCTTGATCGGATGAAAAACAAAAAACCGCGAATGTTCCACATGGGAACGCTGTTGAACGGGATAAAAAGTATCTTATGTCCGTCTCCTGGCTTTAAGCTACCTCCCTACCAATTTTCACCCAAATCTGTTCTGCCGTTCTTGAGTTATAAGTGGTGTAACTAACACGACTTTCTTTTATATATATAGATTCCATGAATTTAAATTTGTTTGTTTCTTTTGTTTTTCATTTATTTGTATGTGAATTAATCAAATTTGTAGTCTTCGTTTTTGCCACTGCACGTTTCAACAGAAGGTATAGACCGACCTCACAAAGTGTAGGGTGCTTGAACATATGTTTGTCATACCACCTTTTGAAAACCACATTTGCTTAACGTTGTTCTCTTTTTTGGTTTGCATAGAACGGTTAACTCCACATACCTGATAATACTCCCTCGCCGAAAGATCTTTCGCTGGTGGAGCTTTTTGCTCTCTGTGGAACTTTATTAGGTTTGGTGACAACTGTGCATTTTTTTAAATGTTTAGCAACATGTTGCTAGGCCGCAATGCACACGCGGTCTTCACACACACAAAATAAAAAACTAAAAAATTTATGAAAAATACATAACCAAACTAAATGATTTTCATTTTTCTTTTCTAGAATTTTCACGATTTTTCTCTTTGTGGTTGATTATTTTCTTAAATTTTTCTTTGATTTTTCATTCACTTTTTTTGCCTTTGTTAATTTTGTTTTCACTTTTTCTTTAAACCTGCGAATTTTTAAATGGCCAGCGTATGAACTCACAAAAAATATATCATTACTGATGAATTTGGGGATACGTTAACGAACACCTCGACTTTTACAAAATTCGCACTTTTAGTTTAAAGTTGCCTTAGAGACTTTGTTGGTTTTTTTTTCTTCTCATGCCTTTCTCCCACACCACTTTTTATGTTGTCTTATTTGGGGTTTTTTTTTCTTGTTCCACTGACTGGGAGGTATATACTTTAAGCCGCACTTTGAGGGGTTTGATCAGGGTTTGATGAAGGGTTTGGTCTTCGCCACTGCCACCAACAATTGGATGACCCTCCTATTTGGAGTCGAGATTTGACACTGCTGAGCCTGCCTCAGCCGCTCTTCTCCCCACTACTCCATCTCTGCGAAAGCTCCAAGCGCTCTCTGGTGCTGCAGTGGATAGCCAGGGACAAATCTCACTGACGAATGGGGAGGCCTTGAGGGAGAAAGTAAGCAAGAACCTAATAAGTACTCCACTTTCCCCTTTATTTAGTCTTCAATGCTCACCTTCTAGATTTGATTTTGTGGCAGCAACCACGAAACTTCCACCTAAGCGATCTGCTTTGAGAGCGAATGCACAAGCAAAAGCTTTTGAGCAATTAATTGCCATTAAATTTGGCTGCTGCTGTGCTAGCTAAGGGAAAGAAATATTAGAATTTCTTCCGAAAATGTTTTAACGTAAATTGTTACATTGCCGCTCACTCACTTTTTAGTTAACGCGAATTAATTTTAAGCAATTATTTAACTGCGACCAATATTTGTGTAAATTTTTTCCGATGCATTACTACTTCATTAACACACTTGAAAATAAACTGGCAGCAGTTTCTTCTGCTTTTTTTTGGGTGTGTTGTCAGCTGGAGGTGCAAAATTGAAAAGGCAGAGCTGAGGAACTCTCGCTCCTAGGAAACCTCGGAATAACCTAATTCTTGCCCTTTCTCCATGTCCGGATATTGTCAAAAGAAAGCAACTAACGAAGTACACAAAAGAATTTCCACTGACAAGGTATTAAGGTGGCCATATCGTAACTTCTGTGGTGACTTATAGAGGGCGCCAAAATTTACGATATTCAACGTCTTTTATGTTTTTTTAAAATCTTTTTGAATCTTAATTGTTCATCACACTTTGCAAAGACAAAGGCGTACGCAAAAGAATCATTGGCAAAGTCAAAATTTTTTTAGTTTTAGTCCCCCATTCGAGCGTTATAAATTTACTATTTTAATCAGTACTGTTCTCGTTTCCGGCAAAATTTTAAGCCTTCAAGAAAGTCACATTATTCGGCGGGGTTTTAAAGCTAAATGACACAAAAAACAGTCGGATTTTGGAAGCGGGAACAATTTCCAATTCCGATTCCGCATGATTCCTGAATGTCTTCCACTTAACGTCATCTTATCAACCCAAAGGGTCCAACGAGCCGTATTTTTACGGATGAATACGCATCGTCACTTTCTTACAAAAAATTCAAGCGATTATGTTGATTTGCCGCTCTTAAATTGGTATTGAACAGTTTTGCCATAAGCTATTTATATTGTAAGTGGATGCTTTTTAAAATTTTTAAAAATAAATTCAATCGTATTTCACGGTCGATGCTTAGGAATACATATTATTCAAGACTTTAAAACCGTTTCGAAACTAATTTGGTAAGAAAAATATTTATATTTCCTTAGAACTAATCACCGACACTCAAAAGCTTAGTTGCCATAGAAAATTAGTATGGGAGTTTGAAAAATAAAAATAAAAGCTAACGAAAAAAATGGAAATTAAAAAGTGAGTGCCCAAGTACATCTCCACTGTCCTCTTTGTAGCTTATCTTTTCCATTTCTCTTAATAGAAATGTTCTTAAGCTTAAATCCAAGAATTTATGCTAGCAAATAAACAAATTTCCCATTTGTTATTTGGTCTTGCTAACATTTGCCTAGTTATCACTTATTTTGCTTAGTTCATCTACACTTTGTGTGTTAAATGAGCTGCAAAAAGGTATGCCAACGCCTGGCCTTTTACAACTGACCAGGCTATAAAAAAAAAGAAAAAAGGAAAACATAATAGACAAACCCTTCCTTTACCCCATCCTGCGCATCCAAATGTCAGTGGCTTATCACATATGAAATATCACATAAACTAAAGCAAAATGTCAAACTTGCAGCCGAGGCGTAAATGTCACAAAAAAGGGTAGAGGTATTGGAGTAAGGGGAGGGGCAGGGGTAGGTATATACATATATGATTTACGATGGCCTATCAAACTGGCAAACGCACTTTGTTTTTTTCTTCTTTTTAATGCAAAAACGGTTGTTAAAAGTTAATCAGTTGTTGCTGCTCTCCGAATGAAAAATGGCCTTAACAACTGACTGACATTTCATTAAAAAAAAAAATAACAAAACGGAGAGTCACACTTACACACTCAATTGCTTTGAAAAATCTCTGCCAGGCTGGCCAAGATCCTAGGACTCCCTCTCTGGCTCTCGATTATAATGTAATCTAGTGTGGTATGTGTGACAAACTCACGATGCCAGCGACGTGACACAAACGCCATTTTTCACACAGCATTCCTTTGCTCTGGCACTCAGCATAAAAGCCAAATAGAAGTGTCTGTCATTTTTATAAATAACACTTTTGTGTGTGTGTGAGTAAACATCTGTGTCATTGTCACTACAATCTAAAAACAAATGACAAAAATGTCAACAATTTTGCATACCCCCCCCCCGCCCCCTTGCCACCCAGCACTTTGAACTCGACGAAAAATATGCGTAGCATAATTAAAGTAATTGCAAATGGAATTGTTGTTGCTATTTAAGGTGGCGATTAAGCCATTTATGCTCAGGCAGCGGAAAAAGGCCTGAACCTGAATATTTTTGCCATGAAAATGGGGGAGGAAGGAAGGATGGGGTTCCAAAACAGCCTGAGAGCTAATTAAAGCTGCAAGACGGAAATTTGTAGTGGAATGTTAAGCTGAAAATGATGATGATGGCTGGTGGTGTGGGAGCTTGTTTTTTTTTTTTTTGTTGTGGGTGGGACAGAGTCTCTTCGTTTCGGCCCAGTCAGCAGAAGTTTGGCAAAGGTAAGGACCTTCCATGTGAGTTGTAAGTTAAAGAGGCTTTTTTCTGATAATGAAGCTTATCAAAATAAATTATATTTACTGTTGAAGTTAGTTTTTAAAGGGAAATGTTGCCCGAAATGAAGGTTTTTAAACTCTTTGTGGGCTTTCTTTACCAGATGAACACCCGAATCTGTACATATTCAGCAATTCTTCAGTTTCCCCTCAATATTTTTTTAAAAAATTGCAATTTTAAAAGCATTTTGTATTGTGAGTTTGGCAATTAGTTGGTATATACTGCAATTTATTTTATATTGGCCGGTCTGTCAGACATTCCGTTTTCGTCGGTACCATGATATTTCTGATCCTAGTATCCGTATTCAAGTGGGTTAGGGAATTTGAACTTATAGAAGAATAAACGAAGTATAAATAAGAAATTTTTTAGAAATTCGTGAACTGAATGTTAAGACCCGAATTGGTGCTCTTTAAACCACTTAACCAAACCAGCCGTTACGGCTATGTGTTACACTCGAGCGGCCTGCATCCATTTGCATATGGGTTTCTAACTTTATTATAACATTTATATATGAGGGTTGAAATATTGCTGTCTTCTCCCAATTCCACTGTTATAGAGATGCAGCACCATACAAACCTAGACAACATCACGATGAAGCCAACGAGAAGTATTTCAAACGTCAACCGAAATACCCAAGGGCCAAATGATCAAGACAACGAGAAGTATTTCAAACGTTAACCGAAATACGTAAGAACTAAACGAAGTACGAGCGAGACAACGTAGCAGAAGTGAGAGTCGAGAACAAACCTTAGACGAGGGCAGATGAAGTGTTGTTCGATCGTTTCATGAAGGAAGACGTGTGCCGCAGAGGTGTGAGTGATTTCGGTAGCCAACGAGGCGTGGAAGTCAAACGAAGTTCAAGTCGCGTTCAATTTGTTTAAAGCTGTCTTAATGTTGTAACTATTATTTAATCAATAAAGAAAATCTCCACATATATTTATACTACTACTAGCAAATATCCCGTCGCGCTTCGCTGCGCCTTCAACAGTATAGAACCAACGCACATTCCTCCCACTTCCCGCCACATTCCACACACTTTACATCCACTTATCACCCACTTTCCACCCGTATCCCACTCACATCCCAACCACTTCCCAGTGGGCATTCCGGCGGTATTTCCAACATCGGAAAATAAAAACAAAAATTAATTCCGATTTTGACTTTACAAACCAAATTTCAAGCCAATCGGATGAAAAATAGTTTTTTGCATGCAGAATTTCCCGGCCATTTTCCTCACGTGCGGATTTTCCGACATTGAAAATCACATTAAAATTATTTCGTATTTTGTCCTTACAAACCGACTTTCAAGCCAATCGGATGAAAAATAGTTGTTTTCATGCAGAATTTTCCGGGAATTTTCCGACCGTTGGGTAAAATTTTCCAACTTCGGAATATTACATTTCAATTCATTTCACCTACTTTCCTTTCAAACCGAATTTCAAGCCAATCGACTGAAAAATAGATTTTTTCATGCAGAGTTTTCCAGCCATTTTCCTCGTGGGCGGATTTTCCGACATTGAAAAATCACATTTCAAACTATTTCGTGTTCTGTCCTTTCAAACCGAGTTTTAAGCCAATCGACTGAAAAATAGATTTTTTCATGCAGAGTTTTCCAGCCATTTTCCTCGTGGGCGGATTTTCCGACATTGAAAAATCACATTTCAAATTATTTCGTATTTTGTCCTTTCAAGCCAATCGGATGAAAAATAGATCTTTTCATGCAGAGTTTTCCAGCCATTTTCCTCGTGGGCGAATTTTCCGACATTGAAAAATCACATTTCAAATTATTTCGTATTTTGTCCTTACAAACCGAGTTTCAAGTCAATCGGATGAAAAATAGTTTTTTTCATGCAGAATTTTCCGGGAATTTTCCGACCGTTGGGTCAAATTTTCCAACTTCGGAAAATTACATTTCAATTCATTTCACCTACTTTCCTTTCAAACCGAATTTCAAGCCAATAGGATGAAAAATAGTTGTTTTCATGCAGAATTTTCCGGGAATTTTCCTCGTGGGCGGATTTTCCGACATTGAAAAATCACATTTCAAATTATTTCGTATTTTGTCCTTACAAACCGAGTTTCAAGCCAATCGGATGAAAAATAGTTATTTTCATGCAGAATTTTCCGGGAATTTTCCGACCGTTGGGTCAAATTTTCCAACTTCGGAAAATCACATTTCAATTCATTTCACCTACTTTCCTTTCAAACCGAATTTCAAGCCAATAGGATGAAAAATAGTTGTTTTCATGCAGAATTTTCCGGGAATTTTCCTCGTGGGCGGATTTTCCAAAATCGGGAAAACACGTGTCGAATTATTTCGCGTACTAAGCTTACAAATCAAGTTTCAAGTCAATCGGATGAAAAATGGCATTTTTCCCATACAAACTTTTCCGACGCTTTTCCGACTTTTCCGGGTGGAATTTTCCAAAACCCCGTCTTAGTACGCACTTTCACCACCAACAGAAACTCCTGTGAAAATTACAGCCCTCTATCTCTTACCGTTTGGGCTGTGCGATGATTGCCAATCAGTGAATCAGTCAGTCAGTCAGTCAGGACACTCTCTTTTATATATATAGAGATCATAAAGCATTAGAACCAATCGTAGAATCAGTTCTAGGTCAATCGTGAGTGTCTATTATGATTAAATTTGGCCAACCTGGGACCTTTTTTTTTTAAGTTTTAAGTTTTTCTCTTTAAGTTTGGAAGTTTTTTTATATTTATTATTTATTTGCCCTAAAGAGATTACGAATAGATTTTTATACAGAAAGCAATAATTGGCCTTGAAGACACCCCTACATCCATACTTTTTCCATTTTTGTGCCTTAAGGAGATGACAAACGGAACAAAAAGATCGGCTAAAACACAACCAACACATCCTCGGCTTCCATTATTTGACTTTGTCATTGCGATTTCCAAAACTGCAACATAGTTTTCCAGATTTAGATCGAAAAGAATATAAAAATTGGTCTTCAACCCTTCCCCGCACCTATTTTTCACACTTTGGTGGTGAGTTTCCAAGACTGAAGCATTTTTCCCCATTAAGTTGGCGCATAGAGTTTACTACCCTTTGTAAGGGTATACAAATTTTAACTCTTTTAGTTTATTATATTTCAGCCTTAAAAAAAATTGTGCAATCTTTTTGAAATTCGGAAAAAAAATTTTTTGATTAAAAACTTTTAAAATTGTTTTATTGCTTTTTGCTTTTTTTCCTATCTTCAAGAAGAAAACAGATTGCTATGGTCCTATATACTTTAGAAGATATTAATTTTATTCTGCTGAATTTGTCATTTCGCCCACTGTGCCTAGGGGCGGATTTTTACCATCAGAAACTGAAATCTCAAATTATTTAGCATTATATTGTTAAGAACCTAGTTTCAAGTCAATGGGATAAAAAATTGTTTTTTGCATGCAGAATTTTCCCTGTGGGAGGATTTTCAAACATTTGAAAATCACAATTCAAATTATTTCGTATTCCATCTACAAACTGAGTTTCAAGACAATTGAATGAAGAATTTTCTGGAAATTTTCCTTGTGAGCGGATTTTTTCAAATCGGGAAAATACGTGTCCAATTAATTCGCATACTATGCTTACAAACGGAGCTTAAAAAACTTTTCCGGCGCTTTTCCATCCTATAGGGGGTACCCACTTTCAACACAATAACTGGAATTTCAGCCTTCTCTTACCGTTCGGGCGAAGATTGCCAATAAATCAGTGAAGTCGGGACAAACAACTGTAAGCACTTTTACGGTCAGTTCCAAGCTTAGCACACGATAATAATCTAATCACTTTCACATTTAAAGGGCCTACCGGCTTTCAGCAGACTTCGCTTTCCACTTGAATACCACTTCTTTCTCTAGAGTCATTTAACTAAATCAACCTACTGACATTGCGAGGAGTGAAAATGTAATTTATTTAATGAATGGTATTCCTAAACTGATCTTCCTTCAATTCCACATACTATCCATAGCATATCATATACTGCATAGAATTCCTTAACTCCACTCTATTTGCATTCTCTGTGGTGGGGCAAATGTAACAATAACGCCAGAGAAGCTTAAAAATCCTTCCGCTCATTATAAAATGCAGTGCAGAACATTAACCACATCTGGTTGAGCTCTGGTTGGCGGCTCCCATTTTCCCCATCACACGTTGTGCTTTTCATAAATTTCCACAATGAACGTCGTCGGCTAGCCTTGAGCCAGTTGGCTCCGCTTTGGCTCCACAACCCCACCCATACCATCTTTTGCTTACAATTAACCTCAAAAATGAGTTTCCATTAAAAATGCCCCAGAGTCATCGATGTGTCGTACTACACACACACACACATGCGCGGTCACACACACTCGCGCGCAGCTGGTAACATTTTCTTACTGCATTGTCTTCTGGCCCTTGTGTTCCACTCCTCCCACTGTGCCCACTGGTAACTGCAACAGCGACAGCAACTTTACGACAACGCCACGTGACGTATGTTCAGCTGTCAGTTGTGTTTAATGTGCAGCATAGTTTTTTTGCCGTTTCTTTTGTGTGGTCCTCTTATTCTACTTCTACCTTGCTTTATAAGAGTACTAGCATAGTACCCGTCGCGCTTCGCTGCGTGTCATTAGATCTAGTGTGTAAATAAGGAGAGTGTTCGCATTACCTTTAAGATTGTTTTAAGTGTTTTTTTTAATATAAATAAAAAAACTTAAATGTATTTTCACAAAAAACAATTATTTATTAAAAAATGTTTCCTCATTTCCACACCACCGCAGAGGTAGAGGATTTGGCGCGTTTTTTTTTAAGTGGTTAATCCCCAATAGGCCTAGTCCACTAAATCTTGTTAAAATTTGCTTTTTAAGAAATTTTTAACAAACTTAGCATGTACAATTAAGCAGTTACTTACATTTTTCACTATTTTCGTTGTAAAACCTCACTGTATACAACATTTTTCGATTTGCCATCGGGTGCAAGAATCATTAAACTGCTAGCGGAGCTAACTCTTGAACAGGCCACATAAAACTGGCCATGAGAAAAGCAATCCTCTCTAAGATCTAGTCCAGCTAACTTCAAAGTCTGTCCCTGTGACTTGTTTATTGTCATAGCAAAGCAGACTTTGATTGGAAATTGCAATCTTTTGAACTGAAATGGAAGGTTTGATGGTATGAGTGGGATTCTTGGTATAAAAACCGTCTCCCCTTTAGCACAACCAGTAAAAACTGTGGCTTCAATAACATAGGTGTGAAGTGTTTTCACTTGTAATCTCGTACCATTACATAATTTTGGTGGATTAAGATTTCGTAACAACATTACGGGTGCACCAACCTTAAGAGTAAGATTATGTAAGGGAAGACCTGGTGGGTTTTGAGCGTTAAGGAACTCGACTGGATAGTGAACAGCATCCTCGACTTCTACAACGGAGTCGATGGACTTGTATTGAACTTCTTCACCATTAAATGACTTTAATAGTAAATCATTTATATTGGTAGCACTTTCATTTTTTGAAGTTAAGATTGCTCGTTCAGATAACCAATCTAAAGACTTTGCATGGATATTGGATATATCTGGAAATATTTTTGAGATGAGCTCTTTCGCATCTGCTACTACAGTACCCAAACATGACGGAATATTGACATTGGATATACTCCATCTCCAATTTTAAGTAGGGTTTCTGCAAAATTACCAGCAGAAGTATTGCCATTTAGATGCACTCTCATATTTTTTGTTAGTGCAAGTTTTTGAATCTTAGGCCATAAAAATGAGGATTTCAAGCAGGACTTAATTTCATCTGCTCTAGATCCCCTAGGTACTATTGGAAGTGTTTGGCGAAAATCTCCGGCCAAAAGGACTGTAATTCCTCCCATTAGGAGGTCATTATCACGTATGTCCTTTAATGTTCTATCTAAGGCTTCAAATCCGCCCTTGTGGGCCATAGTGCACTCATCCCAAACAATTAGTTTGCAATCTTTGAGGACCTTGGCCATATTGATTTGTTTTGAAATGGAGCAATATGGTATTTCGACATTTATTAAATCGAAAGGAAGTTTAAATGCTGAGTGTGCTGTCCGACCTCCGTTAAGCAAAGTGGCAGCTATACCAGATGACGCTACAGCCAGGGCTATTTTCCGATATTGCCGTACTTTCGCTAACAACAAATTTATTAAAAACGTTTTGCCTGTACCACCAGGTGCATCTAAGAAAAAAATTTCTCCAATTTCTGATTCAACGCTTTTTATTATTTTGTCGTATACCTTAGTTTGCTCATCTGTCAGCAAATGTTCGTTATTATTAACAATAGTATCATTGTTTTCATAACTAATTTCTCTGAGGTATTCTTTATTTAGCAGCACATCATCGGTTCTACTTGGCTTTGCCAGTCCGTACTCTGCTAAATTTTGTCCCCTATAGATAATACTATATCTTCAATGAGGATAAGACTCTTATTATAAACTTTATCCATAAATGGATCAATATTACCGCTTGTCGACAATTTCATTTCATTTAATATGTCTTCTGAGAGGCTTTCTTTATACTTATTCCAAAGACTTAATGCATCAGATATTTGACAAAATACTAACATTATTGCAAAAAGCTCTCGTAATTTCTTTGGAAATTCGCGTATTACAGCCTCCGCCAAGGTGGAGTCCCAGTGCGTGTCATCCTCAAGTAAGCCTAAGGCTTTGCAAGCTAATTGAAATGTGTCATAAGTGACACCATTAACAGTCTTAAGATCTCTAAATGAGGTTGGACCACGCACTTCATGGAGCAAAAGTCTCAAATAATAACACTCTATGTTTTTGGGATGTACAGTGTACACTCTACCCAAAGCTGCACTCTTTTTTACTCCAGGAAAGTTAACCACATTAGAACCGAGCTTTCTTCGTTGAAACTTCTTATTGTTCCATGTGAAATATGATGGAACTTCAACATAAAGAAGTGTTTTGGCAAAGTTGTCAATTTTGCATAGCTCAAAGAAGGCTAACAGGGTCGTTGTCGATGGGTTGCTTAGCTTTTCAGCTAACCGATCGGGGTTATTTGGATTGAAATAAATACGTTGACCGTTTTCTAAGTGCACAGCCAAGTGAGTGATAGCAGGAGACCTTTCATGTATGGCATATCCAAAGATTCTCCACACGGCTTCTGAACTGCTTATGTATCTACCATTTTCATAAATTTGAACCTCATTTTTTTGGTTTTCAACCGTAAACAATGCTTGGTCGCTGCCCTTGTTAACATATTTGCAAATATATTTTATGGACTTTACAGAGCTGCAGTACTCAATATTTATGTGGGCCTCAAATGTACGTGAGAGTACACAATTGAAGGGTACAACCCAACGGTTATCTATTTCTTTACCATTTACTTCAACAATAAAACCACCATCAGCTGGTGCTCTTCGTCGGTATTGAGGATAGCCATCATTTCCGGTAACAGTTTCTTCTAAAAACTGTCGAGGAAATCTTTTGCTGCATTTTCCCTCTTTCATACAGGGTGACTTACGATTAGATGTTCCACAGGGCCCATGAATCATATTAGCCTTGACAATTTCATATAACAGAGGATCCTTTTTAGGATCAGGTATTTCTGCACAGATAATTGCATCTATTTGATCAGGCTTAATATGATTTTCTAACCAAAGTAGTATGTGGACATGAGGCAAGCCACGCTTTTGCCATTCTACAGAGTACATAAAGCATTGCACTTTTCCAAACAATGCACCTTTGGTTAATAATGACATTAAGGCTTTGACCTTTAGATGAAAAACTCTCGCAATAATGTCATGACGGTCGTGAGCCTTTTGTCCTTTAAATATTGCATTTTGTATATCCTTCCATTGAGGATTACAGGTAAATGTAATAAAAAGATGAGGACGACCGTAATGTTGAACATACGTCATGGCATCCTGAGTTTTCTCATGCATATATCGCGCCGAGCCAGTAAACGAAGATGGTAGGATTACCATTTGACCGATCTGGGCAGGATCAGTATCTTGCCTACCAATAGCATCTTGAAGATGTATATAACTGTCAGTTCTAAGGCGCGCTTGACTGTTGCGAATAAAATTAAGCCTTTCGGTTTCAATTTTCGCATACATGTCTACCAAAAACTGACTGAAAAGGGCACGACAGTAAAGCAAATGATTTGTTTCAGAATGTCGACACATGATTCTATAACTGTAAAAGTTCATTGCTGACACCATTTTTTTTAGATTTTTTCTTGAGATTGGGTCACATTGAGGTATATCGACTGAATAGCCATCCTCTCCATAAGGAAATAGCATTGGGTACTGCAAAGCGTCGTAAGAACGATGTACCTCGCTTATTCGGTGCAATTGATTGTTATGACTCTCAATAACAATATCTCGCTTCTTAAACTGCTGTCCGACTATTAGTAAGGGGTGCATTAAAACGACCTCTATGAGCCCCAGCTGGTGCTCTATCAGCGTGTATTAACATTTTATAGTCTTTGCAATCTTTTGGCAGTTTGTCAAGAGCAAGTTTAAAATCATTTACGTATGAATTACTCTCACGTAGCATGGATTGCAGTTGCTTAACTATATTGACATTTACATCTGAAATATTTTTACATCTTCCTTGTCATCCTCACCAACAAAATATATTTGAAGAAACTGTTCTTCTTTTTGAGAGTTTGGCCAAAGACTACCAACTAAGTGATAGACTTGACCCTGCACTTTGAAGGTTGGCATAAATCCATCATTTACAATTCTTTTGCTACCAAATGACGTCATTTGAAAGCAGCAGTTGTATTTCCTAATACGGTCTATAAAATGGCCATGGATGGGATGGTCACCTAGTATGAGACTCTTAAGTGGTTCAGGTAAAGCTTTAAAAGGAAGAAGTTGTACTTTTCCATCTTTGCAGCACATACCTTTAGTCTCATCTTTCCATTTAAGAGCATCACAGAATTGACATTTGTGATCCATTAGACCTAGTTGAATAACTTTATCTGTGTTATAAGCCGTTTCGGGATCGTACAGTAGGCCAGAGTTTGCTTTAACTTTCCATGGACGCAGACGTGTTTCAGCTCTTACTGTAGGATTCTGTGCCTCATACCTTGTTACTGCAGCTCGATGTAATTCAGGATTCTGAGCCTGATATTTCTTAGCTGCAGCTTGATGCACCTCAGGATTCTGAGACTGATATTTATCAGCTGCAGCTTGATGCACCTCAGGATTTTGAGCCTGATATTTCTTCGCTGCAGCTAGGTTCACCTCAGGATTCTGAGTCTGATATTTTTTAGCTGCAGCTTGATGCACCTCAGGATTTTGAGCCTGATATTTTTTAGCTGCATCATTAAGCTCATTGCGATGCTTAGACCGATACTTTTCAGATGCAACCTTACGCTGCTTCTTTCTGGTTACATCAGAAAATCTAGCCCTTCTCTTAATAGCTCTTTTCTTTTCGCCTGTTTTAGATATATTTTGAAGTGAAACATCTTCGTTAGGCAAGCTTTCAGAAGGAATGTAAACATCAAAATGCCCATTTGATAAGTCTCCGGTGAACCGCAGTCTTTGCACAGGGTTTTCAGAACTACCGAAGTTTTCTAAAATGTTTCCATTTTGGAACACTTGAATAAAAACTGGATATAGTTCTCCAGCTGCCATTAACTCGCATGTGGTCCCATATGTGTTGGGCCGCATCATTTCGCTTTCATATATTGCCGGTGTACTGTACATATTTCCTTCAGAATTAAAGGTGTACACAGAGAAATGATCCCATCGGTTAATAACATGCGATACTATTTCCTGGCGAATCGTATCAGCAAACTCTTGTGTGCCGTCTAATACATACGAAATTGCTCTGAAGAGGCAAGCTCCGTCGCCTATTATAGGCACCACGGAAAAAGGCAGCATTGCGCCATTTATATTAAGGTATTCAGTTACCATGATTACAATTAGTTGGCTTAAAATATATCACGTCAGCCAATTCTGAGGATATTTTAAGCAATGATATTGCAAAAATTAACCTTAAAAATTGTATTAAAATTTTTTTTCAGTACTGATTATGTTAGGTAAAGTCTTTACTATACTGTGTAATTATATACCTTTAGACTGACAGTTAAGAAAGACAACAACAACAAATACTATAATTTGTTTTACGATCAGTATTCAAAAATATTGTAAAATACTTATATCAAAAATTTAAACTATTTGGAAAATAGTTACATGCAAATTTTTCGATAATTATTTTCGGTCTTAAATAGACTAATTTTTGTATTTGGCGCCTAAAATATTCAAGCATGCAAAATATTTTTGGCAAAAAAATACGTAAATTTGCGAGTTTCTGCTTAAAACAGAATTGCGTTTTTCAGCAACAACACCACAGATATCTAAATCTGAAAATGTTTAAATCCGAATACCACTCGCAAGGTATTCAGTTACTAATTTTACAATTAGTTGGCTTAATATAATCGGTCTTAAATGTACTGAATTTTGTATTTGGCGCCTAAAATATTCAAGCATGCAAAATATTTTTGGCAAAAAAATACGTAAATTTGCAGTTTCTGCTTAAAACAGAATTGCGTTTTTCAGCAACAACACCACAGATATCTAAATCTGAAAATGTTTAAATCCGAATACCACTCGCAAGGTATTCAGTTACTAATTTTTACAATTAGTTGGCTTAATATAATCGGTCTTAAATGTACTGAATTTTTGTATTTGGCGCCTAAAATATTCAAGCATGTAAAATATTTTTGGCAAAAAATACGTAAATTTGCAGTTTCTGCTTAAAACAGAATTGCGTTTTTCAGCAACAACACCACAGATATCTAAATCTGGAAATGTTTAAATCCGAATACCACTCGCAAGGTATTCAGTTACTAATTAATACAATTAGTTGGCTTAAAGTCAGCAACTTCTAAATAGTACGATATTTATGGTACAGTCTTTTTTATGCTGTCTTGTACCTTGAGGCTAACAGTAAAAAAAGCCAACATTAATTACTACTAATATTACTACTACTAATGCTTACAGTACTAAAACTAATACTACTAAACTAAAACTACTAACTAATATTTGTTTGTTCAGTCTTAATAGACTGAATGTTATATTGGAGCCTTTAATATTTAAGACATGCAAATATTTTTGGCAACAATTACTAAAATTTGCAAAATTTCTGTTTAACACAGTATTGCAAATCAATAATTGGGTGGGGAGTAGTGGTTATACTTGCGATTTACAACAACAAAAACACTTGGGGGTCAATAGTTGCAAATTACCACCCGCTTCGGTCACAAAAAATTATAGACTGATTTGCAGAAGAAGAATGCCGCCTCGACGAAGTTTCTCACACACACACACATACACAAAAAACTAAAGAGTGCATTGCGTTATTTTGTATTTGTATGTATATGTGTGTGTAAAAGGCGCGAGAACAGAATAAAAAACAACAATACACTGGTCAGAATAGTAGTCGAAGCAAATTTTTGCCTTTTCTCTATATGAAACCTTGATCAATTCTTAATCAAAAAACAAACAAAAAATTATTCAAAATATTGAGCGGTTCAAAGTTTACATATTTTATCCAACTCAAAACGATTCTGGACCACTGTGCGTCGAGTTAACGACATTCATATACATCAGCCTATGCGTTTTGTATGTGTGTGTATGCATGTCCGAAGTCGCTGAAAAAACGTAAAAAGCAACAAAAAATTGTCCCAACAAATAACATCAAACAAAAACACACCAAAAATAGAATTTTTTTCAATATGAACACAACATTTTTTTATTTCAATTCATTTTTTAGGATTAAGATTAAGAATATAAGTACATATTTAAGGAACTAATTTTGTTGCGGTTGTTGTTAATTCTCTGGCTCATGTTGTTGTTATTGCTGCTGTGGCGGCTGAAGTTGTGGCTGTTGTTGTTGTTGCTGTGGCTGCTGCAGTTGTAGTAGCCGTGGCTGTTGTAGTTGTTGTAGCAGTGGTTGTTGTTGTTGTTGTTGCTGTGTTTGCTGCAGTTGTAGCTGTTGCCATTGGAGCTGACTGGCACATTGCTGTTGTTGTAACAGCGCGCCCCATTGATCCCCAAATGTATTTGCCATTGTCATTGGCTGCATCGGCAACCCACCGACCGTAGCGTTCGTTGGGTGCTGGCTTCCGTTTTGTCCAAAATTCATAATCGTGGTTGCCACAGAAATCTCTAATGATTTTGGCGACGGTTGGTTTGTAAATCTCTCGAAAAATTCGTCGGTGGCACAGTTCTTCGAGAGATTTAATTTTCCTATTAGAAAATCTAGTTAGAGCAGCAGATGTTCCAATTAAAGTTGCATCTCTAAAAACAGGGCTGAATGGGTTAATTTCATATTTAACTAAAATTTGTTGATTGTGTTATATGTCTTATGATGCATTTTTGAATTATAATTCAAATTTAAGTCATGTTCACCAACAGAGCTGAGGGTCGGCTCACACTCAGTTCGTCTGTTTGTGTGCGTCTGTGCTTGATCTCAGCAAACTCGCTCTCTCTCTCCCGTTGCTCTCTCGCTCTCAATACGCGTGGACTAAAGAAAACAACCCCCGTCTGTTAAATTGTTTTGTTTTTTTTTTTTTTGGCACGGCCCAAGAGAATTTTGGTACATACAAAGGTATATTTTACATTAAGAACCGGCTAAAAGTCCATTGAAAGATTTTGATTGGTTGAATGTGTGAATCAAAAATGAAGACGATCTTACTTTATTCTAAAGAAAATGTTTGATTTAGAAAATAAACCAAAATTATTGATATTAATGAAATATACATAAAAAAAGAAAGATCGATTGATTAATTGTTGTCAAAAATGTGCTTATTTGCAACTCTTAAGGAATTTTTTGCATTTATTAATGAGAGTCTGAACATTTTGGAAACCCACTTGCGTTTTAATTGCTTGTCAAATACTAAGCACTTACGCTGCTGGCAAATATCCGTTTATTGTTTCTTTATCTTTTCTTTATGTTAGATTTCTTATATTTTTTCCAATTTGGAATTCGATTGGATGAAATTAATTAATTATTAATTTATAACAATAAAAAGTGATCCAAACAAAACATCTATTAATAGCATTCCGGGCAAAGAGAATAAGTACATTTTTAATTAGAGTTAACATTCACTTTGATTTAAAATAATAATAACATAAATATCCTATCTTTTCTTGGATAGCACTGTTCAACAAATATTGGGTCAAATTTTGTACCATCGGAAATTCAGATCTCTTTTTTTTTTTTAAATTACTCTCCTTACAAACCGAATTTCAAGCCAATCGGATGAAAAATACTTTTTTGCATGCAGAATTTTCCGGTCATTTTCCTCGTGGGCGGATTTTCCGACATTGAAAAATCACATTTCAAATTATTTCGTATTTTGTCCTTACAAACCGAGTTTCAAGCCAATCGGATGAAAAATAGTTTTTTCATGCAAAATTTTCCGGGAATTTTCCGACCGTTGGGTCAAATTTTCCTACTTCGAAATATTACATTTCAAACTATTTCGTATTCTGTCCTTTCAAACCGAATTTCAAGCCAATCGGACGAAAAATAGTTTTTTGCATGCAGAATTTTCCGGCCATTTTCCTCGTGGGCGAATTTTCCGACATTGAAAAATCACATTTCAAATTATTTCGTATTTTGTCCTTACAAACCGAGTTTCAAGCCAATCGGATGAAAAATAGTTGTTTTCTTGCAGAATTTTCCGGGAATTTTCCGACCGTTGGGTCAAATTTTCCAACTTCGGAAAATCACATTTCAATTCATTTCACCTACTTTCCTTTCAAACCGAATTTCAAGCCAATAGGATGAAAAATAGTTGTTTTCATGCAGAATTTTCCGGGAATTTTCCTCGTGGGCGGATTTTCCAAAATCGGGAAAACACGTGTCGAATTATTTCGCTTACTAAGCTTACAAATCAAGTTTCAAGTCAATCGGATGAAAAATAACATTTTTCCCATACAAACTTTTCCGACGCTTTTCCGACTTTTCCGGGTGGAATTTTCCAAAACCCCGTCTTAGTACGCACTTTCACCACCAACAGAAACTCCTGTGAAAATTACAGCCCTCTATCTCTTACCGTTTGGGCTGTGCGATGATTGCCAATCAGTGAATCAGTCAGTCAGTCAGTCAGGACACTCTCTTTTATATATATAGAGATTATGCGCTTAGTTTTGAAGATAATACAGATTTAATAAAGCGCATCAAGTTAAGTGTTATATTGTTCTTTTTACAATATATAATACCCTTTGTGCAACTGTATTTTATTTGCTACAAGGGTATATCTATTTCGGTTAAAAAAAATAATCCAAAATGTTTTTTCGTTTGCTAACATATTGTTGTTAATTTTTTCTTGCAGGTAAGCTTTTCCCTCCATAATGAAGCACTGAAAACTGGAATTTGGTTGAGTATGAGTGAATTTTTATACCCGTTACTCGTAGAGTAAAAAGGGTATACTAAAGTCGTGCAAATGTATGTAACAGGCAGAAGGAATCATCTCCGACCATATAAAGTATATATATTCTTGATCAGCATCAACAGCCGAGTCGATATAGCCATGTCCGTCTGTCCGTCTGTCCGTCTGTCCGTCCGTCTGTATGAACACCTAGATCTCAGAGATGGTAAGAGATAGAGGTTTGACATGTATGGGACAAATGCTTCTTTTATCTGCACGCAGATCAAGTTTATTTCAAATTTTGGCCACGCCCCCTTCCGCCCCCGCGATTTAAAAAAAACGTTATATCTCCTACAGTTTTGAAGATAGACGATTCGTACCTTCTAAAGATAGTTAGTAATTAGCAAAATGAATCAATTTGCTGAAGAAACGATCAAGATCGGATGAACGGTTCTCAAGTTATGAGCAAAAAAGTGATACAAGCCACCCCGCTACCCCCCCTCCCACCATAAAAACGGATGGTCACCCTAAGGAACGCAGGAACACTGTTGAACATGTTTTTTCATGAGTAACGGGTATATCGAAGTCGGTTAGAGCCGACTTTAACTTACGCTCTCGTTTATTGTAGTTAGCTAGCTATAAGGTGGCTCGAAAATCTTGATTTATGAAATAGTAAGATATAAACAACACAAATCGACAAATCACTTAAGCAAAACAACTTCCACACGACAATCCAACACACGTCAATTCAACACAAAACAAAGACTTCACAAAAAACATGGTCAACACACGTCCATAAGTCATTTCACCCAACCAAAGATTTATAGATATTATAGATGACGCATGTGAAACAAAAAACTACTGGTTTTGGAAGCTGACATTGGATCCCAATTTTTGGTTCTCGCCGCCTTTACGAGGCTACATTTATTGAAATTTAGCTATACGTTTTCTAAATTAGCTATACGGCCGAGAACAAAAATTTATAAATATTATAGTTGTCACATGTGATGCCAAAAACGTATTGTCTTGGGATCTCTGACATCGGATCCAAAAAAAAAAGTTTGTATGAGATGCGGTATCTATATATGTAGTGTCTTTGACCCAACACAACAATTTAACACTTCGTCAATTCAATTCAAACCAAATTTAAATTTAATAATAAATAAATTATTTTGTTTTGTGTTGAATTGACGTGTGTTGAATTGTTGTGTTGGGGAAAATGACTGTGTGTATTATAGACGTGTCACCCTTAAGCAGCATGGCATGATGTATTGACGTGTGTTGAAATTGCTTTGTGAAGACTTTGTTTTGTGTTGAATTGACGGATTGTTGAATTGTTGTGTTGGGTAAAATGACTGTGTGTATTATAAACGTGTCACCCTTAAGCAGCATTAACAATTTATATCTTGGTTTTAGATCAGTTTAAGTTCGCTTTTAATGGACTCTTATATTATAGCAACAAAAAAAGATAAGACTTTAATTTCCTTACATAAACTTTGTAGCGATCATTCGAAAGGCTCGTCAAAAGAAAACGTTTTTCTGCCAAATAAACTGTTTCTAGTAAATGCAGTGACACTTTCGGTGCCTTTGTTCGAACACTACTCTAAATGGGCAAATAAATCTGAAAGTATAAAGAAGTCTTGCAATCAACTTGCTCATCTGGCTCATACTCGAAGGCGAGACAAAGGAACGAAGCAGATGTAAATGCTCGATGTACTTGTTTGCGTTGTCGGTCAATTGATCTGCGTGTGTTAAAATCTGCCCGACGCACAGTGGGGCAAAAAGGCCAAAATCGCGACATAAAACTGTTGATGCCATCTTTTTAAGAGGATTAAAGTTTTGAATAAAAAGTTAAAAGTTCGAAATATTTAGTGGAACATTTTTTTTTAAGAATTAAAAATAAAAATTTTTTTAATTGTTTCTGCGAAATAAATTTTTTTTTCGAAACATAGGAAGCTAAAAACTGGCCAATACGTTTCTTTTCTAGTATTATTAACTTGAAATTATTTTTTCGCAGTCGAAAGAGTCTATCCTATAGTTTTCGTTGGAAAACTTAGATTTTAGAGATAATTATAATAAAAAACAACATAACCAATTTCGTATTATATTCAACAATTTTCTTTATTCCTCATCGCTACTTTCACTTGAATTAGAGTACTCCTCTTGAACTTCAGATACATTTTCTAACAGATTTAAAGCTGATTTTGGCATTTGATTTATTTTTATACTCTGTACCGAAGTACAAAGAGTATATTAAGTTTGTGCAAAAGTATGTAACAGGGAGAAGGAATCATTTCCGACCATATAAAGTATATATATTCTTGATCAGCATTAACAGCCGAGTCGATATAGCCATGTCCGTCTGTCCGTCTGTCTGTCCGTCCGTCCGTATGAACAAACAGATCTCAGAGATGGTAAGAGATAGAGGTTTAACATGTATTGGACAAATGCTTCTTATAGCTGCAGGCAGATCAAGTTTATTTTCAATTTTGGCCACGCCCCCTCCCGCCCCCGCAATTTGGAAAAAAGTCATATCTTCCACAGTTTTGTAGATAGATGGTTTGTACCTTCTAGAGATAGTTAGAAATTGTCAAAATGTATCGATCTTGCCTGTATAACATTGTCAGGATGTGACTAAAACGTGTTAATTTTCAGGAGTGTAGCGGATTTTTAAATTGTGTTTTAAGTTTTAAAAATAAACAAACAAAACAGATGTTAGAACAGCTGATTAATGACATTCAACATGCGCGCGAATGTTCCAGGGCTGGCAATATTTGAATTTTGAAAATGACTTCACTTACTAAAATTAAATTTTCTCAGAAAAGGCAAAAAAGGACACGCTAACTTTTTCAGGACATAAAGTTTAATATTGAAACTTCTTTTTTAAATTTATTTCAAAGGGCGATCGCGCGCGGGTGATTACTTTATGTCCAACAATAAGAAAAACAAGTGAGAAAGTCGGTCAAGCCCGACTATAACATACTCTGTACCTGGAGTAGAAGCTGAATGCAATGCTGGTGGTGCGCTCATCTCAAAGTTTCTCTCTCTTTTTCTCTCTCTCTCTCTCTCTCTCGCTCTCTCTCTCTAAGATTGTGTGGTGTTAGTTGTGAATGGGAGGGGGTGGGGCGAGGGCGATATACTTTTTTGCTCATAACTTAAGAACCGCTGATCCGATCTTTATCATTTCTTCGGCAAATCGATATATTTTGCTAATTACTAACTATCTCTAGAAGGTACAAAACGTCTATCAGCAAAACTGTAGGAGATATAACGTTTTTTCCGAATTGCGGGGGCGGGAGGGGGCGTGGCAAAAATTGAAAATAAACTTGATCTGCCTGCAGCTATAAGAAACATTTGTCCCATACAAGTCAAACCTCTATCTCTTACCATCTCCGAGATCTGTTTGTTCATACGGACGGACGGACGGACGGACGGACGGACAGACAGACAGACGGACAGACGGACATGGCTATATCGACTCGGCTGTTGATGCTGATCAAGAATATATATACTTTAAAGGGTCGGAAATGACTCCTTCTCCCTGTTACATACTTTTGCACAAACTTAATATACTCTATGTACCTTCGGTACAGAGTATAAAAATGTAGTTTTTTTGGACCTTTTTCCAAAAATTAAAAAAAATATGAAATTTTTTTTTATGAAAATTTTATTTATACTAATGAACTAAGAATAGTCAAAAGTAATTCTTCCAATCGCCACATATCCGCATAAAAGTTTCATATTCATGAAAAAAGATGGCGAGCATGAATTATGAATTCCTTGAAATCGAGTTCGAAAGCTGAACTTTAAATGCGTGTTGTGGGAGAACCAAATAACCTAGACTATTTTTCTTTTTTGATTATTACGCAAAATTTAATCATCTTTCAAGTTGCATTTAAGCTTTCTTAAATACTCCAACAAAAAAAAATCAATTTTGGCGCGGAATTTGCTCTAGTCGCCCCAACGTGCGACTCCCTTGTCTCTTGGTTCTAAATATATACAAAAAAAATTCATTAAATTCGGTGATGCCGTTTCGGAGGAGTTCGATAAAAAATTCAGAAAATTCAGAAAAATGTATGAAATCTTTATTTCGATAGATCGACACATGATTTCATGTAAATGTTGACAGCGGCTTCGCCTCAAATAGTTCATACGCTGGGTCCAATTTTAGCATACTCTCTACAACATATTGGCCGGTATGTAACGAATAAATTCTTTAATATTGGCTTCCAGTGCGTCAACTGTTGTGGGCTTGTCGCTACAGACATGAGCCTTAACATAGTCCCACAAAAAATAGTCTAAAGTTGTTATATCACAGGATCTTGTCGGCCAATAGACCAGCCGTGAAACGTGAAATAAACTGTTCACCGGACTTGGCTCTCAATTGGACCATTGTTTTGCGTCGCACCGTCTTGTTGAAACAACATTTCAGACAAGTCCAGCTTATCAATTTTGGGCAAAAAGAAGTTTGTAATCATCGCTCTGTAGTAATCTCCATTCACAGTAACGTTCCTGCCTTTGTCATATAAAAATTTTTTCACTTATTCATTCAACCTGAAATGAGCTTCGTCGCTGAACACAATTTTCCGATAAAAAAGTGGATCTTCATCACTTTTGGGATCAGCTAAGTATTCCTTAATATAATCGCTTATTTTTTAGATTTGTGGAAAAGATGGAAAATATGAGCAAGGGCCAACTTGAATAAATTTGAATAAATAAATATTGTGATGTTCCTATCAATTCGATTTTCTGATGTTAGCAAGAAATTATTTCATACTTTGAGTAAATAGTGCCAATCATTCTCTTTAACTTTGTGTTCATAGTGTATACTGTTTACCAAATGAACACTTTGGCTATCCATATTCCTCTTAGTAGTAGTTTTTAATAAAAACGACTTACGTCCTCTTTAATTCACAGACAATTCCAGCTTGTCCATTTTTTATTGGTCATGTGGCCTGAGTACATTAATAATTTCCACGACAAACAATTTAAATGCTCCTTTTGGTCCATGACCCGAACAAAGCAATTAGACGCCAGATCACACTAATTGCTGGGGCATTAATCTATTGATTCGACCGCTCCAGGGAGCACTCACATGACCGACCACGTATCCTATGTGGAAAAAATAGAAGAAGATGGAGAAGACTTGACCATTTGAAATTGAATTTTAAATTAATAAACTTTGCGGTTGGTATCAAGAATTACAAATTTATACGCGCTGTTTCATTCTGTTGTTGGCAACTTGGTTTGTTTGTGGCCAAGGCTACGCTTGGGAGAGTTCCTGGGCGAATTCCTGGCATTGTGGCCAAATCTATGCACATTTTTTGTGTGGCCGTCTCACTTTTCTGTCTTTATTTTGTTGCCTTTGCGCTGTGGCATACCCTGTAAGTACACAGGTATGGAATGGGTGGATGCGATAACAGAGCAAAAAAACTACATATTCTTAAGAACAAATTTTAGTTAAACAGATTTAGGATTATTTTCAATAAATTAAATAGTTATTGAAATGAATAATGGTTGAACCCATGTACTAATAGTTTGTTAAAATCGAAGAAGTCTTTTATCAAATTAATATCCTCGGAATTTATTACTCATTACAGGGTTCAATAATGCTATTTTGCATTAATTTTTGGTTTTTTATATTTTGTGGCTTTTTTGGTGATATTGATCTAAACATACCCGAAATTTTAAGAAATAACAAATTTGCAGGTCATTTCCTCAGTCTATAACCGACTTCAATTTATTTCCTATTTTGTATATTCTTTTTTCCGTGCATATAAATCTTGGTTTAGCCGTACGAGCTGCTCTTTCTTTTCTCTCTTTTGGCGTCGGGCGGTTTGCATTTCTTTTATGTATGTATATCGCTCTTTTCGTTTAGTTTCTTTCGTTCTTATTTGTTGGCATGTTTTCCTTTTGTGGTTTTAATTCTATTTTCACTATAAATTGTTTCGGTACGCTAGCATTTTACAACGCGGCGACGTTTTTCAGTTGGCTGCTGCTGTACGTATCCTGTGTTCGTGTTCGTCCTGGCTGGCGGTTGGCTCGCTTGGTTGGTTGGCATGCAACTAATTACATTTGCATATCTATGGTTGGATTCGATATTTCTAGCTTCTAGCAGACGCCGCCTCGCAATCAGCATAATTATAAACTTCTTTGCATAGTTTTACGCATTTTGCTTTATGCGAAAATAATAAGCACAACAGAGACAAAAACAAAAACAACAAGTTTTTGCTTTAGCAAAAGCAATTAAGAATGCACTTGTCCGGTCGCTGTTGATGATGGAAAACTCAAAACTCCTTCTGCTTAGTCTTGTGGGTCTGCATCTGTGACTGTCATCTGGACTCGCCCACATGCACGAGTGCGCCCTCTCTTTGGCTTTGGCTGCTGCTGCCGCTGACTTGCGCTTTAGCATTTTGTTAATTAGTCTATAATTAATAAAAAGCCAGCAAAACAGAGTTAAGTTCTTCCTTTGATTGCCAAGTTTTTGTTTAACTGCTTGTCGAGTTGGAGTTTTTTCAATTAAATGCATGCCATTTGCCTTGTTTCGCCATGTGGCAGTGCACTCGGGCTGTGCTCATCATGGCAAACTGAAGTGGTAGCTTCGGATATGATTTTGTATGAAATAAACTGATTTGTGTTTGAAGTAAAGGTAAAGTGGGAAACCTTTGAATAGGGCATTTTTCAATAAGTTTATGAAAGTGCTTAGTACTAAAAAGCCTTGGTCTGGAAATTCTATCCACAAAACTTGCACTTCTGGTCGATAAATAGACAAAAGAAACACTATGCGATAGTGTTTGATGTCATTAGAGCAGGAATCATTTGTAAAAAATAATTTTATCTCGACCTTCGGACTCAAATTTCAAATACGTGTCGTGCTTGTTTTGTACATGAAACAGGTACGAATGGCTTAAAACAATCCTAAAAAAATAGAGGCCAGCTAACTTCGGCTCGACCGAAGTTTATATACCCTTGGAGCTTGATATGTGTTTGACAGTTTGTATGGCAGCTATACTATATAGTGGTCCGATTTCGACAAGGCTTAATGAAATTATGTAAAATAATTGAAAACTTATAAATACGAGCGTTGGGAGCGATATCATTGAAAACAAAAAAGTTTTTCTCACAAAGACTTTTTTTCAGACCTAACTTTTGTATGGCAGCTATACTATATAGTTGTCCGATTTTGACAAGGCTTGGTGAAATTATGTAAAATCATTAAAAACTTATAAATACGAGCGTTGGGAGCGATAGCACTAAAAACAAAAAAGTTTTTCTCACTAAAACTAGTTTTTCAACCGATCGTTCCTATGGCAGCTATATGCTATGGTCATCCGATCCGGCCGGTTCCGACAAATGTGCAGCGTATTTATACCAAAAGGCTTTGTGCAAAGTTTGGTTAAGATAGCTTTAAAACTGACGGAGGAAATAGTATAGAAACAGACGGACAGACGGACGGACAGACGGACGGACAGACGGACATGGCTATATCAACTCAGCTCGTCATGCTGATCAAGAATATATATACTTTATGTGGTCGGAGATGCTTCCTTCCCTGCGTTACAAACATCCGGACAATTTTAATATACCCTCTCCAAGGGTATAAAAATGGTATTAAATATTATATAAAATATTTCAAAAATATCTATATCGAATTTTACTTGGCGATATTGAAAAATTACCATTTCGATATAAATATTTTAGTGTCAAAACATCGATTTTACCGATTTTTTTTTAATAAAAACCCAGATCTTAACTATGAACAGGTGATTTGAGGTAGTTGAGGCTTCATTTGACGCGTATTAAAAACTACAATTTGCCTGGGAAAAAATATAGATTTAATGGATATTTATTAAATTAACAAAAGATATTTATTTTTTATTACATTTTTAACATAAATGCAAACTTATTTATGAATTTAAAATAATGGAACGAAAGAAGTGTTTACTTTTTAAATTCATCATCTTTCAAAATAAAGCATTCGAACTACATAGAATAAAAAAACTTATTCATTTACGTCTACCAAACGTAAAAACTACTGATTTTAGCAATAATTGTTAAACAGAGATTTTAGGAAGGCCCCTTGAGTTATGTGCATGCACAATACGCATGCTTTGCATAAATAGCCGGCAATCGACACATAAAGAACAGAACAGAGAAATTCACAGAATTCAAAATCATTTATACTTACATTGACCGTTGATGAGCTGCATTTCAGCCAAGCAACTCCTTGCTTTGCTTTTAAGTGCGCTTTTATATTTGCTAAGTTTTCACTGATCCGTAAAACTTTACTGCACAGTTTGCACTTTGCCTTAAATGTCCACAAGAAACTGTTATACGCAACAGTGTGACCAAACGCTAATGAGTTCTGTTGCAAAAATATCGATATATCGATAATATTTTCGAAAACCATAGTATCAATCCGAAAAGGCATAAATTTCCAAAATTCGATTTTCGATCTTAAATCAAGCTCACCCATACTAAAGACGGGATCAAGACAAGAATTCCGGTATTACAATAGTTAATGTTTTCATAATTGGTTTAAGAACATCCGGGATCGACTTCTGACATCGTTTGAAATTGATCTTAGTCCGGATATCTCGTATTTTTTATTTCCGTGTAGGTGATGAAAAACTAAAAACTCTCTTTCTGTTCTCTGTCATCTGAACATGCAGCTAATAGAGTCATATCTACGAACCCAACTGTGTTCTTAAAAGTCTACTTGAGTGTGCATAAAATACCAGGAAATTTTAAATTAAATTTTTGGGATTCCGATAGCGACGAATGCTTTTATTATACCCTTGGAGAGGGTATATTGAAATTGTCCGGACGTTTGTAACGCAGAGAAGGAAGCATCTCCGACCACATAAAGTATATATATTCTTGATTAGCATGACGAGCTGAGTTGATATAGCCATGTCCGTCTGTCCGTCCGTCTGTTTCTCTGCTATCTCCTCCGTCAGTTTTAAAGCTATCGTAGCCAAACTTTGCACGAAGTCTTTTGGTACAAATACGCTGCACATTTGTCGGAACCGGCCGGATCGGATGACTATAGCATATAGCTGCCATAGGAACGATCGGTCGGAAAACTAGTTTTAGTAAGAAAAACTTTTTTGTTTTCAAAGTTATCGCTCCCAGCGCTCGTATTTATAAGTTTTCAATGATTTTACATAATTTCAATAAGATTTGTCGAAATCGGACCACTATCTAGTATAGCTGCCATTCAAACTGTCAGTCATATATCAAGCTCCAAGGGTATATAAACTTCGGTCGAGCCGAAGTTAGCTTGCCCCTATTTTTATACCCGTTACTCGTAGAGTAAAAAGGGTATACTAAAGTCGTGCAAATGTATGTAACAGGCAGAAGGAATCATTTCCGACCATATAAAGTATATATATTCTTGATCAGCATCAACAGCCGAGTCGATATAGACATGTCCGTCTGTCCGTCCGTCCGTCCGTCCGTCCGTATGAACACCTAGATCTCAGAGATGGTAAGAGATAGAGGTTTGACATGTATGGGACAAATGCTTCTTTAATCTGCACGCAGATCAAGTTTGTTTCAAATTTTGGCCAAGCCCCCTCCCGCCCCCGCAATTTGGAAAAAACGTTATATCTCAGTACAGTTTTGAAGATAGATGATTCGTACCTTCTAGAGATAGTTAGTAATTAGCCAAATGAATCGATTTTCCGAAGAAATGATAAAGATCGGATGAACGGGTTCTCAAGTTATGAGCAAAATAAAAAAATGTTGCATACTTTTTGGACGGTCACCCTAAGGAACGCAGGAACACTGTTAAACATGATTTTCATGAGTAACGGGTATATCGAAGTCGGTCAGAGCCGACTTTAACTTGCGCTCTCGTTTATTGTGTCTGGAAGCATTCAACAATGCATAAAATTTTAAGTTGAAAATTTCAATGAGCAAGCTCTATCGAAAACAAGAGCTTACACATGTTTCAAATGTACATGTTCAAAGAGTGTCGATAAAGCGTTGAAACTGAGGCACGTCCAGGACGATTATCAACATCAACTGAACACGTCAACAGAATGAAAGAACTGGTGCTCCAAGTCCGAAACCTTACTGACCGTGTTGCAATCTTTTGTTTTTGATTTTGTAAATTGAAGGAATCGTGAATTGCATAGCATAAGCGTTTTACCAGCATCGTTGCTTGTTGTCCTTATAACCCTGCTATCGTTTATCCGATCTTCGCCAGTCATTTAGTGGATCGATAAAAAACTGGATACTAAGTATGCGTACACAAAATAAAATGTCGAGATATTTTAATCTCTTTAACCTTAGAATGGCATGAGCTTGAAAATTCAATCTCGACTTCCAGGATATTCTACACAATTTATGCTTTTAAGGATTAGCCCAATCCTTTCGAACATTCCAAATATGCTTACATCAATCCCTTTCGAGATCAATTGTCCATAAATTGGAGAGCGAGAGGGAAAAAATATAAGTAGAATTTTAGACACTCTGCAACAAATAATGGAAGAGGTGGTGTGCGATGTGATGCCATTACATGCTTGCCGTGGGTTCGAATCCCAGTTGAGCCCAAAAAACTATATCAAGCTCAAATTAATCTCGAACATGCTTAAAATGATGCTGAATAAAGTGTGTTGGATTATAAGATTACCCCAAGATAAATGTGATCTTTTCTCTTTTTTAAAGTTGGATCAACTTACCGCTTGGGATGTATTTGATCCCGTATGGATTGATCTTTTGTACTCTGTACCGAAGGTATATATAATGGCGCAGCAGCGCTTGCCATTGCCGATTATGTTCTGTCCGGCTTCATTTTTAAAGAAATACAGACAAAACACTCCATCAGCCCAAAAACCACACCAAGCAGTGCATTTTTGTGGATGTAACGATAGTTCGAGAGTCTCTTGTCAGCCCAAATGCGACTATTTGGATTGTTGAGGTGCGCGGGAACAGATGTTGCAAAACGTTGTTGCGGTGTTAGTCTTTCCATAAAAACTGGTTTGGTCCCTGACTAAAACTAAATAAGGTTTCAACTACAGAAAGTACACATTAGGTTAAGCAAAGCAAAATTCTAATAAAGTTAAGTGAAATTTTCGGAAATTCTATTCGACAATTAGTTTTATGCTTGCTCTAATTTCTCTGAAATCTGTCAGCCGTGTCCTAGCCATAATTTATGCATCAATGTCTTCACCATGGCAATCAAGATCAATTTAAGTTTGTTATTAATTTACCTGGAAGGTTCTCTACATATGCCATCAACATTTGCTATCCACAAGGAAATTGATTAAATGAACTACAAACAGACATACTTACCCGTTCAGCATGCTCTATGTTTATATTTAGCAAGTAATTAACATAACCAGCCAACCAACCAACCCACCGAGCAAACTTAACTGACATATGTGCGCGGTTGCCAAACAGGAAACGGAAGGGATCCCATCTCCCCTGACATATGCAACCCACAAAAAAATAACCAAATGGGTACAAAATTAATAAAGCTAAAAGCATGCCACCAATAATGTTTATAAATTTAATTATGTAAATGTCTGGTCATAAAAAACCAACACACAAAAACAAAAAAACGAAGGACAGAACGGAAAAAATGTTAATAGATGTCAAACACAAATTGAAATGCGAACGTAACGAAATAAAAATATATAGGGAAAAAATCTCCATATTAAAATGAAGCCAGTTGCTGTGGCCAGTACCCCCTAGATAAGATCTGGTTGCAACTGCGGAATAACGTTTTGGGGATTCGCAATATGAAATTAATTAAATTTCGTTGGGCTTGTCAGGTTTGTTGGTTGGTGCATTTAATGTCTCTTGCTTTATGGCTGCCACCTTGCGCAGCTTTTTGTTTTAATGTGTATTGCATTTTTGCATTTCCGTCTGGTTATTAGTTTTTGTGCGGTATTTCCGGCATTTTTCATGTGTGTGTGTGGTAAGGGGATTTGTCGGGAATCAAGACCCTGTGTGCGGTTTTTATAGTATTTCTCGTTGTTGCCAGTACCATGTTGTCATGTTACTGTCTTCATTTAACTTGCAGCGGTTAATTAAAACAACAAACAAACGGAAAATAACAGTCAGAGAAAAAGTGCGGTAATTTCTGTAGGCAGTTGAGGGTTAAAAATATTTAAATGGTAATAAATTAATGAAACAAATGGGTCGAAAATACAAATCCATTAATTTTCTGTAATATTTTTTGTTGCTTAACCAATTTTTAATTAAAATTTTTTTCTTTCGCTTTTTTAATTTAAATGCATTTTTATAAACAAGACGCACTTTTTCCTTTGCATTGAACAGCTGTTCACACTTATTTTTTTTACTTACGTCTCCTGAGTATTGTCTTTGTCTATGCATGTGGGAATTAATATGGTGAAGCCGAGCAAGGCAGCGCTCTTTCTGTTTTGTAGGGCGAAAAAACCAGTACGTTGTGAATGCTAGGCAAACGGCAATACACAATCAGAAACAAACAAATGTTCTGCCTTCTCTTTCTATCTCACAGGCATATGCACAAAATCCGCTGAAGATTAAGCGGAACGGAGCTCGCATATGACACTGAGACAAAAACATAAGTAAGCAACAGCTTTTGTTCATGCAGCCCTAGCTGCTAGACTTGCATGTTAAATTTTCAGTGGTTAATTTATTGTTTGGTTATTCCTTTGCTCTCTCTATTTGCGTACTATTTCATATTAACTCCTTTGTTTCGTTTTCACCATTTATACTCCCATGTTGTGTGGACTGTTTTGCTTACGGTTTGCTGCCTTTTAATTGGGCCAGGAGTCGTAAAAGTGCCGCAAGCTGTGCAACACATCATTTTTTCCTTCATATTATTTTTGTTGTTTGTTGCTGGCAACGCGCGTTCATGTATAAATAATTTGAAATTAATTACATGTAACTGGCTACTCTGGTTTCCTCTCAAAGCGTACACATGTAACGGTTGGATTTATATGGGTTGTGTTTATTTGTTTTGTTGTCTTTTTCTGTGTTTCAAAAAAGGTGGTCAATTGGCCGACGTGATGAGCGCAGGGAAGGGGGGCAACGAGTCCGAGTTATAAAATATATACGATATGGGCAATGTGGACCACCGACGACTGCTGCACAGATTTATGGCACGCAATTAACAATGCCGGCCATTAAGCTACAACTACAACTGCAATTCACATACAACATTTTATAGCATACTTTTATGGGCAACAAACAGACTTTTATTCGTACTCGCACACGGGCAGCAGCTTAAATGTTTTTGAATTTAAACTTATAATTAAAAAACTTTACGCTGGCCCCGCTGAACATTGTTAGCCTTTTAATTGGCTCTTTGTTACAGTTGTAGTTGATGTTGTTGTTGCCCCCACACCCTCTTCGCGCTTCCTCCTAAGTTTGACTCATAAAAACGCATTTCATGTTAGGGTCATGTCAATTTCAATTCATTGCAAAAATTTTTGGGAGCATTAAATCTTTCCCATGTAAATCGCATGTTAAACATTAAAATAAAATTGCATAAAGTTGCATAATTACATTTTGTAATAAACGCTGGACACCGCCACCATATAATTGAGTGGTTCAGCATAAACACACACACACGCTCCCATGGTCGTTTCAGGGATCCATTCGTAATATGTATATTTTATTTACGGCAATTATGCTCATAAAAAGCACAGCATGAAGCGGATTTGAATGGGGTAGGAGGAAGAAATGCGGATTCGGACACATAATGTCCACTACCTTTGCCACTTTGACATATGACAACAGTTACATTGTCAGCTCCCAGTCGGATATTGCAGAATGATATAATTTCTTAATTCAAAGTGTTACAAGGTAATCTCACTCGGTAGGTCCTTAAACTTAACGTAAAACGAAAGGTATAGCGGATAGTTTGAGAAGGAACGCTTTTGAAAACCAGTTATTCGTGCTAAAATCACACTGCGGTATCTGAATGGAGAGGCAGTTAAGTTGCAAAGCAGGGTTGCCCAGGCCCTATGCGCACGCTGCGCATTCGTTGTTGTTTTTCGCACTAGACTAGCCGCACGTATAGCTTATGGCTTAATTAGTGCAACAACAACTTGAAATGTGTTATCTTTCTCTCCGAGCGAAAGCTTTGGTGTTGGTATCTAATAATTTTGTGTTTTTTAGACAGCCACGAGCAAATACCCATAAACAAAAATCGGGTTTCTCGCTCTTCAATGTTGTTTTAACAACAAATTTGGGATCAACAAATCTTTCTTATGATATCCTAGACTTTGAGAATTCTTGATTCAAGTATTAAACTCTCTTAATTTTTATCTTAGTGTTTCCGGAAAGAGCCAATGACATAGCCAATTTAGTGTTAAGAATGACCCAAATAAAAAGACACTCTTACAATCTTATTTAGCGTGCAGTGTGACACCACCTATACGACCTATAGCGTTTCTTTATATATTTTATGTCAACAACATTTTGTTAGTCTTTAAATGAATAACTTTAACGTTTCTTAATCATAATAAACTGAAAATCCTAAGTAACAAGAATATTCCTAAGGATACTATACAGCTCTACAAAATATCATATTCTAAATTGTGAAACATCAGAAATACAAAAGTACCAAAAATATTCAAACGACAACGTAAGTTAAAGTCGCCTCTATCCGACTTCGATATACCCGTTACTCATAAAAAAAACATGTTTAACAGTGTTCCTACAATCCTGAGGGTGAAGATCCGAAAAGTATGCAACATTTTTTAACTCGGCTATATATTATCCGATCTTGCTGTAAATTTCAGGGATTATAGTTATTGCTAAATTTAAGTTATAAATTTGAACTCGATAACTTAAAAAATGTGCGAGTTGTTCAACATTTTCTATTGTGGGGGCGGGGGTGTGCGTGGTCAAAATTTAAAACAAACTTCATCTGCGTGCAAATAAAAGAAGACTACATGTCAAGTTTATAGTCTCCGAGATCTAAGTGTTCATACAGATAGTCGGACGGACAGACGAACAAGTCTACATCGACTAGGCTGTTGATGCTGATCAAGAATATATATACTTTATATGGTCGTAAATGATTCCTTCTGCCTGTTAACTACATTTGCACGACTTTGCACCTTTTTACTCTACGAGTAACGGGTATAAAAACAAAACCAGTTTAAGAAATTAATTTGAAATAAATATATGAAATATCCTGTACATACTAAGAAATGTAGTTCCTATGGCTTTAACTTTCTTAGTTAATATTGAGTTAACTTAGTTAATTTTGTGGAGTTTGACATAATTTTTAAATTTTGAACTTTCCTTTTTTGATAGACTTGCTTTTCATTTAAAAGTTTATTTGAATAAGTGGGGCGTCGCTCTTGCACAGCTTCGGTGTTTTTGCTCGGATCTTATTAGATTATTCAGATAGATAGATATTGGGCCTATATTAATATATATAGCAGTTTTTCGTGGTTAAAAGGAGAAGGAGAGTGATCTGAAACAAACTCGTTCTGGGCATGGTGTACACCAGCGTCGACCAAGCCCATTTATTTGTTAGAAGAAGCTACCTTGCTCTTCTTTTAAGTGCCATTTTCGGCTAGAATTAAATTTGATTAAATTAGTATTTTTGTTCTTTTTCTTAAACTAAAATGTGCCAAAAACTACAAACCTTAACGCTGTCTTCAAATTTACTTTCAATTTATGCAGCACTTCCACTCCCACCCCAACCATCAGCTAATATACTTGCCCACCACAAATACAGTTTATGAAACCACATTGACTATTCCCATTGGGCATTAAAGCTCCCCGCACAATAAACGGGCCCAATAGCTGGCAGGCGGTAGGCAGCAGTTCCTTTGTGTGTTGACTGCTTTTAGGCTGGTGTGTGTGTTGAGGTCGCAAAGTATTTATTTGTTAACTGGTTTAATGACACCTCTGTGCACTTGCTCATAAAATGCAATACGTGTGTGCGTGTGCGTGTGTGTGTGTTCGGGGTAAATCATAGCTTTTTGGCTTTAATCGTTAAACAGAACCGAGCAGCATTAACTGCTGGCCGGATGCGTGAATGGCCCTTCCGCCCAGCAGGTAGGAGCCCGGAGCTAAAGCTGGCAGCAGCTGCGTTCCAATAAGCACATAATTGAATTCTGATCATAAATTTGCATTATGGCCAGAACGCGGCTTTTGGGTTCTGGCTCTTTTTTTTGTGGCTCCTACCGCAGCACGTGGCTTATGTTATAATTTTACCCAAAACGCACATTTCGACATCGGAGGGGTCAGAGATCCGGGACCAGATAGTCGTAAAAACGTGCTGTATGTAAATAAACAAAAAATGTAACAAAAGTGGGAAAATGAGAAAATATGCCACAAATAAGACAAATTCGCGTAAGGGAAAGGGAAGCAACGTGTAAAAAATAAAAATCTACAAACAAATTGGAACGATTTTTCAACAATGCTTTTCAGACCAAACAAGGACAAACAAGTTTATTATACTAAGATCATTCTCGTTCAATATGTAGCAATATGCGCTGAATGGCCAAGTCTTATCCAGCAGTTGGATTTGAGACCGTCTACAGTTTTAAGAGACCAAGCTGAGCTTTGGTTTTCCTTATTTTATAACGAGACACTGGGAAATCTACATATGTATGTACCTATACCTTAAGAATGAATCCGCACGATCCACATTTTATTTGCTCTAAAGCCAACTCCAGTGGCTGCTTTAACAGTCTGTAAAATGATGTGTGTCAAAACTTGTCATGGCTTTAATTTTAAACTCGATTATAGTTTGATTTATGCATTTGCTTACACTTAAATAACAATAGCTTTTAAATTTATTTACTTAAAAGTCTCGCCTCACATATCGTAACCCAGTTACACCAAACTATCTCTCTCTCTTTCTCTTTCTCTTGAAGTCTGAAAACAAAAGCAGACAAACAAGACAATAACAGACAAACAAAACAGACGGTGAAATTAATAAATAAATTAATAAATTACAAATAATTTATCACGACACACACGCGTATTGGCAGGCGTCTTTGCTTTCCTCTCCCCTCCCCAACAGTTCCACCCACCCGGGCAAGGCCCACCCAGTCGCTTGCTGTTGCTGCTGCTCTGTCTAAATAAGTCTATTAGAGAAATGAAAATAAATTGCGTGCTTTCAGGCGGCTGCCAGTTGCCAGGGCGGACCATCGATTGCCAACATGCCAACTTGGACAGACAGCGTCAAAACAGCAGCAGCAGCAGCAGCAGCAGCGGGAAGCAACAACAACAAACAAAAGCCAAATTCAATTATAAATGCGTGTAGCAGGCATTGTCTATAAGTCTGTATGTCTGTCTGTGTGTTTGCTTGCGTGCATGTGTATGTGTCCTAAGTGTAAGTGATTAATTTTTGACAGGCGCATTTGTTGTGCGGTATTGAAAACAATCAATGCGTAATCTATGACACTCCCCCCTGCTGTGCTCCAATTCTCCAGGGGTTTTCAGAACATGTTTGTGAGTTATAAAGCAAAAATAAGCAATTAGAGACATAACAGCAAAAGAATTTCTGCTTCATACATGCGGATAACCTCAAGGGATTTGGAAAACATACAAATAAGAAGGTTAGATTATTTTGCATATGCTGTGAACACGAAACTAAATGGAAAATTGTTAAATATTTTATACACTTTAGTGTGAACGAAAGTTCGAATCAAAAATGTATGTAAATGTGATTTAAAGTGAAATAATTTAGGATTAGTCAAACGAAATTGTTGCATATCGCAATTCTTTAGTACAGGAGACTGTAGGAGGTGTCTGCATCCCTTCAAAAATGATACATTTGAGAATTACTGATTTTATGCTGGGAAAACCAAGTAGGAAAGTTGACCAAGCCCGACTGTAATATACTCTGTACCAGCTGTAGCAGCCCTGCTGCTGATTTTTCATAACTTTATTAGTAGACGGCGCCACTACTTCATTTTCAAAACTGTCCAATAGATGGCGCCACAAATGCAACCATTTCAAAACTTACCTTTGATTGGAACTAACTTTTAGATCGTTTAACCGATCTGTATAAATATTAAGAGAAATCCCTAAATAATGCTAATTACTCACTATCTCTAGAAGGTAAGAAACTTCTATGTTCAAAACTGTGGAAGATATGACTCTATTCCGAATTGCGGGGGCAAAATCGACTTGTCTTTATAGGGTCACAAATGATTTCTTCTCCTTTGCACAAACTAAACACCCTTTGTACCTTTGATACAGAGAATAAAAATGATCTAAAATCATGTTTTTTTTTTTTAATGAAAGCAAAATTAGAAAATTGTGTATATTTGCTACTGACGAAAATCTGCGTACACTTTAGTTTAAAACTGAAATCAGTTAAATTTAATTACTTAACTATGTGTAATTGCAATGAATCCAGAGCATAAAATCCGTGGGGCCCTTGGACTAAATACGATTATAATGTCATATCATTTATTGTTGGAGAGAGAGAGAACGCTCCGCATTCCGCACAGTTTTATCAGTTCCCCTGGAACGGATTTTGGTTAAATTTGGCCACAACAGGTGTCTGACAATACATAAACGAAAACTTAAAATCTTCCCAGAGACGCAACTTGCTGAAATGTCAGTGCAAAATCTTACAAGTAATATGTCCAATCTTTTAGACATCAAGCTCAAAGACCTAGACAACTAGCTAAGAGTTATAGCAACAAAAGCCGACGTTCAAGGTATTAGAGAAGACATTAAGGAAGAGATGGGACCGCTTTCGAATCAATTTTAGGACCTTGCATGAGTTGCTTAAATAGGAGATAATAGATCTGCGAACAGATAGAGATTTCTTCATTTGTTTATTTGAAGACAAGCAATTGACTGCTTGTTTGTAATAGTTATAACTTGTGATGAAAAAGTAAATAAATCTAATTATCTACCGCACCGACCAAATAAGGAGAACTTTTTTACGATATGCCCCTGCTCACATCGATTGGCCGGCAAAGAAGATTTACAAATTTGGTGCAGACAAAAAAGCTAAAAGAATTGATGAATTGATGTAGTGGGCGCATTGAAACGACAATATGTGGTAATGGTCGTTATAGTTATCGCACAGAACTCGGAGAGGATCATGACGAGCGTAATTTGATCTGCACACTTCCAAAGACAACGGACGAAAACGGCGAGTTGCTCTGCAGGGTACGTTCCACTTCATAAGATTTAGGAGGAGAGACGAATCTACATCACCAAAAAAAAGCTTATGCAGAAAAATTACACCTTGACTAGTCCTGCGGTCTTTTAGAGTGGGCAAGCTTAGAAGTCCTAGCCTATCTATATAGGGAGGCAAACTCCAACCAGTATCCCAGTTTAAGCACCTGAGTGCAAAGAGAAGAAACTGTTTTTGAACCGATTCTAGTATATCTTGATAGAAGCTATATTGAGGGGACCAGATGCTTGAGCAATACTCTAGCGATGGTCGAACGAGAGACACGTAGAGAAGCCTGGTTATATATGGATCTTCAAACTCCTTAGACCAACGCTTAATGAAACCCAGCAAACTCTTACCTTTGTTGGATATGACACAGATGTGGTCATTAAAGCAAAGCTTGTGATCAAATAAAACCCCCAGATCCTGAACTGATGTAATACGGTCCATAGCTCTTTGATAAATAGCGTATGTATTCAAAGCAGGTTTAGTGCGGTAAAACGACATGAACTTGCATTTATCGTGATTAAGATAGAGCATATTAACGTTGCACCAAGATTGAAGATAATTTAGGTCAAGTTGTAGACATTTATACGAATCGTGAGAAGAAAGAGTCAAAGACAGCTTAACATCATACGCAAACATAAGGACTTGAGATGACTTAACAACCTGAGGTAGATCATTAATAAACAAACCAAAAAGTAATGGTCCTAAGTGACTACCTTGCGGTACACCAGAATTAACACATACTATCTCAGAAGTTAAATCATTAAAGATGACTCGTTGTTTTCTGTTTGAAAGATAGGAAGATAACCACATCAATAAATTCGGGGGAAACCCCAACCTAGACAACTTATGAATAAGAAGTCCATGATTGACCGAATCAAAAGCTTTGCTAAAGTCGGTGAAGATGACATCGGTCTGTAATTGATTAAGAAAGCCGCGACTAATTGCATTAGTGAACTCCAGAAGATGCTGATAAGAAGATCATTGTAAGCTTATTAGAACACCAAAAAAGGAAAAACTTGCTCATCGTTGGTCAGACCGATGGGTGAGAGCTACAGAGACGAATTTATAAGGAATTTATAGGAAGGGAACTAAATTACGAGCTTGGTGGCTTCAACTACTTCTCGGATGCATATACGATCGACTAAATTACATTTATTTTTATGGCGCGTGGTGAGATCCTGGCATTAAATTTCATACCTCATATAAGGACTGGAAATTGCTCCCTATGTAATATGAGGGTGCGTGAGGGCATTATACACTTTCTTGTCGACTGTCCAACTTTTGGAGAACAGCTTTTGGAATAGGTATGAACTTGGAACTACTAAGTTGAGCAAATTGGACTTTGCTCTCCTCTTATGTTGCTGCAGAACTAAGGTACCGACACAGAATAGAAAAAATAAAACAATAAGAATAGTTAATAATAAAATCTAATGCCTAAGAATTTTACCAAAATATATAATTTAAATAGTATTACATAGGGTAAAAACAAAACATGGACTTCCAGCATTCTCAATAAAAAAGGGGCAGCTGAAATTAGGTGTTTAGGTATAATTTTATCAGGAAATCATTCCGAGTCGTATTTCAGTCCGGTTGCTTTAAAAAAAAAATGGATAACACATGTAATTTTCTGTTAAAAGATCAGCATGACTTTATAATTATCGTTTAAGATTTAAGGCATACCATATTTTCAAAAAGACCTAGTATCGCGTTTTTCTGCTTCACAATACAAAAGTTTTGATAAGTCAGAATATTTTTTTGAGTTTTAAAGAAAGACGTCTCGACTTCTATTTATTTGCTAACCTTATTGTTCATCAATACTTATAGAATGAGAATAATTACTTAAGTTTTTTTAGCCGGCCCTATAGAATATATATATTTTTGATCTGCACCAACAGCCGAGTCGATAAAGCCATGTCCGTCTGTCCGTTTAAACAAAGAGATCTCTACGTGCTGGTGGATCAAGTTAAATTTAAGTTTTTGCCACGCACCCTCCCGGCCCCGCAATTTGAAAAAAACGTCACATCTCCCACAGGTTTGCAGTTGTGTTTTGTTCCTACTAAAGATATTTACCGAATTAGTGTTAAAGATTGGATGAATAAAATCCAAGTTATGACCAAAAGAAAGTTCGCTGTCGCAGCGCTGCAGCAGCGTATGAACAAACAGATCTCAGAGATGGTAAGAGATAGAGGTTTGACATGTATGGGACAAAAGCTTCTTATACTTGCAGGCAGATCAAGTTTATTTTCAATTTTTGCCACGCCCCCTCCCGCCCCCGCAATTTTGAAAAAACGGTATATCTCCTACAGTTTTGAAGATAGACGATTTGTATCTTCTGGAGATAGTTAGTAATTAGCTTAGTTAATGTATCGATTTGCTGAAGAAATGATAAAGATCGGATGAGCGGTTCTCAAGTTATGAGCAAATAAGTAAACAACCCTCCCCCCACCGGGCTTGACCGACTTTTTGGAGTTAAGAAAGAAAACAGCTCTGCTCCCCGAAAACTTGTTTCCACCATCATCGTTTTGATGTGGTTACCCCAGATCTAATACGAAATGCACTTCAGTCCTTCGCCTAAGCATAAAATGTTTACTGATTACAGTTATATGGCGAAATGGAAGAAAAAGGAGAGAAAAACTGCCAACCATTTGCTGATTCCTACTCCTCTAGTGCTCACTGCTGTCCAAATGGAGGACCAGAAGTAGCAGGAGCATGCGATGTCGTCTGACATCCACTGACGGACTTGGATGGCTTGTCTGTTTGTCTAACTGTCAGTGCAGTCTGATAGTTGCATGTGTATCCACTGACAGACGACATGCACAGCGTACATCTTATTAAGTTTGCATTACGATGCTGTAGCCGGGGTGCGGGGTGCAGGGTGCTGGCTCCTGGAGAGGTGGTCGGTTGTGAAGAGTGTGCCAAGGAGTTTCAATTTCTATGTCCAGGGCAGGGGCTGTCGAAGGTTGTCTCCCTCTCTCCCCCTATGTTCTACAATTTAATTTAATTTTTCTTGTCGTAGACATTTGATAATGCTGCCTGCCCGCCTGTGCCTGGTCCTGGTCCTGTTCCTGGCCAAAAAGAAACATAGAAACAAATGGCCTGAACCAAGCCCACTTTTTACTTGCTGCTGCTGCTGTTGGTCGCAAAGTTATGCGCTGGCGCATTTTATAAATTTTTAAACTTATGGCTCATTTTTATGCATTTCCACTGACTGCGCAGGGAGGAAGTAAAATGGCAGAGAATGCTCGAAAGACAAATGCCAGCAGAAGGAATGCTGCTGCTACCCGGAGGGCGAAGTGGACAGGGACGAGGCTTGGCTTTTGTTTTTCCTTCGCTGGCCGGTTCTAATGCGTTTTAATGCAATAATAAATCATTGAAAATCCATTTGTATTGTCAACACAAGTTGACAAGAGCCAGGGCAAAGAAATCATTTGCCTTTTTGCCCTGCTTGCCTGTGCATGTGAGTTGACCATTAAACGCCAAACTGCTGGTATGCAATAAAAAATATATATTCTATAATAAAATGGGAATGTGTTATGTGTAGAACAGCGTGAGAAATAAACACCTTTGGATATAAAACGCAAGGAACTCAGGAAGGGTAGGAAAGTCGCCAACGAACTTAAGTTTTAAGATGTTGAGTTATTTTAATTCAATTTGTTGTTACAAGTATAATAATTTTGCTCGACCACATAAAGTTTACGAGGCTTGTTCAACGCAAATTTTTAATTTGGGTAGGTGTATTCGATTTTATATCCATAAATGTTTACTTAAATTTTGTTCAGCTTTTTTGCTTGGTCGCGTTTTGGCTTAACTAAAATTTTTGACTATTCCAAAAACTGAAGTGATTGTTTGTGCGCACACTTTTTGTCCAAGAACAACACTCTATGTGCCGCATCCACAGCAGTATTTCTCCGATCTGGCCCCCTGTAACTTTTTAAAACTTAAGAGGCCTATAAAAGAGACCTAAAGATCGTCACAAAATTTCCAAGAGGGATTATTTTGAAGGGAACAAAGTTGTCTACTTGAACAAATCAATACTTTTTGAACCTCGTATATATTTTTGATTTGCATGAGGCTTTTGTCCTTGATTTGAGCTGTCCTTAGTAACAATATGTTTTTGCGGTTATTTATCAACCAAAATCGTCCAACGTTAATAGAAATATTATGTTCCATAATAAAAGTTTTTTCATTACAATGCAGTTTCTTCAGCGTTAAGCTTAGGTCCCTTGTTGCAAAGCCAAATGTTGTACTAATTTTCTTGTTCTCTTCATGTTTAATCAGTGTTCTCTTATGATTCTACTGTAAAACAGATCAGTGGTGATTGCTGTGTGTCTATTGCAGGCAACTAGAGCATGTGAGTCAGTGTGCGCGCGCGTATGTGGTTGTTTTTGGTATTGAGGGTGGTTTAAGGCATTAGAAGCCTCCTTGGCACCAAAGACTGGTGACCAAACCCACCCACTAAACATTCCTTCCCCCTCCCAATTCCCGGAATGCCCTCTTCTAGGATTCTTCTTTCCTTCTATTTTAAAATCAAATCGTTTGAGTATTGCTGAGGCCATATTGCTTACCGCTGACCAATTTTTTTAGGTCACATCTTTCCTTCATGTACAACGGACATACAAAGAATACTTGTCCTGGGTCTTCTATTGTCCCTGTACTCACACATTGAGCGCAGAAAGGGCTGTCTTCGTGCTTAAATCTATGCATATAGGATCTAAAGCACCTATGTCGTCAGGAGTTGCGTCAGGTAGTAGTCGATAAAACCATGTCTTCTGTCCAGCCATCTTATTAAGTCTGAAAATAGGCTGAAGGTCCAGCGTCTGTTTGTGGTATTTGTACAGCGGTTCTGCCAGTGCATTAATGTTTGCCTGCGCAGCTCTGCTATAGTCTGTCAATGGGCCAACAATTGATCGAGTCCTGATATCTGCTGCTTCCTGTGCCAAGAGGTTAAGTGAAATGATCTATGACCAATCGTGGGAGACGGTATAAAATGTACAGCTCACTCGGAGGGCCATGTTGGCAGAGCGGATTTAAGTACTTCTGCCCTTATCGGCGCTGCGTAGAGTAAGGTGGATTTTACTTCGTGCTGTTTAAAGCTGAGCCTTTGGTCAATGGTGAGCCCTAGATACCTCAGGTGTGGTCACGAGGTTATGGTATCGTGTCTTCTTCCTAATGCTGATTAGCTTAGCTGAGTTTTGTTGGCCAGTGATAGTACTGCTGTGTTAAGCCATTGGCTGACTATATTAACCGCTAAATTGCAGATCTTCTCGATATCACTGAGTTGTTTACCCGTGCGCGGTGTGTGTGTTTGCGTTTGTGAATGTGTTTTTGTTTTTATGCGTGTCTCAATTGTACAGAGTATTTCGGAGTCAGGCCACTCGACTGCAACGCTCTTCCTTGGTAAAACTATCTAAGAACTCGTTGATAGAAAACTTTTATTATATATTTATTAGGTTAGGTTTTTATTTTGATTCAAAAATGCTTTCGGACTGATTAAATAATTAAATTTAATATTAAGGTCTGAAATATCCTAAATATAGAAATCCTAAACTTTACCGAAATAATTCATTTGGGGTGAAAAAGCGCAATTGAAATAAGAATTTTAATGGAACCATAACTTGACCTCTAGCCAGTTACAACCGTCTAGTTCGATTATCATTACGGTCTTTATTGTAGCCAAAATGTTTTGAAGAAAATATTTCAGTTCTTTTCTTACTATTGACGCCGTTTGTACTTCATTCAATTACAAAATACTTGACTTTTTTTTTTAGTGTAGAGACGACTTGTACACGTTTCCATTATCTCATAACTGTCATCATTGCTGACTACTTGGAACACACTTCAAGCTCTGCTCCAGCTCTGACTCCTAACTCCATCTCTTTTATCATCTTTATCTTTCAATTGCTGTCTGTGTTTGAGCCTGATGTGTGTGGGTTTTCGAGAAGCGACAGCAATTAGGCAAACGTTGGCCCCTTCATTACACTGATCAATGGGCTGCTTGATGTCACTTATAAACCACACACAGACACCACACATTCACGTGTGACAGCCTTCCATTTGCCTGACTGGCCACAAAATTTGCCACCATCTTGCGGATGAAAACTTTTCTGATATCCCTCTCATCCTTCTTCATTCTTCTCTTACAAAATATATATATTTTTTCGTAGCTGCCGCCGGCACTTGCGGCTTTATTGTTTGGCATTGTCTAACATCTTCAGCAAGTTGCCTTTTTTCCGCTCTTGCCTCTAAAAAACGGTTATTTACTCTGGCTCTGCGAAGCTCAGCCTTAGGCACACTTCTTCCTTCCTTCGGTATGTGTGTGTGTGTGTGTGCCTACTTAACACAATAAACACTCAATTTTCAAGCATGTTTTGTTTGGGATTTGGCTTCCAACTAGTAAGTGAGAGAAACGCCGGGTTCGAAACTTTGCTAAGCAGCCCACCACTGTTTGTTTAGGTGGCAACTTATTATTCTACTTCCTTCGCTTGTTACCAAGGCCTACTATAAATACAATTTGACAATTGTTGACTGCTGCTGGTGTTTTTGATTTGTTTTCAATTGCTTGCTAACAAAAACACTCTTCAACAGGAGGGGGAAAAACTTTTTATTTGAGTATTAAGCTCTAAATTTTGACACCAATTTTAATTTGCATTAAATTGTTTGACATGCTAATTTCGTGGAATTTTTTTTTTGTAAGTGTTTCCACTGACCATTAAAATGAAGCATTCAGCAATCCTCACATTTTCACTTTTGCAACTATTTTCGATGTTGATTGATTTCGATGTTGATAGAAAATATCCAGTATAAACTTGAAAATAGTGTTATTTAGTTATGGCATACTTAATACTTTCTTCTCAATCCGGATTTATAACTATACTGACCTCAAATTAAAGTAGACTGACAATTCTACTTCAATTTTATTTCTTAAATAAAATGAAATATAACAAACTGGCAGGCGTATATCATGCTCTAAGGGTATATAAACTTCGGTTGAGCCGAAGTGAGCATGTGTGGATTAGCATGTGTGGGATTAGCCGATTTGCTGAACTAAGTTAAATCACACAAATTGAACGAACAAGTTAAAAGCAGAAGAGAGGCGAACCAAAAAAATATTGACACATCATAAATCTTTTATATTTTGTATCTCGCGTTGACTTTTTTAGGAGACTCAAAATCAATAAGATATGATTTAATTTATTACTTTTCTAAAACAAGACACGTACAAAATCACAATGGAGGCTGGTTGACTGTGTAGAGCTATTTCATGAATTTCCACAATTCAATCATCAGCAGTCTTGGCCCATCTTCAATAAGCAGGCATACGCTACCTCATGACAGAATTGCTATGACCGCAAGAGAATCCCAAAGGCATGCTTGTAGTAAAGTGTAAAAAAAAATATTCTATATTATATTATAAAAATATTTGATAATGATATATCTACTATTTTACCAGAAATATAGATACTTCGATATATCGTTGTTATTTAATCCCTACCTGGAAAACAACATATGTTATCGTTATTTGTATAAGCTGTGTCATATTTTAGCTAAAAATTACTATCTAACATCCTTTTTTAACCATATCCAAGCTCGGAATATTACTTCAAGCTTCTTATATCTATGCATTTGTACGTAATAGAAGTACCTGCGACTTTTAGAAGGGGACGTATAAATAATAGCATTAATAATTGTATGGTTGGTAAATTAAATGCATTCTGTTTCACAAAAATGAGTCTGAGCAGGCTTAAATTTAAACCGATTTGCTGAAATTCATAGAAAAAAGAGCCAAAAATGTTTTAAACAACTCTGATTTTATTAAAGAAGCTTAGATGAATTGAGGAACCGGTGCCTCAGGATCACGGAGGGTCACAAACCGAACCTTTTGCAGAATTTTAGATGCATGGATTTAACGAATCGACAAACAATATCTGTCTATGGTTAATAAGAAAATATTCCTAAAAAACTGGGCTAAGAGGCTCTGGCCCACTTAGTTGCTACCACAATACATTTGCTTGGAATCCGTCGATCGGCTTATTCTGCATGGCCCTCACCAAGTCGAAGATTTCCCAAAAGCGAAAAATACATTCCTTGTCTTCTTAAGTTTCCATCGAACACTACCCAGTGGAAACGCTTCACTTCGGCCAGACTTAAGTATTAACAGGAGACCCTCGCTTGGCCAGTCCCTTTTGACTTTGGCCACAACAGTTCTTATCAATCTTAAAAATGCATGAATAATTAAAATATGCAAATTTGTTTCTGGCCAGTCCATCGACGAAGTCGCCATCGTCGTTGTCGTCGGGGACTTTAAAGTCAGCAAAGTTAACAAGTTGCTTTAAGCAACAGCTCCTTTCGCTTTCGGGTTCTCTACAAAAATGTGTTTGCCATGCCAACACCTACGCAAAAAATGTATAAATGCTTCCGCCCCCGCCCTCAAGCCCTTTCAAAGCACACACATATTTTCCTTTGACTAGAGATAAAAAGCAAAACAAGTAAAGAAATAAGGTAAAGAAAAACGCGGCGTGAAAATGTTGCCTTTGAAAGTGACTCAATAAGGTAAACACCTGCTTCTGGGCGGGCTTTGGGTTCGTTCTTTGGCTGGTGGCTGCTTTTAAGAGCCGGGGAGGGGTCAGTGCCATCTAGAAAGGTGCAGACTTCATGCAAATAACGGGCCTTTATTTCGCAGCGAGAGAGAGCTCTTTGTGCCAGCTAATGATGTTTATCGTTTTCTTTTTTTTTTTTGGAGAGGCTCCTTGGCTTTTATTAAGCTAATTCATTAAAAGCTGTCACAAAACTCCACAGGAGTAGCGTCTGGTATGGTCTGTTCTGGTCCGGTCCGCTGGTGCCGTATTGTTCACACATTTAGCAGTGTTAACATTTTCTCACCTCCTTTTCAACCCGCCAGACAGCCAGGCAGGCAGGCAGGGCGCTTAATTGAAATGCATGAAAAGCCACATGAATTTGGCAGTCAACGACAGGCAATAGTGTCCTGTCTCCTCCTCTGGGTACTTGGTTTTATAATAAATGCTGTCACTCCTACACCCACCCACCTATTCCACAAGCCACGCACTGCCGACTGGCATTGGGGCAGCCATGCGTTCGTTAGTTGGGCCGTCATCGCCTCCAAAAATTGCATCCAGCAATGTGCTTCTCTCGTTCCTCTCGCTCCTCTAATGTTGTAAATGAAGTGTGCGTTTTCAGCTCTTTCATTGCATTTTCAAATGCCCAACAACAGCAACGAGCTTGTCGACTTTTTAAATTGTGGACAGGCTGCAAAATTGTTGGTATTTTGGGTAACGAAATTTCCTAAAAGTTTGTGCGTGTGCTTGTGTGATTTTAAAGCGTGGCTATAAAAAGGTGTCATGATATTACCTTTTTAATGAGGTTATATTGGCAGTACAGAATTTGTATGCTGAATTTACGATGCGAATTATGTTTGATTTCTGTAAGAAAAGAAATCTGGAGTCACGCAACAGCGAAGTAAAATATCATAAGCAAAGCTTGGAGAACATCATATTTGATGGCCAGATCCAAATTTACAGTCTGCCTAATAGTATTCAGGGTTTGTCCGGAAAGTAATAGAACTGATTTTCTTCCGCCGCGACTGTACTTCGGGGCGTGCGCGCACCGACTGGAGCGGCTGGTCAGTTGTCTCCGAGCACCTGGACAGTCAGGACAGGCATTTTCGCGGAGTGTTTCTGTGAGTGGTGCAAGCGTAAAATGTAGCGCGATTAAATTTTGTGTGAAACTCTGTAAATCTGCGACAGAGACGTTTGATGTTATCAAGCTTACACAGATGTTGCATTAGCAAGAAGTGGTGTGTTTCGGTAGAACAAGGCCTATTTGAAGGGCCGGGAAGAGGTCGCCGATTAGGACTGTGCTGGAAGACCTTCGCCTTCGACAATGTGACTCGAGTGCGCAAAGCTTTTAACTCAGGCCGTCGACTAAGTATTCGTTTAATTGCCCAGATGTTAAATTTACCAAAATCTGTGGTTCATGACTTTGTGACGGAGCATTTGAAGATAGTCCCAAGGCCGGCATCTCAACGCTTCCGCAGCCGCCCTACATCCCCGATGTGGCCAGTCCTATCACTTTCCGGACAGACCATGTAGTCTAATAAACAGTATTGAATAGAAAAGAAACACAAGATTGAGAGCGTCATAGAATCCCCAAATTCGGGATGGAGCTTTACTCTTTTGCTTGCGATCAACCAAAACTCTGTGAATATTTTGCACTTAGTATGCTTCATAACCGACAGTAAAATTTTACACAAAAATAAAAACGTTGGGATATTTTCAATCATTTTGATCTTAGATTAAGCCCAAAAAAAAAAAAAAAAAAAACCCCCTCCCAGAGGATCCTCAACAAATAAGATTTGTGTGAAGGTCCCCCGCCCCCCCCAAAAACTTCATTCCAAATATGCTTACTACAATCCCCTTTGAGATCACATGTTCATAAATTGGAGAGCGCATTCTAGACATGCGCCAACAAACCATGGCGATGGTGGTGTGCGATGATTCCATTCAAGTTCAGTGCGCATGGTCGAGGATTCAAGTCCCAGTTAAGCCAACAAATTTTTATATATGTTTGATTTTTAGAAGTCTTAAATAAAATATAACTGGTGTTGTCTTTGAAGTGTTTAAGGATGTCCTATGTAATATGGCGGACGAAAAGAAATAGAGGTATCTGTAAGGGGATTAAATCAATATCAAATATCGAGATCAAATTAATCTGGAACATGCTTAAAAATAATCAGTTTTGGGATTAAATTGTGTTCGAGTTTTATGCATAGAAATCTGTCTGTATTCTACTTAGTGTGATCAGACTGCCGGATGACTGATTTCAAAAAATCTTACAACGTGCCAGTGTGTGTGAAGCAGGGTACATTAAGTCAATGAAAAAAACTCAACGTTAAATATAATCAGCTTCATACCAGCATACGCATTGTGCGGTTGAGCGAGAATCTGCCCATTGAATACGCTTGCAAGTTACACATTTTTCTGCACTTTTCATTTGGAAGACCCGGCAAAAACTTTTCGGCCAGCTTTCTCTCTCTTTTTCCATATCTGTCAGCAAGAGTTTATTCATACCAGGTGATTCTCTTTCATCCTAATCAATCGTCGTTGATCCAAACGAACCAACATCCGAATTGATTAGAATGTAGACAAACATGATTTTAATCAGACACAGAAAAAATAATGATATGATATGGGGCTCAATGTTATATTTTTTCATATCAATAAGAAGCCGATATGACAAACTTGAAATTGACCTGTTCGAAAATATCAAAGTGAACTTTTAATTATATTTTTAAGATCAAATTGATATTTAATTATTTCATTATTACAGAACGAAAAAAAATCGATCACAAATGGCAGGTCGTACATCCAATACTACTACCACGCGTTAATTTTTAGCTAAGAACTATTAATTATTGTTTTATAGAAACAGAAAAAGAACGAATTTATAATTCCTTGGCTCCGCCTTGACTGGGGATCGAACTCGGGACCACTTGCACATCACAAATTGGCATGGCGTTCATCTGCACTGCGCTATCGGGCATGTGTGTGCACTCATGGCTGAAAGCCTACTTAAACATTTCTTTTCGTTGCTTGAAGTCTTGATTTGCAAAACTTTCTGTCTCTTTCCTTTTCGCATTTTCTATACATCCCTTTCCTATTGTGAGAGTTTCGAAAATTAAAAAATATCTTTCTAATCTTTTTTAATATCATTTGACAAGTTGATATTATTTACTGTTAAAATGAAACATTATAGTTTAGAAATGATATATTTTTTACAAAATATCAAATTAACCAGCCCATATCAAATTGATACGGATCTTATTTCTTTTCTGTGTACATTTCCTTACATTGCTTAAAGTTTTGATTTGCAACACTATATTTCTTTTGCCTTTTCGCATTTTCTATCCATCCCTTTCCTATTGTGAGAGTTTCAAACATTACAAATATCCTTTTCATCTTTTTGAATATTATTTGATTATTTACGGTTGATATAATATGATATTTGACAAAATGTCAAATTAACCAGCCTATATCAAATTGATATGGATCTTTTTTTTCTATGTGAAGTGTTTACTAACTTTTAGTGTGGAGATTTTTATTGGTGTGAACTCAACAAGAACAGAATTGGTTCTTTTTACCAGGAACTATACATCATTATTTATAGATATTGATTAAAAAAAAATATTAAAATTTAATTAAAATATTTTAGAAATTTCACAAATATCAGATATATATTGAAATAGTGACCAAATTATAAAAATGTTGGGCTTCTTTTTAGACAAGTTATGGACAAAATCATAACTCAATGACTGTGAAATGAAAGTAACTCAATATAAAAAAACAATTTGTATTTAAACAACAAAAACGGCGGTCAAATATTTATGGTTAAAGGCATCTTTAATCTCTTTTGCGCCAAAGGTTTTCATTCCTCTATCTCTTTCTATGTATTTGCTCTTACACAGTGTTTCTCAAAGTTGCTGCTTCGTCACACACAAACACACACACACACGCTAACCAAACAGAATGCACTTTTGTGCATTGTTTAATATTCTCACATACAAAAAATGTTGCAGTTTTATTTGTTAATTTTGGCACAGTTTTCATTTTATCCTACCCTTCGGCTGGTTGTTTTTCTCCTTTTTCGCTGTTGTGGGTTTCGTTATGCATTTGTGAAGAAGTGACACTGCAATAATAAATAAAGCACAGGCAGCCGGCTACCGGGAACAAACGAGCTACAAAAATGGCTGAAAATGGCAACAGACAAAAATGGACAAAGGGCGGGACAAATGGATGCCAGATGAGATGACGGCAACGTCAAATGTCAACATCAATGTTGTTTTTATTGTAGTTTTGCATTTATGCATATGTATGGGTGTGTGTGTGTGCAATAGACCGTACATGCCTTATATGAAAAGTAATTTTTTGTTAAGTTCTTACCACAACATGACTCAAAAAATTCTGCATATTTTATAGAAAATATGTCATAAATTCAAAATCAGATATATTGAGGTTTAGTGGCCTCGAGAAGGCTTTAAAGGTTCAAATTTCCCCTTAATTTGGTTTTTGAGCTGCTAGAAACGTCATAGTAGGCAGACAAAAATTTTTTTAAAATTGTAAAATTAAATTATTCCAACATGTCGTACAATTGATTCAGCAACACAATCGGACGGCACCAAATTGATGATTATTGCTGATTATGGCATATCCTCATTGCATTTAAACTACACAAATTTGTATTGTAAAGGAAAAATATTAATGGCATATTCAACTATGCATTTGTAGATTATACAAATAGTGTGTTTACTAAAAATTTAGTTATTTATAAAAAAAGATTTAAGGTTCTACCGAGAATTGAACTCGGTTCGCCGGATTCAAAGTCCAGAGTGCTTATCACAACACCATTGAAAATATAATTTAACATGAAATATTTAATTTATTTGTTCTACACTTTTGAAAAAGGTCTCTGTCTACGTTGACAATTCAAGATATATTAAGGAGAAATTGGAACTTTTAAAGCCTTCTCGAGGCCATCAAACCTCAATATATCTGATTTTGGATTTTTGATCAATTTTCTATAAAATATACAGAATTTTTTGAGCCATGTTGTGCAAAGATCGTCACATGTTGAAAATCGTATGGAGAAATGTCCGGTCTAGTGTGCAATAGACCGTACATGCCTTATATGAAAAGTAATTTTTTGTCTAGTTCTTAGCACAACATGGCTCAAAAAATTCTGTATGTTTTATAGAAAATATGTCTAAAATCCAAAATCAGATATATTGAGGTTTGATGGTCTCGAGAAGGCTTTAAAGGTTCAAATTTCCCCTTAATTTTGTTTTTGAGCTGCTAGAAACGTCATAGTAGGCATACAAAAATTTTGTGAAAATTGTAAAATAAAATATTTCAACATGTCGTACAATGGCTGCAGCAACACAACGGACGGCACCAAATCGATGATTATTGCTGATCACGGCATATCCTTATTGCCTTCAAACTACACAAATATGTATTGTAAAAAAATATTCATGGCATATTCAACTATGCACTTGTAGATATTATAAACATTGTGTTTACTAAAAATTTAGTTTTTATAAACAAAAAAAAAAAAAAAAAATCAAAAATCCAAAATCAGATATATTGAGGCTTGATGGTCTCGAAAGGGCTTTAAAAGTTCCAATTTCTCCTTAATTTATCTTTGAATTGTCAATGTAGACAGAGACCTTTTACAAAAGTGTCGAACAAATAAAGTAAATATTTCTTAATAAATTACAAGTTCAGTGGTGTTGTGATAAGCACTCTGGACTTTGAATCCGGCGAACCGAGTTCAATTCTCGGTAGTACCTAAACTTTTTTTTTTTATAAAAAAACTAAATTTTTAGTAAACACAATGTTTTTTTATATAAAAACTAAATTTTTAGTAAACACAATGTTTATATAATCTACAAGTGCATAGTTGAATATGCCATGAATATTTTTCTTTTACAATACATATTTGTGTAGTTTGAAGGCAATAAGGATATGCCGTGATCAGCAATAATCATCGTTTTGGTGCCGTCCGTTGTGTTGCTGCAGCAATTGTACGACATATTGAAATATTTTATTTTACAATTTTCACAAAATTTTTGTATGCCTACTATGACGTTTCTAGCAGCTCAAAAACAAAATTAAGGGGAAATTTGAACGTTTAAAGCCTTCTCGAGACCATCAAACCTCAATATATCTGATTTTGGATTTTAGACATATTTTCTATAAAACATTCAGATTTTTTTGAGCCATGTTGTGCTAAGAACTAGACAAAAAATTACTTTTCATATAAGGCATGTACGGTCTAGTGAACACCAGTAAAAAACAGTGCCAGTTAACTGTTTCGATATATTTTCAGTGAAATCTGTCATAATTCCCATGTACTCAGTCTGAATAGACTGTCAGATGACTGGCACAAATTAATTAGACAACTTGCGAGTGTGTGAACGCAATTAAACTATTTCGAATTTTTGATTTGATTCAAAATTTTTGTTTTAATAATAAAGGGGCAAGGTGGAAGAGCCCCCTAACACCTGATTGAAGTTGTTCCATCTACATAAGTAGTTTTTGTTACATTTAAGTTGAGATAATGTATGCCACTGCGTAAATCAGCTTCCCGTAAGTCAGCTCTACCAAACGGCTTACCATAGCCATTTTCAAACAATTTTCCCGAAGTCACAATGCCCGAAAGCAACACAAAGTCTGCCCACAACTGTTGGTGGCGATGGCGGTGGCGGTAGCGACAACAGCATCCGGCAGATGTGCAATTGCAGCTGGCGGAGTCACAGCTGGAGTCATCCGCCCACCAATTGCCGCATGCTTGCCGCCTGCCGGATTTAATTGGAAAATGTAAATGAGCTTTGTTCATTTGAAAGATGCAGTTGAGAGCGAACCGGATGGCAGGCACTTGGCAAGCCAGCGCAAAATTTCTTTAAAGTTGCCACAAAAAAAAAAAAAATAATATCATTTAAAAGCTGCAACAAAAGGCATGTCACACAGAGAGGGGAATAATGTTGACCCCACAAAAATCCACCCACACAAACAATCACGTGCAAGTGTGTGTGTGTGTGCATGAGCACGCCATTGTTTGACTTACAAAATGGCGTAGAAAGCGCCAACAAAGGCAGTTGACTACGGCGAGCTTTTAAAAAACAGCAACTTCCGTTTATAAAAGTGTCATGTAAAACAATACTTTTTATGTGTGAGTGTGTGTATGATAAAATAACAAGGTAAGGCAAAACTGGAATAGTTGTTAGCTACAAGGGTTCATCGCTTGGATTTGAATTCATGAGGCTTTGATGTGAAACTTGATGTTAAGTTTAAAAGTTAATTTTGAAAATCACAAGCTCTTTCCATGGCATATAAATCAGCAATGGCAATCTTTCAAAGATTGTACAAGATCGCTTGCTGTAGTGTATTTTCATTTTTTCAGAAAGTCTTGATAAATGTCAGAAAATTGGTGATGTTTCACCCCTTTAGTAGAGATCCCACACAGATCCTACTCAAATCCCACACAGATCCCGCCCAGATCCACCCATATCGCTTCCAGATCCAACTTAGATCCCTCCCAGATACAACCTAGATCCAACCCAGATCCCACCCAAATTCCGCCCAGCTGCCACCCAGATCCTATCCATATGCCGCACAGATCCCACCAAGATCCCACCTAGATCCCACCGCGGTCCCACCCAGATCCTATCCATATGCCGTCCAGATCCCAACCAGTTCCCATCAAGATGCCACCGAGATCCCACCCAAAATCCTCCTCTGCTTATCCTATTGTGTGTGTTTGCCGGGACACTCCACAAAACAACAACACAAGATATGAATGACGTCAGCGTCACGTGAAATCAAATTTAACTACTACAAAAATCTTCCGCACCGAAATTAAAGATATTTCACATCTTAAATTTGATTGGTATTGAAACTAGACAAAAATTCATAATTATTTTCAATATTGCATTTTCATTATCGATATTTTTATATGCTAAAAGAAAAGAATTCAAGAATTCCGTAATCAGAAAATAAATTTGATATTCACAAAGCTGAAAAAAAGTTACTGTAAGCAAATTATGCATTGTACATTGATATAACGGCTTATTGCTTTAACCGTACGGTTGCAAGATCCTCCCGCTGCCATATTTAGTATTCTTTTAAGGCTTAGACTGATGTCACTACATGTTTTGTCAGCCGCCTCTCCAGTTAGGAACTGCAAAAAGAAATGAAAACAAATATAGAAGTTCCGTTGTCCGAACCGAACCTGAACCGGAGGAAACAAATTTTTTCTTCCCGAACCTGAACTTGAACGGGATCATAAAAAAGTAGAAAAGAATTTGCTTCAAAAAACATTTTCTATTACATTTATGTTATAGCTGCTATAAATGTTTAGATTGACAATTCCCAATATTTCTCAGCCTTAAAATAAAATCAGCTTACAAAGGAACATTTCGCTTTATTGAATAATATTCAAAAGGAACGAAAAAATAAAAGCTTTAAGAAAATAAAAGAGGTAATAATTCTTAGCCATGTTTATTTTCCACACAACCTTTCATTACAACAAATGCCCCACCTTGTTATCGCATGATGTGAGTGAATTTGTATGTGTGTGTGTGTGTGTGTCGCGGCCATATTGTTTTCCAAAACTCCAGCTCAAACTACACCAACAATATTTTTGCCTCATAATTTTTAACCTCTTCTTCTTCTTCTTTTCTCGTTTTGCAGGCGATAAAACACCCGCAGGCTTTCCGGTTATTACGCAGGGTCCAGGAACACGCGTCATTGAAGTGGGTCACACGGTGCTCATGCAATGCAAAGCCATTGGCAATCCCACACCAACTATCTATTGGATTAAGAATCAGACAAAAGTTGATATGAGTAATCCGCGCTACTCCCTAAAAGATGGTAAGTTGAATGGGAAAATAGTTTAAAAATCAACATATGGAGGGCGAAGAGAAATGACTTCATTTATTAAAATTCTAGTCACTGCGTCTCCGCTTGTCCTTTGCGCCCTTTTTGGCATATTTCTTTCTGCCATCCTTTCGCTCATTTGAATTTCTTAGGAGTTTACTTACGCTTCGTCGCATTTTGTGCCGTAAGTTTTTCGGCGCTTAGTTAACGTTTGACTTTTGCCAGGTGCCTCCAACCTTAAAAAGTTTGGTCCTTCAAGACGAAGGACCCTTTCTCGACCTGACTGGCTACTACTACTAGTTCTTAAGAAAACTTTTCAAATGTCAACAAAATATCAGCTGGGCCCTTTAATCAGGCGACCTTCCTGCAGGTTGACCCCTCACCCCCATTTATGTATAATTATATGTTCAATGTCAGATCGCATCGTCGTTAGCGCTGGCTGTTGACATGACAACATCAAACGCCAGCAGCAGGAGCTTTGGTCATTAGAAGCGCAAATATTGACATTAATATTGACATTAATATGCATTAAGGAGAGTAGGTGGAACCTTTTAAAGTGACATCAATGCGAATGGCGACGGAGTGGCCCAACAATGATTGTATTTGCCCACCTTGTGGATAACATTTCAATTGCAAGTGCCATTGACAGGCCACTGATGATGATCGGACAAATGTTTTTGGTGACATGGCCAGGCTGGAAAGCAGGCTCATCCCCTTGGCAGCCTTAACAATGGAAACGTGTTGGCCATGGTATAAAAAAGAATTACGCGATGCCCTCACCTCCTCTCCTTTGGAGCCACTATGCTAATGAAATGACCGCTGAGTTTAATGACAGCCGCCTGCACAAGCAATTGAATGAGCCCCACGGATATATTGACATTTAGGTTGACTTTCAAACGCCCTGAAATTAGCTAATGAAATACATACAGACGTGTTCTGAGAACACTGTTCTCGTTTTAGATTTCGATACAATCATATGGAATTGGAATTGTTAAATATGTTTCTGCTTTCAAAGTACTTTTCAGATTTTGAAATTAGAACTTCATTTATCTTAATTTGATCTTCTTGATTACAATACGTTCCATATCTTACCAATTCGGATCAATCGAATTTGGACACGAAAACAGGCCTGATAATGAATTTGATTCTAAGATAGATCTTAATATTTAAAAAGGGATTCGTTACGAGGTTTGAAGTTCGGTATAAACGTATGTATGAGATTTTAATAAAAATAATCTGTGGATCAGGTCAAAAGTTATGATTAGCAGTCTATTTTAATTTTTTAAACTTTCTCGACCAGTTTTAGTGACCTAAGGTACATTTGGTATACCAAATCGAATTGCGAACATTGTGCGGAATTGAACTCAAAATCGGAGCAGGCCCGTGCTTATATATTTACGGTGCTAGGACTTTTCGTTCTGGTGATATCCTAAGATACTGCTTTTGAAGTAGGGATGCTGAAATTAATATCGATGTATGGTTTTTGTTAAAAACGACGATATATGTGGGAATGGGTCTGGCATCTCTGATCTGTCAAGCCTTGCCAGATCAACTGAGTGTGTAAATGAGGAGAGAGGCGGCAGGCCAGCCGTCAAGCGTATTCAGTTTGCGCCGAGAATCAAAGCTGTTTCTATTCAAGATAATTATCTTTCCTCTATTCCATTAATAAAAATTCATAAATAAGTATTCACTTTTTCTTTTGGATGAAATAAAACACATATCGTGACTGTTTTTACGACCTAATTGCAATAAAAATAGCTCATTTTAGCCAGCTCGAGGTCATGTTTTGTTTCCTTATAACTTTTAAAAGGAACACAGAACATCACAAAGCGCTGAAAGAAGAGAAATCATTCCAAAGTCCATATTTTCCCGTGATTTGGAGCTCCGATCTCTAGATTTTGAAAGCAATCAGAATGTTCAAAAATATTTGAAGAGTGCAATTTGAGACTGGTACCTGAGGTTGGGACGCAAGTACGAGACTCATAAAAATAGACTAGAACCCAAAAGCTCTAAAAAACTCCACATATCAATAAATTAGAATCCAAGCAGCCTAGAACCATTGGGTATATCAGTGTGTTGCTTGGGGGAAAACCCGGGGAAAAATGTATAAATTGGAAAACCAATACCATAATAGAAATCATTCAACTTCTATAAGAGGAGCTAGTCACTCACACCATATTTATGTTTTATTCACATAACCAAGTTTTTTAAAATTGTCAGATCATACCTTAAATAACTTAAGAGATCTGCTTAGGTTGTAATGACACTTTCAACTTTTAGGTACAATTTTAGTCACAATTTTTTGTCTACGGGCAAAAGTTATGGGGGTAAGCGAGTCAGAATATGCTTGAATTCGCTGCAAAATGTTTTTGAAGAGGCTGAAAAGATACACAACAGCAAGTCTATTAACAGAAAATTGCGACAATAATTGTCTCTAAAAATTTAAAGTGTCATTACAACCTAAATTAAATAGATTTTATTGTCCAATTAGAAAACATAACTGTTTTGTATAATTATGAATCTACAAGCGTTTTAATTTCGATAAATTTTGAAATTTGGCAAAAAAAAATATTTTTTTTTCTACATTTAAGCCTATAGCAATAAAAGCACACACCCCAGCTCATTTTTGTCTGAAAACAAAACTTTGTGGCAAGGTTTTTCTTTTTGAGTTTGAATAGAGTTTTTAAATCGGTTGAAGAACAAAAAGGTAATGAGAGTTTAAGTGAAGGCATCTTTTGGAAAAATCGAAAAAAGCTATTATCGGTAATATCTCGATATCGCGTCGATAGAAGTTTTTTATATGGCGATTTTCGTGATCAGCGGGCCAATATTTTTAGAAAAAGTTGGTTTGGCGCTTTGGGGAAAATTTTTGTCAAGCACTGAAACATTGTCTTAGTTAATCCATACAAACATGCATTTATCATCAATTTTGTATGGGAGCCCCCCTAAGGAGGGGACGGAGGGGTTGGGTGTCAAGAACAAAAATGTTGGGAAGTGAAAAATAATGGGGGTTGGTCATACATTTCACCCTTGTAGGACGTGTTTTAAGGGGTTGGAGGACAATTTTAAAAAAATGTCATTTTTGTATGGGGACCCTTCTAGGGAGTGGAGATAGGGGGTAGGTGTCTAGGAAAAAAATGTCGGGAAAGGAAAATCAATGGGGGTCACTGGTACATTTGACCCCTCCACAGGCAACCCCTGGGCAGAAATGACCTTATTTATCAATTTTTGACCATTTTTCACGAACTTTGACCTTGATGCGGGGTCACTTCCCCCCAACCCACCGCCACCGCATTTTGGCTCACGCATTTTTTTACCCAACCTCACAAATTGGGGGGTTGGAGCAAGTCGTAATCTTATTGCTTCAAATCCCCATACATTACTAAAACATGTCTAATATCGATATTGATATTTATATTTTAAATATCTGGCAACCTCATTTTGAAGAGCTATGCTAAAGGTAAGAAATTACAGAGGCCCATACTCAGATGAGATAAAAATTTAGTTTGGTACTATATTTCATTTAAGTGGGACTGCAGTTCAACAGCAATCAAGTTTCAAAACTGTTCAAAATTGTTTCTCATTCTGTGAAGTTTCGTGGCTAACTTAATTTTTATCTCATCTGAGTATAAGCCTTTAGAAATAAAATAAAGTACTTGTATATGGACGGTTAACCACTGAAACAACCAGAGCCCGCGGTTTCTTAAGCTTTCAAAACCACATTATAAGCCAAACCGTTGGTTTAAAATTCCATTAACCACTTAATCGAACCAGTCTTAACTTCCGAACGTTTTAAATCCCTTAAAAACACAATATTGCTTAATTTAATTTAAAAAAATTATTTGGCTAGATAAAACCAGGGATGCAAACCGGCTCAGTTTTAAAAGATTTTAGTTTGGAAACAAACTGGATAAACTTAAAATTTTCATTTGAACCGCTGAACCAAACCCAAGCCATGCTGCAATTCGAACCGGTGGTTTAACCTCTTTCTAAACGATGCAACCAAACCAGGGCTCATTTTCAACTGATTGCTCTTTATTCGCCAGTTGCTCACTAATTTCATTTTTTTTTAAATAAAATCGACATTGATATTGGTAATTCACCTTTTAAATGTAATGTACACAGTTTTGTAGAATTTGATTTTAAAAATTGGTTTTACAATGTCTGTGCAAAAAAGAATATAGTATTGCTTTGAAAATTTAAAAAAAAAATGTGAAGAATACATTTTTCTTTGCGTGAAGTTCCGAAAAGGTAAATTTTTATGCAGTGGCGTAGTCAGAGGGGGGCTCAAGAGGAGCAGCTACAATAACAACAACGAGTACAGATTTTCGTATACCGCTCCCATATACATTAATATACCTTTTCATTCAAATTTAAAATAATTTAAGAATTTAGTTTCGCAATAGATCTGATCTACCGAATCATTGAGATCTTTTCAACACATTTAATTCCCTCAACCGATTCTCATGTAAAATAATAGCCCTTAAATGCCACTTCTATGTTGAAAAGCACAAACTAGCCGCTTTGTGCCATTCATCGCGTAGAGCATTACAAATTAAAAACTGTTACAAAAATTTCCCCAAGGTAAAATCACTTTTTACTGAATATGTTCTTTGTGTATGTGTGTGTGTGTGACTATACTCTAACAACTTTTTTTGTTTGCACCTCGGATGGAGTTGGACTAATTTAGCGCAACACGAACAAAAGTGGCCGTGTCCGTGTGCTGGACGTAATACGGTGGCGGAGGGAGGAGGTGCGGGTTAAATTAGTTTTACGTGGGCCGAGAAAAACGGAAGATTCCGTTCAGGTTCCCAGACGGCGATGCGTTAAACGAAACGTAAAAATATTTCCGCCAGCTAAATATCCTTTTGGGTGTCCTTAAAGTGTGTTTTAAATTTATGAAAATGAATTTTGCGCCCTGGGCGCGGTCGCTGTTCGGTTTATGCCGTTGGTTCTGCATTGGCAATGACGCAAAGATAAAATATATAATATTTTTCAAATAAGTTATGCAAGTCATGTGCCGTTTTATTCAATTAGCACTTTATGGTCCCTTATTGTGCATGCCGCTGTGGGGCGCGTTGATTTTTCGGTTATACGGCCGCCGCCTGCTTAATTAGGGCCTAGGGGACGGAGAGAGGGGGAGGAGATTGCCGGTGGGGGAACGTGAGTTATCAAATGAAAAGTAACTCGGCACTCGTACTTCATATTGTTCGCATCTTCTTTTTCGCCTTGCCGTCGTAATTAAATTAGAACTTTATTATTTTAATAAAACGCCAAGAGGGTCTTAAGAGACCCAAGAGTCTGAATGCCTTTTGCCCCCCCAGCCCACTCTCCGCTTCAGCCCTTTTCTTATTGCTTTTGTTGTTGCCAATCGACCTATTTTTGCTTGAAGTTGCATTAATGTGATTATTATTTTCGTTTTTGGTGTGGAGTAAGAAGTTAAGAACGAATGAGCAAGATTTCCAAGTAGGACACACTTTTCTTATTAGAAATTCAATATTGACAGGCAATTATAGCAAAATCTTTTCAGATTCAGCATCTGTTCACAGTTGCAACATGCTTAAGTGGTAAAGCATTTCTCTTACCCACAAAATTTTTGGAGAAAAGACTTAGAAGAGTTTATCAGACATGTTCTCAATTCCACATCCACGGGAACTTTTCGAAAGCAGAATTGATTGATCTCGCATAACCAAAACGAACGAAGTTTCCGTTTTGGGGGCGGGGGTGGCGTGCAAATGAATAAACTGTGCCTCAGTATAGAAGATTGTCTCGTAAAGTCAAACTCTATCTTTATACTGGATCAGGTGTTCATAAGAGAGAAGAGGTAGGAAGCGAAGGTACGGGGGATGTTATACGCTTGTTATTATAGTTGGATGTTGTTCTGACATAATGGTCTTAGTATACCTTTTACCTACGAGTAACGGGTATAAAGTTATTTATTTAGGTATATTAAGAGTATATTAGGAATATTAAGAGTTATTAAGTTTGTGCAAAAGTATGTAACAGGGAGAAGGAATCATTCGATATAAGTATATATTCTTGATCGCTCACGAGTGTCGTCGTCGCGTCTGGTTTCGTCGTTGCAAACAGATCTCAGAGATGGTGAGATAAAGGTTTGCGTGGGACAAGCTTCTTATCTCAGAGATCTTTTCAATTGGCCGCCCTCCCGCCCCGAAACCAATCTCCACAGTGAAGATGACGATTCCTGGAGATGTTAGTATGTAAACAAATAATTGCAGAAAAGAAAGGACGGATGGGGTTCCGTAGAGCAGGGGCATTTTAAAATCTAATGCTTGTTAATGTCGGTGGAATGTAAAGTACATTTGCTGAAGAAATGATAAAGATCGGATGAACGGTCCAAATTATGACAATATCATAACCCAGTGCAATACCTAATTCTTAAGGAGGGAGAGTCAGAGTTAGAAATCTTGAGTGAAAAGATTTAATTGGCTTTTTTGGCTATTTGGCTCGATTTTGTTCAATTTGAAAATAATCTTGTTGGCGGTGGAAAAAAAATACGAATAGTGAAACCTATATGTGCAGCCCTAATTCTCTGATAATTCCGAAATCTGTATCCATTTTCGATCGTTTCTTTAGCGAGCCATTGTTTTGGAATTTATTTCCCCAATGTACAGATTGGACGCTAAAACGTGACTGTGGCTCTCTTTAACACACAATGAAGTATGACATCGGCAAGCATTCGGCAAGTAAGTTCGTGCTCCCGGGGCTATCGCTGGGGATCTCTGGTTTAGACATGTGGATTCTCTCTTGTGTATCTGGTGCCATTCTCGGTTGGGCCGGTGGTTTGCAAATAATTTTAAGAGAGCAATTTCATTTGAAATTGAGAACACAAAAACAAAACCAAAGCGGAAGTTCCTTTCGATTTACTTTTTAAAACGTAGTAGAATTGGGAACATGCCTGTATAAGAAGTACGGCAATCTGAACTTATGTCCTTTTTAATCTTCTAATCCCAAACGAAATGGATGATAGTTAGATTTGTTTCGTGGACGAATTTTCTAGCGAAAAGTGCTTACCTCACCATACAAATTAGTGTGATTTTGGGATTTGGTATAAATGAAATAAATTAAAAATACTTTGCGCTTATTTTAAAAAGCTACCGATTAAACAATTCGGTTTAAATATCTAGAATTTGCACGGGTCGGCTCAAAACACATTCACATTTTGACATTGCGTATGCTTGTATGACCACTGACACGAAGTTGAATTTGCTCGCCGGCATTGTGTGTGAATAAGCACAGCGACGTGCTGATACAGTCGAAGTGCATAAAAACTTTTTTTAAAGCTTCGGGATTTTTTTGGTCCGTTTAATCTACAACTTCTATTTTTCCGTCTGCATGTCAATCTAATTTCATATAAGAATATTACAAATGTTACAATCGACAGCTCCTATTTACCCGTCTTTAATCGCCAACTATTAAGTCTTCATGATAAACAACGCCCGCGCTTTCTTAAATATTTAAATGAAGATTTGCCAAATTTCGCGGTTTTAGTTGTCACCTATCCAATCTTCATAATTGTCTTAGGTCCTTTCAGAATTTTGCAAAGTTTGCGATTTTCTTGACCAATTGATCTACTCCTCCTATTTGCCAGGTTCAGCCGTTTTTTTTTTTGTACCATTTGTTTCCACAGCTATTTAATCTTCATAATAATCTTAGCGTCTTTATAAGTTCTTCATGAGTTTGGAAACTCAAATGAGAAGTTTTGAAATTTCGCGGTATTTTGTACCGTAATTTGCAAATTTCGCAATATTTTGGACTGTTTGGACAACGCTTGCGCTTCTCTAAATATTCAAATGAGAATTTGGCAAATTTTGGGGTTTTTGGTCTACACCTCTTATAGATACGTCTTCGATTGGGATATATCAATCTTCATAATAGTCTTAAGTCCCATGAAAATTTATTCTACAAACTCCCCATTGTCATCTAATCATCAAGCGCTTTAATGAATACTTTTAAAATTATTGTGCAAATTTCGTGCTTTTTTGAGCCTTAGTTACATTGTTTATGTTCAAGTCCAGGTTATCAACTATCTGTTTTATTCCAATTCTTGTGAAGCGCTTGTGAGTGAAAGCGCTTTCAGAAATAATCTTTGTGCGTGAAACCTCTTTTATAAATACTCTTATAATAATTTGGCGAATTTCGCGGTTTTTTTCGACCATTTAAATAAAAGTTATATAGCCCATGTTCAAGTCCAGGTAATAACCAATCTGAGTGCCAAATTTTATACAAATCCGTTAGGCTATTTGTGCGTGATTGAGTAGGGCTGCCTTCACACTGTTCGACTCATGAGACATGATGTTTTAAATTAGATAGCTTGTCAAATTCTTAGAATTTCATGCGGAAATGCAGGTCTACTAGAATATCATGTCTCAAGTATTGAACAGTGTGAAGGCAGCCTAAAAAACGGGCAAACATACAAACTTTTACATTTATAATATTAGTAAGATGACAGAAAAATTATTTATTGAACAGCCAGTGTGTAGTTTGAGTCATTTTTTGGCCTATTTGGGTAAAATTTTAAGCCAGGATAATGTGTTACCAAATATAAAAAGTTAGCTTCTTAGGATTTTTAAATCTCAAATATCTGAATGCTTTAAATCAATTCCGACTGTTTAAGATACCGAAATATTTCTCTAAAAATCCGCAAATGGACTACAAAATATTTTTCAAACTGTATTTCTATTTTATTATCACACTGATCAATAGAATGGTTGCAAATTTACCTAAGTGCCATGTAAATAGCAACCATTAATGAAAATGTTTTAGCTTTGAATGCGCTAGCATTCCATAAAAAATAAACAACACACACGAAAAAAGGGCCAATTCCACAATAGACACACACGCTGACTACAGTTGAGTGAATCATTTTAATGACTCGTGTTGTTGCGGGCCATATACGTATATGAAATATACACAAATATATATACATTTATATATAGAAAAGCTTTGCCCAGCGTTGTGCTAAATGTTGCAAAACACCAGAGCCATGTTTATTATGTTTGACAAAAAAGAATACGAAATACAGTAAAAACGACTAAAAATGATGTATGCAAGCTGCTGGGTAGATTGTGGCGCGGTTTTTAGTGCATGGCCATTTGGTCTGCTGTTGTGCAAGAGAACGTTTTTTTTGTTTGTTGAATTTTTGTTACTGCTCACCTCGCAACATGCATCAAAGTTGATTGTTGTAAAATTTATTGCATACTATTTGGCCTGTATGGCTGAACATTTATTACGCTTGTTGCACTTCCTGCCTGCACATCGCATCACATCCTGCCCGCTGACTGTTTGTTTAGAATCGTTGAACCATTCAAAGACCCATTAAAATGTTACGAGGCATTTTAAATAATCGGAAAAAATGAAGAATGTGGTGTTTGTGTGTGTGTGTGAAAAACAGAAGTTGATTAAAATTTATGAATGTTACTTTCATTAAAATTGTGGGGCCACCTCCGCTTAACATAAGCCCCACCAGCTCCAACAACAACGAACAGTCGGCACCTTGCGGAGCAATAAAAATTAAGCTAGCATACATCTCAGCGCACAGCTCTGTCTTTGCTTGAGAGTGTGGGAAAAAGTGTATGGGAGGGCACGTTTAACTCTTATGAAAATTAAAAATTCTTTCAAGCGTCATAAAGAAATGGCAACTGTGGCAATAACCAGGGTTGAAAATAGGAACCGAAGACCACATCTCTTAAAATGTACTTTCCTAATGAAAGCTTTTCTAACCTGAATCAAAGAATCTGCGATGATGTATACGTTAGGTAGTCGCTTTTTTCCCACAAAGCGTAAAGCTAAAACGAAATGTATATAAAACTCTAATAGTCTGTTCACACCGGCCGCTGTCATAGATAACACGTAGGCTGAGTGGATACTCAAGAGTCGCAAAATTCAAGATCCAGCACTGTTTTGTATATACATAGATTAAATTAATATCTCGGACCTTATCAATTGGAACCGAATGTTGAAATAATTCGAATTCGAATAACTAGATAAATTTAATTCCGAGTGTTATTAAAATATTCCATTTTCGAACTTAAATCAAGCTCAACCGAGCTGAAGATAAGATGAACTCCAGAATTTCAAGATTAAGAAGTCAAACTCTTCTTTATTGGTTTGACAAAATCCGAAATCGACCGACTTCTGACATTGGTGGGGATTGATTTTAGTTTGAATATCGCGTATTTTTCCTATGTACGAAATTTTTTTTTAAAGTAAACTCTATCGTTTTTAGCTCATCTTAACTAAGATATCGCAAATATCGCGCATGCAACCGATTTGATTGGTAATAATATTCAATATCTTCTTGATACTTAAATTGCAGTCTGTGAGATCGCAAACTCAATATTTTAAACAATTTAAATTAACTACATCATTTACGAAAAACTTGTGACGAAATCATCAAAATCAACATTAAAGTCCACTTAAAATAAGCACTTTCCCCGCACATCAAACGGCTACTTAAATTTAAACTAGCTTTAAGTATAGTTAAAGTCTTGATGGTGCCACTGGAACATAAACTATAGTGAGTATATAGGCCAATATAACCAGCAGGTTAACCTTTATGCTTTCGACTTAAGCGTCATGCCTCAGACTTCTTCTCTTGTATCAGCGAGTTCAGAGGCGGCAGCGCTACTAGTAATAAGTAGACGAAACTGAGAGGGTTACAACATCGTGTTTTTTATATGGCATTTTTATGCCTTCCTTTTGTTGGACAGACTTACACGTGGCCAGGCTCCCGGGAGCAGCAGCTGCGACTGCCTACCCACCTCCGCAACCCAGCCCCGGTAGGAACTTTAATTGCTGTGCCCATCATTACAATCGCCCGGCCACTTGACGTGACCGGCCCTTGCCCTCGCCGCCCCCTCCCGTTGGCTGCGGCACGCAATTATTTACTTGAGCTGTAAAACTGTAGTTAAGGCAAGTCAACTTGAAAGCATTTGAGAAAAGTTTAATGCTTAAATTATGAGCTCTTCTGCCACAGTTCGTTCGTCTACCCGTTGAAAGAGTTGACAGTCACTTTTGTTGAAAATGAGACAGTAATTGCCAAAATGTGCATGACTAGAACGGCTTGGCTGGGAGCGAAGTCTGTGGGGTCAAGTTAACTTTTTTGGCTCGGCGATAAGTCGTCTTCGTCGTCGTCGACGTTGCATTACCAAAATTGAAACTTTTGCCACTTTTATGTGGGTGATTCCAAGCGTCCCACCGTAAATGTCACTTTGTAGCAACGACAACGACGACTACTTAAATTAAAGCATAATTAAATTAATAATCCCATTTGGCCCGTGCCAAGCCAAGACCAAGTCGCTGAGAACACAAGCCAAGTACTAGCTTAGTGTGTGCGCGTGTGTGTGTGTGTGTGGAAAGCGGAAGTTGCAAAATATGAAAATGACTGCGCAAGCGGAAGTGCAGTTGTGTGGCGTGCCACATGTGTGCCACGTTTAAGGGAAAGGTCCACCATTGTCTCGGCACGGCCGCAAAGGAAACTCTTTGGCTTGACTCTCTTTGTTCTTGTTGCCGGTGATTGACTTTGACTAAATGGTTGGGTTCGCCCATAAGCAGGATAAAAAGAACTTATTGTCAACTTGGTTAGAAATGTAGAGCGATTAGAAAAGAAAAATATTTCTTAACAAATTTATACCATAAAAACTAGTGTGTCCCTTAATCCTTGACTTTACCGAATTTCTTGAGTCCATTTAAAAGTTCTTTATACCCGCTACTCGCAAAGTCATAAAGGTAAACTAAGTTCGTGCAAATGTTACATGTAGGCAGAAATAAGCATCTCCGACCTCACAAAGTTTATAAATCACTGAAGGACAGTTCTTCCTTCCCATGCTTTAATTATTGCGAATTTGAGCTCCTAGTACTTTTGTACTTAGTTATTTGAACCTGAATCCTTTGTTTCGTTTTCCTGTTGGAAAATGAACTTTCAACTGCGAAGAAAAGGCAATAAATTCATTTGCTAAATGTCCAGGTACTCTCTGGAGTTCATTTGAGAGCTTGGAAATGCCAGCTCCAAGCATCCACACTCGCAGAACGCACTCCAAAATTTTACTTAGAAAAGTACAGGGGTTCCTTCCTCTAATAGTGCGAAAACCAAATTTAACTTTTTCTCATTGGAGAAAATCTAAAAACTTTTTAACTTTGTCTATTCAGTATCATGTTATCTCTGGCGAATTTTGTTCGGGCTCTTTATTTTTTTTGGTTTTTCCAAAAATTTCGCACAACTTTAGCGCAGAGAATTTGGCCTTTATCGACATCTGACAGCACTGGCCCACTTGGCATATTTACAAATTTATTATAAATAGTTCCTACCTCAAGTGTACGCAAATAAAATCGCCGTCAGCAAACACAAAATAAAAAATTAAATTGTGCGGCCGAAATTATGCACCTCACACAAAACGAAAATTAAACATAACGGCTAAGCTTTCCATTAAAAGTTTTTATGTTTGTCATCTATTTTCTCTCATTTTTCACACTCTTTCAAACGAAAATCAAGGTGCGGTCATAATTTTGCTTGAAAATTTCTTCTGAGATATTGTTCTTAACCACTTTGGAAACGTTTAAAAACTGGTCCGTAAGCCAGTATAATATTCAATTTTAATCTGAGTGTCTCCCCTAACCAGTTTTAATTTTAATTTTAGCAACCTAAAGACCACGTTCAATTACATAGCTTACTTAAATCCTAGGATATGGCTCTGAACCACTTTTGAGCCGATTTAGAACCAGACTTTTCCACAAACCATTTTGAACATGTGATGTTCTTTGGGCACATAGTTTTAAAAATTCTGAATATTTCATAGAGAAATGATCAAAAATCCAAGTCAGAAATGATTAGATTTGATAGAAACGCGAAGTTTTAGGTTTAGGTTGGTGTATGTTTTTGCTCTACACCAGTGATGGTCACTAGGGTGTCCCAAAAAAAAAAATTTTGGGGCACCGGCATTTTCTGAAAGCTTGTAGCGTAAAGTAATTTTGAGATTTTTTTCAGATTATTTGAAAGACGTTTAGAGGTCGCACAAATCGAATTTTCCCCCAAATATCGGGTTTTCCGTATTGTTTTCCAATTTTACTTATAACTTGGTCAACATCCACGCTTTCTTAGTTTTCAAATCAACATTTTATGGAGAATTGCCCAAATTTTACTTTCATGAGCATAAACCATAAGTTTTGGCTTTGCTTTAACTTTTTGTGGCACCACTTATTACATTTGTTAGTAAATTTTTCATGCATTTTACAAAGAACGCATTATAACTTTTAAAAGATAGTTTAATTTTTAAGAAACTGAATTTTAAAAGTTGAAATTTGCTTTTACCGTTCCAGAGTTATACTCTTTTAAAGCATTATAAAGCTCATTGGGAACGCAATATAAAAAATTCACTTCAATCGTGCAATCGGTTTAAAAGCGCAGGGTAGATTTTCATTAAAATCAATTTTTATGAAGGTATAATGAGCGTTTGCATGCCCTTAAGGGATGGTACTCGACGGCCAAAAAACCGCGATATGGAGTAAAATTCTTAAGCTCACCCTTAAATAAATTCATATAGGGAGTAAGCCAGATCTAAAAAAATACAGGTCTGCGTTTTCAGATCTGCCATCGAAGACCTAGTCTTTTACTAGAAATTGCCTAAGAACAACGTTGACCATTTGGGCTAAACCCAGCTTCACTAAAATCAAGTAATAAATGAGTAAAGTGCTTCATAAGCAGCAGAAAAACGCCATATCATTTGAATACTTTATTTCAGGACATATTGGCGTACCACGGTTGGTCCACCAAAGACAATTTTTATTACAATTTTACTTTTTTTTGGAAGCAATGACAAATTTTACTCATAAGATTAATTGTATAATTTTTCGGAAGCTTGTGATACCCAAACGGTAAATGTTGTTTGAAATGAATTGCTGATACAAAATTTCATTTAAAACGCGAAGCAAGGCTTCCGTGGTGAATCTGAAAAACTCAGTTGGAAAAAAAAACCTCACGATTCAAAGTTTGAAGCAAATCCGTTGCAAACCAGGCAAAAAGCTCACAATATTATTAGTTTCATGCAATGGGTACACAGCTTTAAAAGAGTATAACTCTGGAACGGTAAAAGCTAATTTCAACTTTGAAGTATGAGTTTTTTAAAAATTTAACCATATTTTAAACTGCATCACTAGTTTTTCAATTTTCATAGAAATTTTAAAAGTTATAGTGCGTTTTTTTACAAAATTTATGAAATATTTTCAAAAAAAATTTAGTATATGGTACCTAAACAAGCAAATGCAAAGCTAAAATCAACTGTTTTTGCTCATAAAAAAAAAATTTGGAAATTTTTCTTTAAAATTTTGATTTGAAAACGAAGAAAATCGTGGTTATTAACCAAGTTATAATTCAAATTGGAAAACCCGATTTTTGGGGAAAAATTCGATTTGTGCGACCTCTAAACGTCTTTCGAAAAATCTGAAAAAAATCTCAAAAATACTTTACTCCATTAGCTTTCAGAAAATGCCGGTGCACCCGTGAAAATAAAAAAAAAAATTTTTTGGGACACCCTAATGGTCACCGGATACCCCCAGGGGGCGAAGACATTTCGCTATTTACACATACACTATCTGAACGCATGCCGAAGCTGAGGAGAAGAGCGCTGGCCTTTAAGGCCATCAGGTCGAAGCAAATTGTTCTGCGTTTTATTTTCGATCCGACAATACACTCCGAATTTTTGGCCTCGCTTTCGTTGGCTGCTTTACACCAGGGTTCTTCAAGAAGAGAGCGTTAAAGTGTGACTGTGTCTCTCCCTAACACACAGTAAAGCATGACTTCGGCAAACATTCGGTGTGAATTAGCGAGTATGTTCGTGCCCCAGGGGCTATGGCTGGGGAACTCTGCGTTAAACACATACTCAATTAGTATGAGTGTGCGTCGTTCACTCTCACGCTCACTCGCTTAGTCCACAAGACAAGACCTGAATTCAAGTTCAAGGCCTGAGACTGACAGTCAACAAAACCGGTGTTCAATTCTCGGTAAAGCACGTAAAAAATGTATGTTATTTTGGTGTGAAATAAGAAGAATCATCAGGATAATTACACAAAAGTGTGTTCAATAGAGTTGAAAATTAAATTTAATTTTTCAACTGACAAATTGACCCAAATGATTAACTTTTTAGTATTTTTCAATTTGACTAAAGCTAATATAGGATTAACATTTGCTCATATTAAAAAAAAATGTGTAAGCGGTTCAGTTCATATTGTAGTTTGGAGTTTGTGTTCAGTATAGTGCTTCGTTCTTTACTGTTATATCCAGTTAATTCAGATTCTATTAAAGCCTTCTTGAATTAAATTCAAGTCAACCAAATTGTACTTTACAAAAGACAGCACAAGTTTCTGGCACTGAAATTTCATTTACATCGCTCTATCCCAGCAGAACATTGTACGTGTAATACTCATTTATGACCCCAACTCGTAAGTAGTCTTAGATTTATCAATAAATTTGAAAGTCAAATGAGGTTTGGTTTATCTCCTGCCCAATAATAAAATCCTCCTCCTCATAGCCCCATAAAATGTGCTCGTCAATTTTACCTTACTTTTATGTGAAAAGCAACACATGGTAAATTAACACTTTTTATATGATTTTAAAGGTCATATTAAATTTACGACAAGAAACAGACACATCTATTAAATATCGAGCAGCTAATGTGAATGACACACACGCAGTGAGCGACAGAGTCATAAACTGTTTGATATTTATATGACTAATAAACAATGAAATACGAGCTATGAGCATATTCAGCTAACACTCGACATTCTGTTGCATTGCATATAAATTGGCGCTTTTAAATCAACAGTTTATGATGTATATAATTTTTGGCACACAGTTCCATTTTATAGCCGCGAGTTAGTATTTTTGGCCATAAAGTGCGTGAGTAAATATATATGTGTGATTGTTTTTCATAATTAGGCCATAAATGCTACGTTTTGGCTTTCGGAAATGCATCAACTATTTGGGATTTTATAAATTTGATTTACTGATTTGATTTGATTTTTTTAATGTTCAATTTTGTCGTTCGCGTTGAAGCGCAATTTTGGAAAATCCTAAACAGCTTCATCATTCTGTGGAAAATTAATCAAATTGAGGTTGTATATCCAATTTCACTCATATTAATCAAGGCAACCTCAATTTAATATGTGCATAAAAATGAATTTATGCATGCGTAGAGGAGGTAAATAAATTGAAAATCTCTCATGAAATATGACAATTAATTTTGCAAAAAAATTCTCATGTGCAATATTCTCAATTAATTATTTAGTCAAAAATGTTGACTTCAGCATTGATATACAATTTTGCTGGGCCAAGGTTTTAACTAAATGAATTTAATGAAGTCATACAAGTTTATGTTCGGCATTGATTTTTATGACATTACTCGATTCGCCATTAGCTTTCTGTTCGATTCAATTCAGGTTGCCCATTGTCAACTGACAATTTATGGCCCCCCACCCTGCTTACCCTTGACATCCCATTAAGACAATTGGCCAAGCCAAACCAATTTCTGATAAGCCTCTTTTTTGCTTAAAAGCCAAATTATGGTATTTGAAAGTAAAATACCTTTTTCTCCTTTACCCTGAAAGTATCCCCTAACCGTAAGAAGTAATTTCCCCAGACGGAACCCTTCTTCTTTCAAAAAAAGAGAACATGGTCACTTATTTTTTTGTTACTTTCCCGCATTCCCTTTATATTTGCTTTTTTTATTGAACAATCCCCTAAGGGACTATTTGGCGAGCTGGCGCATGAAAATAAAGGTATAATGCTCAATATTATTGTCGATGGTCTATGTAAGCGGCCTACGCGCTTTGGTGTGGACAAAATTAACTACCAACTCGTTGCCGTGCGGCGGCAAGCGCCCCCCAAAGTAATTTTACATCAAATATTTATAAACGTAGTTGTGCATTGAAGTGCGACGGTTGTCATTTGCCTTTATGGCATACCCATTCAGAGAGCAAATAAAAACTTATTAGCAAAGAAATGTTATATGCGAGAGCAGGTGAACGAACAAACAAATCAAATTGCAGTATCAAAAATAACAGAAAGTTAACGCCAACACGCTAAGATTTATGCACCCAATTGAAGGAAGAGGGGAAAATGTTACGTTCCATTTGACATGGATCTTTCATAATTTTTAACGACCCTTCATCACCTAACTTGTTAATTTGTCCGGCCTTAGCCGTGGTGACATGAGGTTTTCTCCAAAATTGGTATTTTTAATGGGCATTAATTTAAAATGCAACAACAAAATGCATGTTACAGCGAATGGAACTTATCCAAAACTGCATGTTCAAACCACCCAGTCAAGGGCTAAACATACTACATAACACTCAGCACCAAACAATGCTAATCACAAAATCAATTTCGTGTGTGTTCTTACTTCTTAAAGACTCCAGCGGGCATCATTCATACATTAATCAACACCCGAATAAACTGGCTTTGCACTATACGCATCAAACTTCCATACACGACATGTTCGCTGTTGAGTAAACTCAATCATATTGCTCGCACTCTGATTATAATCATGTTCGTCTTCATTCCGATCAATTTGGGTGTTGGTTCGTTTGGCTCAACGACGATTGATTGGAATGAGAGAGAATCACCGCGTATGAATGAATTCTTGCAAAGACGAAAAGGATGAGACGGCGCTACTAACTTTTATGGAAGAGAGATTGACGCGGGTTGGCCGGTAAACGCTTAGTTTTGCTCGATCGAACACATAAATGTGAGCTCAAACGCCCGCGTTTACCGTGTGAAGCAAAGTATATGTAACTCTGAGTTTTTTTGATTGATTAAATGTGAGTAAAAATATTTGTGTATCGGGCAAAAAAGTTATTATTTGCAGTTCTCTGATGTTTAACTAATAACTAACACAGCAACCGCCATGAGCAGATCTCACAGTCTGGGACTCCTTTCCATGCGGTCTCAAATGCCAGTGAGTGTCTCCAGAATTTCCGTCCGATGAGCCAGTGAGCTTCTCAAATAGTTGAGAGTTCTCTTATTTATGGCTACCTTGGAAACTAAAGTGCATAGAAACCCGTTCAATAGCATTGTGATCAGGTTTACCTGTATCTTTTATACCTTCATATTTTATTTAGTCAGGTAAATTAAAGCCAGGATAATCTTCTCTCGGCTTAATCCTCAATATAACAGCTGCTGGTTTACAATTGCCAGTACCTAAGCCAATTGGTTGCCAAAAAGCGTACCTACCTCTCTGAAACTACCTAACACTAAGATGTCGCGAATTCGATTCCCTACCTGTTTTCCTATATAACACACAGTTGTTAGACCATTGAAATCAGTTTATTCTCTGATCCCAGTCAGATCACATCACACAATGTATTGTCTCATATTGCCACTGCTCTTGGCTAGTTTTGTCCAAGGAACCATCTATATAACCACAAATAAGCATGCGGAAACGTCGAACTATCGGCAGGGTCATCTAAGTGAGCAACTGGAAATGATTGATCTCTTAGATCTGGGGGATCGTTCCAGACGTCAAGCTCAACCCAATTTACATAACTCTGCTTCAAAATTTCTGCTGGAAGTGTATAATGAAATTAATGAAAATCAAGAGCCCGTGGAAGTACTACATCAACGACACAAACGTTCGCTGGAAGATGATATTTTAATATCCCAGGAAGATCGCCTGGAGATTGCCACTTGCAATAGTATCTTGACTTTCTCCAGTCGTAAAAAGGATGTAAAATACAACGATTTGGATCTTGTAATAACCTTCAATACCAACGATGTCCCTATGGATCTAAGTCTAGTACAGGCCATGCTGCGAATCTATAAGCAACCCAGTCTACAGGAACGCAATGACAACTTCACCGTGTCCGTCTATAGAAAACTCTATAATCGTCCAGACTCACCGTATCGCATTCTTCAGTCGCTGAACACCACAGCGCAGCACAAAGGCTGGTTGGAGTTCAACTTGACGCAAACTTTGCACTTTTGGCTGCTCAACAAAAGCCTCCAGCCACAACGCCATGAGCTACGCATTTCGATTGGTGATGCACAATTGAGCGCTTTGGGTGCGGGATTGGTGCCACCTCAGGGCAGTCGCTCCAATCTGGAACCCTTTATTGTGGGTTACTTCAATGGTCCCGAGTTGCTGGTAAAGATGCAGAAGTTGCGCTTTAAGCGAGAATTGCAGAAACGCAAGGCCAACTTGCCCAGCGGCTTTGCCAGTCCGCATCATCGAGGAGTGCCTCCCGTTGAGCTCTATAAGCCTCCGCAGTCATGTGAACGGCTCAATTTCACGGTGGACTTTAAGCAATTGCAAATGGATAATTGGGTTATAGCTCCCAAGAAATTTGAGGCCTATTTTTGTGGTGGCGGCTGCAATTTCCCATTGGGCACTAAAATGAATGCCACGAATCATGCTATTGTACAGACCCTGATGCATCTGAAGCAACCACATTTGCCCAAACCCTGCTGCGTGCCGACCGAACTGGGAGCCATCACCATTTTAAGGTATTTAAATGAGGACATAATTGATTTAACAAAATACCAGAAGGCAGTGGCCAACGAGTGTGGATGTCATTAGAAGGATAGCTAAATATGTAAACTTAATTCAATTTTCTTAAGCTAATAGATTGTAAGCTAAGTTAATGGAGTATAACTATGTGTGAACGTATTAAGTTAAATATTAAAAATTTATTGATGCAGAAATTTGAATTAATCTTAATGCTGGGTCTTATTTACGAGGGGAGGTTTGAAAAAAAGGAACAAATCAGCGAGATGCTAAGGAATATGATTGCACTCGGCACTTACGCAAACGAAATACACCTACAAAGAAAAACGTTTCTTCTATTATTGATGCTATTGAAAGACAAATAATTCTCCTCAGCGTCGAATTGGTCGAATTTTGGATACTTCTTGTACATCCAAACGTCGCCCTCGTTTTTGTCCTATTTAATCTTTTAATAGTCTCACTTTGGGCGCCATTTCTTTTAATCTTCAGAATTATTAAAAATGTTTCCTCTTCTTTCCAGGATATTTGCAAATCAACATCAGTCACGAAGAGGATCAAGGCAAATATGAATGTGTGGCTGAGAATTCGGTGGGCACTGAACACTCCAAGGCAACGAATTTGTATGTGAAAGTTCGTCGTGTACCACCAACATTCTCACGTCCACCAGAGCCCATCAATGAGGTGATGTTGGGATCAAATCTTAATCTATCCTGCATTGCTGTCGGCTCACCCATGCCGCATGTCAAGTGGATGAAGGGTAAATTAGTATATAAATAGCTTCAACTGAACTATATACTTAATGATTTGAATTCATTGTAGGCGCCCATGATCTTACACCGGAAAATGATATACCCATAGGACGGAATGTGCTTCAACTGAGTAATATTCAAGAGAGCGCCAATTACACTTGCATAGCTGCATCTTCGTTGGGACAAATTGAAGCGGTTTCGGTGGTCAAAGTGCAATGTAAGTAGAACGCTGAAAGAAGGGGACAAACATTAACGGGTATAAAAATGCGGGTATAAAAATGCTTAACCGGAGATAAAATGCACATCAGAGTGCTGCATTGAGTACCTAATGGTTCATGCTCTTATCTTCTAAACAATCCGAGTAGTTACTCTCCCTCGAGCCCGAGCAAATCCGGTGGAAAACTAAAAGCACCCTCATGTTCGATTCGTGATGGTTTTGTTCTGCTCGACATTAATATCTATTGATTCTCTTATGATGTCTGTCCATACACTCAGAAAAAAACCAAGAAGTTTGTACTTGAATCAAGTAATACTTGTTTTAAGACTGTTTCTGAATATTTTAATTTCATTATGAACTATTATAGTATCTCAATTATAGCCCAACTTACTTAAAATATGTGCAAAATGTTCTTCATCGCAGTCTAATAATATTAAAAGTCAACCGAAAAACATTTTTGAAACTAAATAATACTTAAAAAATAAGTTTAAAATTTTCTTGGTTTAAGGCTATAAAATTCTAAAGCTTTCCCAATTTGTTCTTTAATCTAGGTCTCTGTAGAACAGAGATAGGCAAAACACACATCGTTACTTTAGCGTTGCGTGTGTGTGTTCAGCCACACCAGAGCGAGTTCAATTAGCAATACTTTACTGTCAGTGTGACGTCGTCGCTGCCGCCGAGCGCTGTTGTATACATCTTAGATACAGACGCGAAGAGCTCTGCTGTATTATGTTAAAATCCAGAGGAAATTAATTAACCAAAGACCAAGATGTTCATACTTTAAATCAGAAATCTGCCCTAACTCCATAAACAAAGTGTTAGAACCACAAGGGGAATTTCGGGAACAGATTTATCTTAAAATAGTTCGCATTTTCCGAACTTTATGGAGCTTGCCTTGTAATTCCATTTTGTCCCTAATCCAAGATATTTTGTACTTCAACTAAGTACGATCTTTTCTTAAATTTTTCGGCTTACTATAAGTATGAAATGTTCTTAATTCAAGAACGTTTGTTCCCATTAGAATTATATTAACAGTCGTTTTTCTATTCTAGATTGTTTCTTCCTTAATTTAAGTACTTCCAGGAACAAAATGTACTTAAAATATTAATTACAAAATAAATTCTATCCCGATCTCGATCCAGAACTCTGCCAGTTGTTTCTTTCTAAGTGTATGCACTACTAAATTGGAAATTTACTATAGAATAGAATAAAGGGAGAAGGGAAGTTTGACATACTTTCTAAAAGTGAAAAAATGTATAACTCTACTTTATGTCTAACTGCATACCTCTCTTACATTGCAGCTCTACCCACAGCACCCACCGATGTACAAATCTCCGAGGTGACCGCCACTTCAGTTCGTCTGGAGTGGTCCTATAAGGGTCCCGAGGACTTGCAATATTATGTCATCCAATACAAACCGAAGAATGCGAACCAGGCTTTCAGTGAGATAAGTGGCATCATTACCATGTACTATGTGGTTCGCGCTCTAAGTCCCTATACGGAGTATGAGTTCTATGTGATAGCTGTGAATAATATTGGACGTGGACCGCCGTCGGCTCCGGCGACTTGTACCACCGGTGAGACAAGTGAGTATACATTGACCAAACCCAGAGACACAAATTTAACCAACTGTTTTTCCTTTATGACCACAATTACATGCTGCTGCTGCTCAAAAAAAAGGATTTTTAACCAATTTTATGGTTTTTCTTGTACTTTTTTTTGTTGAGTACTTTCTTTTTGTACATTTTTGTTAACTCTGCGTACTAACCCTTTCTTGTTTGCAATGTCTTTTTCTCCGTTTTGCTTGCTTTTATCCATTTAGGCGATTTCTCATTTGGTGGCACAAGTAAGTATCCCAGGCAAACAAAATTTTATGGTTGGCAAAAAAAAAGAAAGAAAAATTTAGTAAAATTGCCAAAACAATTTCAATAACAATTGTTGAGCATCAGAAAAATCCTTAAACCCAAGATAGAATCAAAGGTGAATGCAAAAAATCGTTGCATACGCAGCTGCGCCACAGATAGAGAGAAAGAGAGGTACTCTGACGTATGTGTGTGGGTAAACAGACAGCCCACTCACGTACTAGTACCCGCCCCACTTCCGCTTCACCTAGACAGCTCAGAGCAACGCATAAAGTTTGCATTGTTATGCGTTCGTTTGAATGCGCGTGAATCTGTATGTGCGTGTGTGTTTTCCATGCTGTTTTAGCCCTGGCAATTGCGCGTAAGCATACGCTTGTCTACCTCTGTCTGTTGCTGGCTGCTCTTCGTTCTTTCTTCTTTTTTTTTGCACCATGTCGTATAAAAGTTGAAAACTTTTATTGCTGCAATTATGCTTATCGCTTGCCCAATATCGTTTCGAAATATTATTTCGATAGCAACGTTTATGGCTAGCTGAGCCAGGCAGTAACAGGCAGGCATCAGCAGGTCGACGCATTGTTTCACACGTGTCATGGGGTCTGTCGTTTTGTATGGAACCTAAGGGTATAAGTAGCAGCTGAGAAAATGTGAATAGACTTCATGTTGTTTTTTGAAAATAAAAGAGATTCTTTAAACTCTTGCCTGAAGATAAAACTTAATCACAGTTTTCATTATGCACCCGGAAAACTATGAAGACTGAAAAATATTTCAAATTGATATATGTATATTAGGGCGGGTCAATTTGTATGGAGCTAAGAAAACGTGGTAAGCGTATAGCAGATTCGGAATCTGCGATAAATTCTAAGAAAATTTCACGAAGAAACCCCATGTCTAAAATGAATTTCTAGCCCCCGCTGCGCAGCATGAAAATATACCAATGTACCAAAATATACATTACTAGCTGAACCCGCCGCGACTTCGTCCGCGTCCAAGTTTTCAAAAAATCGTAGTAAGCGGAAAAAAATTGTATAGCTCTCTGAACACTGTATTTGTATATTATCTATTTGTTAAAAAGCAAATTCTTTTTTAATATCATTGGCTTCATTAGCTTAGTGTTTAGACAGTTTCGAATTTACGGTTGATTAAAATGAATCAATCTGGGAATAGAGGATTAAGCAAGGCGCGGAAAAAGCAGTGATCTGTACACATATTAAATTCTATCCCGTCCCGTCGTACCGGACAAAACCAAATTTTCAAGTCGCGTGAAAATTCCTGAATTAAAAATGATTCCCTTCCTGTCTTGTGAATGCTGAACAGTCAAGGGACATTTTATTTATAAGTGCGAAAAAATTAGAAGCAAATTTAACTTTTCTTTTTTAAAAGCGGAAAAAATAAATATATTTTCCATAAAGGTAACAGTTCCCGCTGCCCCCTGATTTTTATCTGCAAAAAGCTAGATTGAAAAATTAGTTTTAGTTTTTTCCGTCAAACACATTTTTCATTGCAAAATGTTTTAATGAAATTTTAGGTGTTTCAATCGATATAAATCTCTTACATTATCAGCTCACAGCCTAGTTAATTAACAAAAAGTCGCAAATGAAATAAGGAGACAACTAATTTTTAGCAGACTGCTCACGTCATGTGTGCCATCACTTTTCCTGTAGAATAGTTGATGTCACGTACCATCTCTAACAAAAGGCAGACGTCTATGGCTGTTTGCAAGCAAAAAACACAAACACACATTTTTTGGCTGTTAGTTTTGTGAATTTCAATTAAATTATTTTGAAACGCGATCAACATTTTGTTGAAGCTATCGATGTGTTTTGTATGAGCCATAAGATTCAATGCAATTGGATGAGGCCATTCTCAATTTGATTATAGCTTGTTAATGTGAAAAAAAAACACACACATACATATACACGCCCTCAGCGCGCTCTCACTCTCTCTCTCGCGTTCTCAGCGAAACAAATTTTCCTCAACATTGCCTGACCGCAATAACAACCGCAATTGGAAAAAAATTTTCCAATCTCCTTTCTTAGTGAGCGCCTGCATAACTAAACGAAGGTCTATGCCAAAAATCAGACCTGTACGATAAGCCGTTTTCGCTGTGGCTTGATAATATGTCAGTCTGTCAGTCGGGCGTACAGATTTGTAAATATAGATATATATATGTGGCCGTATGTGGCCCAGTGGTTAGTGTGCTGGACTGCTGGGCGGGAGGTCGTGGGTTCGATCCCGCCTCAAAACATCTAATAATAAAAGTTTTTTTCTTTCTTTAGAAAATAGCTTTTACACATACGGTTACCTTCACCAGCTATTGGCGCCAGCTGTGAAGTAACTAGCCATGAAAAAGCAAATTCTCAAACTTTGCCGAGAAGCTTGGCTTGGCCCCGTTTTAGGAGAGCTGTATAGCCAACATTTACATTTATTTACCAAAATATACCGAACCCTAAATTTATGGTTGGTGCCCAAAGGCAGCTTAGAGCGGTGCCGATTCGTGTACCTAAGAATAAAATCATTTCTTAAAACACAACAACCGCAAGATCAGATGGAGATAATCCAGTTATTGCCAGTTGGCAATTGTCGACGGATAAGAAGGCCAATGAGTCCAATTAAATCGCGAAATTGACCAAATGTGTATAATACTTTTGGACGTAGACTATCATAAAGATTTAACAGATGGCAATTGTCGACAGGTAAGCAGGAGTTGTATGCCAATCGGTCGAGAAATGGCGACATTTTTAAACCAGACAGACATAAAAAAGATATATACCTTATAATCTCGGAGGCATTTGCACAAATTTAATATGCTCTACTAGCTGGTCCGGCGAAGATTTCCAAGAAAGATATCATAGAAATTCCAAATGCATTGAAAATACTCGAATCGAAATGTAAACCAAAATATATATAAAAGATGTTGTCATTATCTGCCAAATCGATTGGTTTCATTCAGCGAGTATAATTATTTAAAATGCTGCGACACAGCATCTTTCCCAAAAAGTCATTATGCAATTAGGCTACGTAATAATCTTCGAGGTGCAGGAAGAAATGCTTCAAAACAATTGATTTGAATCGAGCAGCGTTTTGATACGATTGCATAATGTATTATTATTCTCAAAGTTTGCCGTTCGGATCCGGCGTTAAACTGTAGATCCCCTTCTCTTGTGCGAAAAACTTAAAGCACACACACCAAGAGATTGAGAGAAGCTTGGCTTGGCCCCGTTGAAGGAACTGTATAGCCAATTTTACATTTACATAATATATTACAGCATTCTTTCGTTCACATTGGTCTAATGGACTTTCTTTGTGGGCATTGTGGCGCATTGAAGTTTGCTAAAGAAACGCCTGGACTGTATTGCCGGCAAACTAAAATTGTCAGTATTGATACCCCCACCTGAGAAAGTGCATTCATTGCTTCGAGGGGATGCACTAAAATCACGACAGTTTCTAAATACAATGGCTTTATTTAAAAGTCTTCAATTGGGGCACACATTATCCAAGAACACGGCTTTCAACCGGCATTCAAGATTCCAGGCCATCGAATTATTGCAACCTGTTTGAAGATGTACAGCATAAGTTCGTACAAATGCACTTTAATGAAAATTAAAAGAGTAATTCTTCATAATCTGCGGCAACTACTTTACGAACATCATGCATTGGTCAGAATGTTCAAGACTGCGTTGGGATGCAGATTAAACGTTCCCATTTTGCAAATTTTGCGATTTTTTTTGACACTTCCTATTTACCCTTTTATTCCCGTCTATCTTCACTTGTCGGCAAACCATTCGCTTTATTTTTTCTGGCGCCTGATAACAAAATGAAATGCCGTACATCACAAGGTGCTACAGTGACGAGAATCAACCCATATAACAAACTGGCAGGCATATATTATGCTCCAAGGGTATATAAACTTCGGTCGAGCCGAAGTTGCGTTTCTCTGTTTTTCAAATATATTATCCCTATGATAATAAGTTTTGTGCATTCATTTTATATCTAAATTTAATTTCATACATTCAGTTTAGATAAAGGTATCACTACATTCACTGACTGTTGGGCGGTACGGCTAGTACTATCTATAAAAACAAAATATGGAAATTTGTATTTTAAATCCGAATAACGTAATCAGATTTTGAAACGTAATCATTTAACAATGCCGCATGTTCTGATCGTGTGAGAGAGTTTTCACATTGACGCGAAAGCTCCTGCGGCTGTCTCGTTGAAGTATGCCTTTTTGGTGTGCCCAGTAGATAGCGAAGCGGCTACCCCTGACTTAGGGCATTAATTATAATTAATAATTATTAGCGAATTGAAGAATCTAGTACGGCAGTAAATTGGAATACTTGATATTTTCTCTCTGTGTGAGCAATGCAAAGAGTAAGCATTACTACTTTCTTAGCTTTATTTTGTTTAAAGAAAATAAAGCTTATGTTTGTTAAAAACGTAGTAGCAGGTACTAATTCGCAAACAGTTTTTTTAAGATCTCGTCCAGTTTTCGTCTTAGAGTATCAAATTAGTCTGAAATTTGCTTAAAACGGCGTGGACTAGACATTTACGCCGCCGCGCCACGCCGCCGCCGCCGCCGATTTTTGTCTTTTTTATCGCGCCGCCGCCGAATCACGAAAATATAGGCGCGGCGGCGGCGGCGTTCGGCGCCATAGCATTTTTAGATGCTTTTAAGTAATCGAATAAAAGAATCGATATAGTCTCAGCTCCATCTCCCAACGTCTCATCTCCAGAACATTTCACAGCTGTTGTTCTCGTGTGATAAATTGAAAAACAATATAAAAACTAAATTAAATTCTAGATTCCCATTATCAGATATACTAGTCTGCGCATCATTATTAGATCCGCGAATCAGCTCTCTGGATTGTGTGCTTGACTATTGAGGTCAACAAAATTTAGAAAAACTGATTTTTTTTTAAAAATGTATCCACAACAAGATATTGGTCAGCAGGATAGTTGCGGAGAACCTACATCAGCATGCAAAATTTTATAGCAAGCTCAACGACATTCTAAAAATACAAAAAATAGCAATTTGGAAGCTGAATGCCACCTACTTCTAAGTTTGTCATCATCCCAAGACGTTTTAACATTTTGAAGGAAAAAGGCACCTGAATTGCCATTGTTATCGAAGCTGCCACAAAAGGTGTTGTGTATTCCGGCAACGAGCACACCTAGTGAGCGAGTTTTCTCGATTGCTGGACTTACCAAAACGATCGCAGCTCGCATATAGTGTATATATTCTTGATCAGCATCAACAGCCGAGTCGATATAGACATGTCCGTCCGTCCGTCCGTCTGTCCGTCTGTCCGTCCGTCCGTCTGTCTGTATGAACACCTAGATCTCAGAGATGATAAGAGATAGAGGTTTGACATGTATGGGACAAATGCTTCTTTTATCTGCACGCAGATCAAGTTTATTTCAAATTTTGGCCACGCCCCTCCCGCCCCCGCAATTTAAAAAAAACGTTATATCTCCTACAGTTTTGAAGATAGACGATTCGTACCTTCTAAAGATAGTTAGTAATTAGCAAAATGAATCGTTTTCCGAAATGATCAAGATCGGATGAAAGGTTCTCAAGTTATGAGCAAAAAAGTGATACAAGCCCCCCCGCTAAATTTTTTTGTTACTGCGTACGCCGCCGGCCGCCGACAAATTCGACGGCTTATCTGCCGCCGCCGCCGCCGGTTCTTTCTTAACTCTACGCCGCCGCCGCCGGGTTTTTTGACCCCCTACGCCGCCGCCGACGACCAAGCTATCGGCGTAAACCTCTAGCGTGGACTAAATGTTAAATGTGAAAAGTTAACATTCCTCATCCATTAACTCTCTTGTAAAAGTTCCCAAATGAGGGACAAGAAGACAGCAGTCTTACAAGTTTGCTGTAATTGTCCTAATGCTAATTTCCGTACTTAAATCTTCATGCCATATCTCTAAACTAAAAGCAGGTGTTATTGCAGGCGCCTTAAATTGCACAAATTTTGATTTGCTATGTGCTTTGACACGGAGTATTCTACAGGGATTCCATCAGAATTCATATGCGAAACAGATTCCTGCACTCAAGTGATATAAAACCCAAATTAGACAAGGCAATTGAGTGAATTCATTTCCTATCAACTAGATAAATAACATTATTATTAAAATGTAGCCAGAAATTCGCATTTTAAGTGCCATAACCAGGATATACCTTTTAAATTGCCTCCTTCTATTTAACAGCTCCTTTCGTCATGTAATAGGTCATGTGACCTGCACATGCTCCTTCAGAGCCCAGGTCTGTGCAGAAAGCGTTGTAGAAGTAAAAGGAGGCAGAGGCCTCAGAATTTAGTGCTATGTGCCTGGGCCATAAAGGGAGGAGTAGGCGTGCGTCTGTGTGCTTGAGCATGCAAGGGATACATATTAATGGAGCGTATCCGTATGTAATGTATATGCTCTTAAATGCAGCTTACGTGATGCTCCCACAGAGTGGAAGAGCAAGTGTGTGTGTGCGAGTTGCATGCAAATCTTAGGCCATAACCGGGGAACGGACCACATAGAGCTGCAGCAGCTCCTGCTCCTGCTGCCGGGGCACACTTGTGTAACAGATGAGATGACTGCGATATAAATTGTGGGTGAAACTGCTGTAGATATTGCAGTAAAATTCTGAGAATTGGAATTTATTGATTGGCCATTAACCAATTGGGGAAAAAATCAAACTGGAGTAGAGATGGCAAATGGAAAATGTGTGTGCGCCCACTAATTAGCAGTTAGCAGCTGCAGCTGCAGCTGCGGCAGATGATGCAGTTGTTGGACAATTTCACGCCTCGAACATGCAACCAGGCAGGGGAATCCTGCATTGTTTCTGTGCCACAACAACAACAACTAGTTTATAAATGCAAAATTCGCACTATAATGGCCTCCAGGCATCAACGCGCACAATTTCAAATACGCAATGCAAACAGTTCATTGGCACAAAATTGTGATGGATGGATTTTTGTGTGCTCTATATGTATATGGGGGTGTGCATGTGTTTGTTACCCTAATGCCGCATTCTCTCTTTATACTTTTGACAACAAAAAATAGCTTAAATTCATTTAACAAAATTGCATATGCATGACTGATAAATGGGGTGAGGATGTTATCGAAAACGTTGCCGTTGGGAAAATTTTTGTTTGCGCCCCAATTTTATTGGGAATTATTGATGCTTTACTGGAGACTTTAAGGAGCTTTTTCTGCTCTATGCATTTATTAAAATCTGGGCTGTAAATCTAACAAGTTTAAGCGGATCTCTGTTTTTCGAAGATGATCTAATATAATCTTATAACCGTTACCCCCATAACCTTTATTACTATGACCGGTTATCGCACCAAAACTGGTTTTCCTCTACTAGTAATAATTTCAATTAGCATTTCATTGAACATTTTAAATACACATATTGCGAGCTAACGAGAAAGTCAGAGTGCAGCTAACCAAAATCTTTACCTTTCTCCTGTTAACTTGTTTAGACTCTAAGTTTAGCAGATCCAGCTAGTTCTAATTTTTTTCTATAACCCAAGGCGTGCGACAAGATTAACGAAATTGTTACAGCTTTTGCACCAGTAAAAGCAGCAAAAATTGTTAGTTTTTAAGGGTTTTTATTCTTTCTGAGTTAAACTTTGAATTTAAACAAGAACAGCAAATAAATATTTACCAAACTTTTTTCTAACTAGTAAGATTATAGAGAACCTACTAGGTTTAACCTAGTATGCTCGAATTTGATGCTTACCTATGTGGATTTTTTTCTTTAACCGAGGTTTAATATTTCTTTATCTGAAGAGCTGAAAAATAACTGTATTAAATTGTGTCAAATCTTCAGAATTTCTTCATGTTTGAAAAGCCTATGCAACTTAGATCAAGATACTGATTTGGAACAGCGGTGAGTAAGAAGTTTGAGTTTGGGAGCAGTCGAACAACAACTACAGCGATGGTTGATCGATCAGCGATCCACACACTGCATTCATTTTGCTGCCGTCTGTTTGTGCTTCAAGTGAGTCTCGGCAGCCGTCTGCTTGTGCGACAATCTGGCGCAGCGCGACGGTACTCACGAATTTTCTTGGTGCAACTCACTTCAAAGCGAGGCAATTTCTCGCGCGTCAGAGTGACGCCAGTGACCCAAAAATAACTCTCGAAGCAATGGGATCAAAGTTTATAACCAACGTGTTCCCAACCCAATAACCACATAAATTCATGACCTTACCACATAAACTTGAAAAATAAGTTGTTTGTCTGCAAATCTATTACAATGGCCTCCAGGTACTTCCATGCATGAAAATCGGTTAGAAATTTTAGTCAGCACTTTATGGCACGCGAACCCCTATTCCCCTGTTGGACTGATTTAAATGACACTTACGTTCTTACCTATCGCAAGCAGCTTCACTTGTATATAGCATTATGAAATATTTGGCATCAATCAGCTGATACAAAAGTGCTAAAACAATAAAAGCAATTCTGGTAAATCGATTGTTTCCTCCTGCAATAACTTTACAAATTGGGCCTCCCTGATATCCACTTTAAAATGGTTTAATAGCCGTTCCATTGTTATGCCCATCTTTGTCATCTCTCAATGCTAATATTCCTCATTTCTCTCTCTTTCTCTCCCCCCCTAGAAATGGAAAGTGCACCACGTAATGTGCAGGTGCGCACGTTGAGCTCATCCACTATGGTTATTACTTGGGAACCACCAGAGACGCCCAATGGACAAGTGACCGTAAGTACCTGAGTAACAAGTACGCATATTAAACGAAAAGACCCCTCGACCCGAACTCCATGGGTCATCATGGGCAGTGACCAGGCAACACTTTGTCACGTCGGAAGCTGGTAGCGATGGGCAGAGCGAGGGAGGAAATTGGCCAAATGCCGTTAGCCTCATGTTTGTATGAACGAAATCTGAGCTGCACACAGACTTTCGAAATGCTAGGCCACAATTGTTGTGGTCTCTTCAGTGTATCGGAGTGTTGATAACTGGCAATCGAACCACAATGCCAAAAATTATTAAGTACGCAAATCGGAGAGACCACAAAGTCATATTTCATGCACATTCGATGGGTGTTAAAAACCCAAGCATATTCAGGATTGGAGTTTCTATTTTTATTGGTTATTTGAAAGCAATAAATACTTTAAATAAAAGTGTCGTCAAAGTCGGAGTTAGATTTTTCAAGGCACACTTTAAACTTCCTCTCTCTTTTCTCTATATTTTCATAAACAGGGCTACAAGGTGTACTACACAACCAATTCGAATCAACCGGAAGCCTCATGGAATTCACAAATGGTTGACAATAGTGAATTGACAACGGTATCGGAGCTAACACCACATGCCATATATACGGTGCGTGTACAGGCTTACACCTCAATGGGAGCCGGTCCCATGTCCACACCGGTTCAGGTGAAGGCTCAGCAAGGTAAGTTAAGCAAAATTGATTGCCCAATCAGCTTCAATTAGGCACACATACACACACATCCAAGCACGCACAGTCGCTCACCAATGCAAAATTCGAAATGCATTCTGACTAACGAAACATTTTGCAATTTAATTGCTCAACTCAATCGGCCCACATAGATCACACCAATTATTTAATTATAATACAAAATGTCAGGCAAAACGTGTGCCCAGCCAATAAAATATTTATGTATATGTCCATGTGCGCTGTGTCGGTAAATGTAAATGTATCTGCATTTGTCCGGGTGAGTTGGTGTTAGGCTCAACAATTGCATGCACCTAAATATTCATTAACTTTGACTGTTTCAAGCAATTGCATTTACTCGAACATAGGCGTGGCTGGGCATGGTCAGGTTATGGTGGTCAGACTGACTTGAAGGCTGGTCTTAGTTGTGGCACTTGTAGTTGGTGGTCTTATGAGCTTAAGCCGAAACACGGTTAACTTTGACGTTAACTTTGACCTGATACTTGTACTTACTTATGGCAGATTTATACATCCAGGTTAGACCGGATAAGGTTAAAGGTGTAAGGCTACCAAATGAGTATGGGAAAAATAAAATATATAATATAAATTTAGAGTTTTTCTTAGAGTATGGAGATTTTTTCCTCGCCTCAAAAGTAATCCTCTCTGACATCATGCAATTTACTCTTCCATCTTCCATGACAAATGAACGAGGTTTTTCTAGGGTCGTTTTCATATCTTCCAGTTTATCACATCAATTTACAAATAGTAGATCAAATGTTAAGTCTATCGGGCAGCAAATAACTAGAGAATTCGGTACTTAAGCTAATATATATCCGATTAATTCCACCAAATACTTAAACTTCATTTGGGAAAATCCAGCTTAGTCCTGCTAATCAAAATAATTCACGGGCTATGTAATAATTAAAATGAGAATTTTTCGTTTGTTTAACAATTACAAACTACATAAGCCTAAAATTCCACAATTGAACTGACTTTTTGTTGAAAAAATAATTTCTTGTGTTGTTTAGCAATACAAAAAGTGCTACCTATAGGCTGCCAGAATTATAACATTGTTGATCAATGGTGTAGAGCAGTGGTGCCCAAAATGCTAAATGCCTATCCCATGGGATAGGAATTCAAAATTCTGCCGGCGTCGCAGCCGACACACGCATAAAGAGAGAAAAAACGTGTGTTCTATAAATAGCAAGCTCGGCGGCTTGCTCTCTCACGACGCGTGCTTTCGGCTTTTTCATCTCTCACGAGGCATTTGTTTGTTCAATCGTTTACACAACCGCCCATGATAAGCTTCTCAAAGAAGGCCGATTTCGGACTTGTTGCAATAAATTAACTCGGCTAGAAGCTCTCGTAACCGGCTTAATTTACAAATGTTTGTTTGTTTGTTTGGGTAGGATGTATATATTTCCAACTGTTCTTTAAAAATATTTTATTGATTCCATTAATAAAGTTTTCGCTTTACTATTTTTTTAAGAATTGAATCATATTCACTATATCAATATTCTCGATACTAACTACGTTACAGCAGATTATTAATTTCCCACTCATGATGTTCACTCCAATTTGAAATCAATTTCCAAGAGCATTAGAGCTCATATCAGAGAATAAAAGCTGAAATTGAAATGTATTCTCTTTTGGTTAGCCAAAATGCAGCTCCGTTGATATTTGACTAGGTGGTTTTTTTTTTTTTGGGTTTTGTCATCATGATATCGTCGTCATGACAGCAACCACAAAGACAACAACCGGGGCCAAGGGGGGCCGACAAAACGTACAGACGCATTTCAATCAATTTTCATTCGATTTTCTACCATTTGTTTTCCTCACTCATAAAACACAAAACACACAAAAACGCACCGAGCAGCATGGCGAATTTTGCATATTGATGCGTGTGTCATCTCTTCATCAATATCATCGGCATCTGGCATCAGCATTCATATAAATATAAATGCCACATTGATTTGTTTGTATTTTATTTAATTTCCGTAATTTCCGTTTCATTATTACCAAACCAAAAACCAAATGGCATCATCCACCTACCGCCAACCCCGAATAACTACGTACCAGGTGTGCCATCACAACCGAGCAATTTCCGGGCCACTGATATTGGTGAGACCGCAGTAACACTGCAATGGTCAAAGCCAACGCATTCCAGTGAGAATATTGTGCACTACGAGCTCTATTGGAATGACACATATGCCAATCAGGCACATCACAAGTAAGTTGCAACATTTTCCATTTAGGAATCAATTAATGTAAAATATATTTAGTCTATAAGCCAAATGTCATTGACTATTGACGAAGTGGAATGGGATTTTGAAATTGAAATTGAATTATGAGAGTAGTTACCGTACTTTCTACGTTTGTTAGTTTTAAAGCATCAATTTGATGACCGCTTCACATCGGTTTTTAATTCTCATGCATCGGGATATGATTAGTTTTAATAGCGTTTTATAATAAAGTAAGCAAACCGTTTTTAAGGATATTGCCAAAAGGAATGTTAATGAAATTTAATCGTATTCTTCGTTGTCACTTTTTCAAAGTAAGTCAATACCCAGCTTAAAAAAATGAATACTCCAGACCTATTCCATAAGGGACTTAAACCACGCGTTTTGAAACATTTTACTCAACAAACTCTTCCCCTGCACGTCGGTTAGTGTTACACACTGTTTCAATCAATGCACAGAATAAAAAGATCACGATATTTAGTATCGCACGGGTTTGAGTTTGGTTTTGAGTATCAAATCGGCCTTCATCTGGAAAAATATTAAGATTAAATTATTTCGACATTATTAAAGATATTTGATTTTAGTTTTTTTGTGTTTCAATTAGATTAACTAACTGCGCTCCACTTTTGAAATAGTCATTGGTTATATTTTCTCATGTCAATGTAAACCCAATTTCACACATATTTTAAATCTTCATCCCAGGCGCATTTCGAACTCAGAATCGTATACGCTTGATGGCCTATATCCCGACACCTTGTACTATATCTGGCTGGCAGCTCGCTCACAACGTGGTGAAGGTGCCACAACTCCGCCTATACCCGTACGCACCAAGCAATATGGTAAGTTGTCCAAACATTTCTGCCATCTCTATATAACATCCCTAAGTTAGGAACAGCCGTAGAGTTAAGTACATAACATGAAACTGAAATTATGAAACATATTTACCATACATAAAATATAAATATATATATTAACAATATATCAAAATTATTTATAATTGTAGTTGATTATTCAGTTCCGAAATACCTCCCCTTTATATTCGAGTGTGTGTGTGTATGTATGTATGATCAAAACATTCCTTGACTTAAGCTTACATGAGAACAGGTAACATTTTGGAGTGAATGAATGTTTGTGAGTGTCGAAGTATGAAGTGAGTCTTGCACTTTCCTTCCTTTTAAATATATATATATTTTGTACGATTTGTAATTGTTCTGGTTACTTGCAAGCTTAACATTAAGTTTTTATCTTGCTAATCTTCTTAGCTAGTGAAGTTTTAAATACATTTAAATACTTTACACTAAACCACATAGCATAAAACTATACATAACTAGTCTGTACAAATTCACACAGTCTACATACATAGTTAGCACATAAATACTATACCAAATACATACAATATAAGATAATACATAACATAACATTTTCCGAATTCCCGTTATATCTGGTTAACATCCCTAAACAGAGGATTTTGTCGTCGATAGATCACATGAGTCCCGAACTATAAGTACTTCAGAATTATAAACGAAAGTTTATGTACAAATTTCGATTTTTTGCTTTTGCGTAGGAAAACAGATTTAGGAAATCAAAGATGGCGTTTATAAGAAACCCCGAATTGTCTTTAAAAAAATTACATTTATTAGCAAATATCATCTCAGGGTAAATATCTTCTCGACTTAGTAATGATAGATTTTGGTAGACTTCTACGAAATAAGAAAGCACTATGAAGTAGCGATTGTATAGGGTTCCGTGAAATTGAATTACGAAAACTAAGAGTATTTCATATATTTTTGCATTTAATGGCATACAGGCAATTGATAAATTCTGCATAGATATCTACTTAGTTTAACGAATTAAAAGTTGAAGTTCGCGATAGTGAAGACTTTTCATGTAGATTTTGCGGGGCACTTCATTAATTCTAAACGAGTACAACAGTTGTTCCATCTTAAAAACCTCTTTTTCCTGATAAAGGCGCAAAATGCGACCGAAACGCGTAGGAGGAAAATTTAAAACCAAATTAAGTTTTATTTTGGATGAGGAATGAAGGCCAACACAACCCACAGTAGCAACCATCAAAATTTCCAGAAAATTGGCCCAATGAAAACACAAAACTTTTTCCGCCGAAATACACCTTCCCCATAATAGCCACAGGTACGAGCCCCTGCCTTCCATCATAGCGGGTTAAATAAAAGATTAAATGTTCTCGGCGAAGGGGAATATTTGGTGAATTTAACCAGTGTAGTCAATTATGTAATCGCAGTTCCCCCGTAAACTTTTCGACTTCCTTTGTAGTAGTGGAAAAAATGTAACAAACGTCACGTAACGTACGAACAATTGTAATGTAACATTACGGCAGAACGAAACACTCTATGGAGCTCACCAAGGCGGTTTTAGGACCGTTGAATATTCCTCTTTTCTTTATCCTTTAACAATTTTTTAATTACAATGCAAAAATCGTTGCAAATAAATAAAATGTATGTTGATTTCAATTATATGACTGCCCATTTGTGTAACGTACGAATGGCACTTAAATCAACCATTATTTCTGTGTTAAAGCAAGCTGACTCAAATGATTTTCCATGATTTGAAGTTATCTCCAAGCGCTATGTGACACTATGTTTATCTGAACGATTTATCGCTTAAATCGTCAGAAATGAGTAAAAGCTTTAAAATCGAATTTTCCGACATGAGCTTTCCAAAATCGGAAAAACACATCTCAATTTTTTTCGCACATTAAACTTGCATACCTTTAGAGTTTTTTCTTTACAAACTTTTCTACTACGGGATATTATTATTTTATTTGCAAAATCATCTTACAAGTTATACTATGAGTTGTTAATCTTTGTGTTCCGAAATAAATTTTTAACGTTTAACGTTCAGTTAAAAAAGTTAACTGATACCATCTTAAACGATTACTTTTAGGGTGTACATAAAAAATGAAAGAATCAAATCATTTTAGATCATGATTTAACCTCTTCGAAAAGCCTTCAAAGTTTCCACAAATATTACGTATACGACACGCTCATCGAATCGAAATTTTGTCGACGAATTCTCCGTATCATTTTAAAAGTTGTCAAATTTGTATTTAATCGAGGACCAAATAAAAATGTAGTAGGAATTGAATGTATTTTTGGTCTGTAAATAAAGACCTTCTTTTGTCAAAGCGAGCCCATTTTCCACGATGAGATGCCATTTATCCAAGCTCTTATATGGGACTAAATGATTAAGACTGTCATAAAGTGCGACTAGTGTGGCTCGCATGTTGGAGTCAGCATGGTCCACGAGCGGTGTTTCAACAAGGCCCATATCCGCATGAACGCACTGTACTTCTAGTCAGATACTACAGACATAACAATTCATAGCATAGACATAGCAATTCGCTAACTCAAGAGACGCTCCTAGACACCGTTTTAAATCGATAAAAGAGATAGAGCCCGAAACAAAGATGGAATTGAAGACTATACTAGAATAAGACTTTGCAGGATGATTTTAAAATTGTCCTGCAAACACCATCAAAATTGTAACAAACGTTGGCAAAAGTGTAATGCAGTAGGAGGAGGTTACTTTCAAGGGAATGAAATGAATAGACAATAATAAAGAATTTTTAATTTCAATTTTTGAATTTAGATCTGTATTTTTTGCCTATCCTGAAGAAGTCTATTTAAAAGCAGCACAATAAAAATAGACTATTCGCAGAAACGACTGCACCCGTGATGCGGAACACTTCAGATCAGTGTGGGACCTGACTTCAAAGATATCCTGATAGCCTATTCATTAACGGTTAAAACTTGCATTCATCTAGAAGTGAACAGCGCAAAATAGTAGACATTTTGCCGAAATATAAGATTTTATTTAAATATTGTGTTGGTTATACTAAAAAATTAAATATCTAAGCAAGGGCAACAGTACGTAAAATGTAATGTAAAATTGGCTTACAGCTCCTCGAACGGGGCCAAGCCAAGCTTCTCTCAATCTCTTGGCGTGTGTGCTGTTAAATTTTTTCCAGGGAATCAAACCGGAACCGGAATCGGAACCGTATACCGAAAAGAACCGATTGAAACTCAGAACCGGTACCGGAACCGGAACCGATATTCTTAATTTTTTGTATACCGGTATCCGAGAACCGATATTTTTAGAACCGAAAAGACCGAAAAGAACCTAAACGTTGCACCGGTACGGTTTCGGTTCTGAGTGCAGCGAAAGGAGCAGTTAGATTTGGCGGATTTTTACTCAATTTGGCTGAACTGTTATTTTCAAATAAAAAAAGATTCTGGTATTTTCTTAGACCCTTGTTATAATGTTAGGCTAACCTCTGAACAGAAAAAAGTACATGTATAACTGCTTCGACTGATATGTATATTTTCAAGAATTTAATCCACTTCTGTTTAATTGAAACTAAATGAGGAAAGCAGCTCCGACCCAACTAATTTGTCTGAAAGTGGAGATGAAGTCGGTTCATATATGAATTTCTAAGAAAAGAATCAGGACAATACAAATAGTTTAGTATTTTCACAAGACAGTTTAACGTATGATGCCTGATCAAGGTTTTCCTGAGCTTAAAACGTTTACAAAATAAAGATAATGTACTTAAATGGTGGTCAGAAAATTCGACAAAGTTTCCGGAACTGTATTAACTATCAAAAGTTATTCTTGCTGCGTAGAACATTTATTTTCCGGTTTATTATAACTCCGCTAGAAATCAGATGGACGGAAATACATTGACCGCTATCATGCTTCTAAGAAATAATCATTAATTTACCTTCTTTGTAACTAATTTTAAAGAAGTTTAAAGTAAATTGATAATTTATGTGTACATACATGTGTACTGTTGCTTACCCACTTTGATTAAACTTAAGTTTTAAAATTTCTGTTAGTTTTACCGGTCCATACCGGTACGTACCGGTACGATACCGAAATAAAAGGGTACCGGAACCGGAACCGAATACCGAAACAGTAGCAGAACCAAAACAGAACCGTTTACCGAAACGTTAGTTTCGATACGTACCAGAACCGGAACCAGAACCGAAAATCGTTTTGGTTTGATTCCCTGATTTTTTCGCACAAGAGAAAGGGACCTACAGTTTAACGCAGTTTAAAGGGCAACAGTACGTATGAGTGATAAACTTTGAGTCCAAGTCGCAGACCCTAAAACTAATTTTTTCTTCAAAATTTTTTTTGCTATTCCTTTTTCACACAAATATGCATAGTTTAAGGGGGTATCAGTATGGTCATACATTTTTCCATATTTAAAATGTCCGACCTATTGTTCATCTTGAAAAAATTTTACATAGGGTACACAACCGATTTATCTCATCTCATTTTTAACATAATCTTCATCAAAACAACTTTTTAGCAAAATCGTTAGGGATCCAAAAGCGCGTCTATAATTCAATTATAAATCTTTGTCTGTACTTTTATTCAAAGTTAACTAACCAAGAACTCTGTGATCTGTTGATAAACTTACCTCTAAACACAATACAAACAGACAAATGCAACTAACAACAATTCCACATCACAGACTAGAAAGCAACAATGACAACAATTACAATTGAAGTATAAAATACCTTTTACTTTATATTCAAATTGCCTGAATTATTATGCACAAAATGTTAAAGGAATGCTCAAACTTCAAACTATTTGTAGAAATTTGCATATGCACGATTTATCATTTGAGATTTTTGTTAGTGTTGAATTATGCAAATGATGCCCGCACTTTAAATGTTTCACTTTGCACCGAAATATGCACCAAAAAACCGCAAAACCAAAATTTCTCTATCAATGTCTAGAAATTAATTTAGAAGACAAAATGCCGGAAGTGGCAAGTGGCAACTGCCAAAGCCAGGCATTGGTCATAAAATAGTATATAAACTCGTATTTCACTTTTGGTTTTCATATTTGCACGTAATGCACATTTCCAGCGTACAATAATCATTTGGGGGAAAGGCATAATTAAAGTTTTAAGTGGTTTCTAAAGCCTGAACGGTTATTGTTTTGTGGCATGAGAAGAAGGGGATAAAGTTATGAGTTTTTAATTTGAGCTTAATTTGTGTGTTGTTTGTGGAATGGAATGCATTTATAATATTTCCAAGTTATTAATTGTTTCTTAATGGTTTGCAATGAGTTTGTTAATAGATAAACATGAAAGCGAGGTATTTGTACATTCTTATACTTAATTCTTAAGAAATTCTTTTAGAGCTATTATTTACCAGTTTTCTGTGTTTTGAAATTATATCAAGTCACATGGTTTATGCAAATTAATGTTTATCATATAACTTTATTAATGTGATTGTATGTAGAAATTGCTCTGATTCTATGTCTAAAGTATGTTGCACGCCTTTAATTTTTATTCTGCAAATATTTATGTATTATTTTCCTACATTTCTCTACTGGTAGTTAAATTTTTCAGCTCAAAAACTCGTTTCCAAAAAATATGCACAATTTAATTATATAAAAAAAAACAACTACAACAAAAATGGAAAAAAGCAAAAACATTATTTGCATAAACCATTGGATATATGTCTTGATATTTGATTTTTATTTTTGTATTCTTTGAAAAATGTTGCCTATCTCCATAATTTTAATCATATTTTTATTGCTTTTATACCTTTTCTTTTCATGTTTTTTGTTTGTGTTTTGGGTTCTCCCAACCATTTTCCGTTTTGTGTATTACGCTATGATGATGATGAATAAACCAAACAAAAATTTGTCGGCTATGCACAACCAAACAAACCACACACCAAATACGTTCCGTTCCCATCTATGTAATTAGTACCAGGTGCTCCGCCACGCAATATCACCGCCATAGCCACCAGCTCCACGATGATCTCCCTTAGCTGGCTGCCACCGCCCATTGAGCGTTCCAATGGACGCATCATTTACTATAAGGTCTTCTTCGTTGAGGTGGGCCGTGAAGACGATGAGGCCACCACATTGACACTAAATATGACTAGCATTGTCCTAGACGAGCTCAAGCGTTGGACTGAGTACAAAATCTGGGTGTTGGCTGGCACCTCGGTGGGCGATGGTCCGCGCTCGCATCCCATCAAATTGCGCACCCAAGAGGATGGTATGTATGCCAAAGTGATAAGTCTTACCTAAGCGTAAGTTCTAACTAACTAAAATGGTATCCTCTTTCGTTTGATTTGATTCACTTAATTTTGTTATAATCATTTTTATTTTGTTGAAAAAAAACATAAAAACTAATCGATGAATTTTGTACAATTTTTTGAATTTTGATATCGAGCAGCTGCTGGAAACTCAAAATGCCGCACAATGGAGCATTACATTTTTTTCGTTATTCTTGAGTTATTTTTTATGATATTTACTAAAGGTCTTTTTTAGCTACACGACTGGCAGTAAATATCTAACTATCTGTGTATTAATAATCAAATAAAGCTGTTATTAACCCATACATTTTTTGAAAAAAAAAACAGCTGAATATATTTTTCAAATAATATTAAAATATAATTTTTGTTGTAGTACACTCCGTTTAATGTTTTTTTTATTTGAATCCTAAGAGATCCTTTTTTCTGAATTCTCCAAAGAAGGGTTTCGTGCTCAATTTTACATATTACGGTCAGTCGGTTAGTATTCTGATTTGAAAAGAAATCATCAAAGCAAGTCCTTGACATAAAAAAGTTTTACAGAATAAGAATCCCTAGGGACTTTTAAAATAATTTTTCCTGCTTTGCTAGACTTTATACTTCTCGCTTAAAACTTTTAATCAGAAACAAATTTCATAGTCTTTTAAGGCTAGGTTCTACTTTTGGGACACATATTTTAATGCCTCGCTAAAAATTTAATTACACATAAACTATAACTGATATTTCAAACGGTTTATTTATTGAATAGGTGACAAATAAGAATAACTGAAAAGGTTTGTTGTTGTTGTTGTAGCGCACAACAAAGTAGGGCCCAAAGCCTAATCCGCAATCCGCGCATTTGTTATGGCTTTTCGCGAAGGGCTAGCTGGCGCGTATACGAGCCAGGCGTGCCATAAAGCTACTTAGAGCAACAACAAATTTATATGCGCTCTCTTCTCTCTTTTTTTCCGAAAGAAGGTTTTGTTGTTGGTGCGTGCAGATCGACAGCAACAACTTCATATCTGTCTCTATTCTCGCTCTCTTCTATGTCTCTCTTATGCCCATATGACACTCGCCGATATTTGTGGCCAATATTGTAAAAGAAGAGTTCAGCTATCAAAAATTGTAAGCAAAGCAAGCGAGAGGGGCATATGAGAAATTGGCCCCAGATGTCAGTCGCAAGCAGTGTGACTGCAAAGCAGTTCTCGTATTGGCTGCCAATATTGTTCCTGACGAAAGCAATATTGGCCGCCAACACGCCATTGTGTGCTGGTAAACGCTTCTTTTGATGCGAGTATTTAAAGAATCGTGCAGGGAAAGCTATGTGTGAAGAAAACCAACACTAAATCATCTCCTTTTCTAGCTTTAGCTATTGTTGTCTCGTTTAATTATTGGCCGATACTCTCGGTCACCAATATCGGCAAGTGTCATATGGGCATTAAATTCATACGCAAGAACAATGAAGTGTATGCGTCGTCATCGTAGGTTAGCGATCACCTCGATTGTGGTCAAATCTCATCACCTCACCCTTAAGAGAGATTCAAACCCTTCGTCCGCTGTGTGTACTGCTGGATTCACAAGTCTTCTACATTCATATCGATCGATATGAGCCTAAAAAATCGTTTAGAAAGACATCGTCGCCATATATTAGGCTAAAACTCTTGCCATATTTTAAGCTGAAATTAAATAAACCGATGACTTTTGAAAATAAGCCTTATGGTTTCATCTTAGTACAAGAAATTTTAAACCGAACCGTTGCTAAAACAGGTGTAATATGTGATTAATCGGGACTTTCATCGATGATATGGGGCATTTGTCAAGGTCGGTCTTATTTTTTACTCCAAATTGAAAAGTGTGACCGTATAATCTGAGTGCTTTTAGTGTGAGCGATAACATAAGAGAAATGCGACAGAATAAATTAATTACAAACGAGATTTCTGTGACCTCCTTTTGTAGATCAATCCGAAATTTGAAAAAAAAAAAATTACTTGATTTTTTTCTTTGTAATCGCAATAAAAGTATGCCACTTTAAAATAAACGCAAAATCGATCTGTCCATAACCAGACAAACTATCTATTCTTACAACGCATTTTGTTCGGTTTTTGTAAATGTTGTTCGTTCCCTACCGTAGCACCCTTGCTACCCTTACCCTTGCCTTTTTGCTGCCTTCCTATTTGACAATCACTCTTAATCAATTCGGTACGCAACGCTTTAGTAGCAAAATCTTTCCACAACAGAAACCAAATTTAATATCTACGTTAATAAACAATCGAAATTCCATTGAGGGATCTCTGGGAAAACAGCTTTAAATGTTTTTGTATCATTTTTTACCTCCCATTTTGCATTTAATTTAATCCGCTTAAAATATTTTCCAATTTCGGTTTTCATTTTGCCATTAAAATATAATTTCATTAAAAAAAATATAAATAAATTTTACAATTGGTACTATAAAATTGCATATTTTTTGGCGCAATTTTTGACTACTACTTTTTTGCACTTGTTCTCTATAAAAAAAAACAATCCCTCTTTAGCAGAACTCCTACTATATTGTGTACTATATGCAAGACAAAATATATTTTTTTCCTTGACTCAAAAAAATGCAAAAAATAACTGGAATAAAAACTGTTATAAATACTTTTTTGACATAATGCATCATCAATTTTTGTGGTAATTTGTATAGAACAAAAAAATCAAACGCCATAACCTCTGTGTATTCTTTTTTTGTAAGAGCACCAAGAACAAATACTATTACCCTAAACAAACGCCAAAATCTATAATTTCGTGATAATTTTATGTTTGCATTAAATATTTAATTGATTTATTTACATAATTAAATTTATGCAATTATATATGTAAACAAAGCCTCCCTCTAACTAAACAAGAAGCAACGTAATACGGAATTCCCCCCGACCTGCAGTAAATTCGGTTTAATTTTTTTTTCGTTCATTTACCTATAACAAATATTGCAAAATATTTTTGGTTTATTTATTTATGTTTTTATTTATGGCTATTTCACACACGCACACATGCCACATGTATGCATATTTAATAACATTTGCTAAAGCTCGATGTACTACGAAATTTTTTTGAGCGTTTCCCCCAAACCCCTCCCGCCACGACCCATCTATCTGCATTGGTTTTTGTTATTGTTTTTTGGCACTTTTCTGATGCAAATAACAAGCAATGCAAAAATCCTTAAATCGATTTCTGCACAAAATTAACCGAATTTTTTCATAGTATTTAATTCTGTATTTTTGTTGACACATTTTATTAAGTTTTATTTGCAATCACCTGCATGTATGCACAGTTAACACATTTGCACATTTGCATTTGGCTTTGCTTTTTCTGTTTGTTTAATATGTTTGCGAAGGGAGTTGATCCCAACCCATTTGGTGTAGCAATATATACACGTAAGCTTTCAATTGTTTAAGATAGGTCTAAAAACTGCTAAAAGTATTGCCAGTTTTTCTATGGCAATTTAAGAAGGGTTTAAATTTTATTCATATTATTTGTGGACAAGCAGAAAGTAGAAATACAATATACAATAGAGTGCGAGAGGCCCTATGTTCGATCCTGCCTCGGTCACCAGCTATTTGCTCAGCTGTGAAATAAGAAGCCAAAGCTTCTCAAACATTGCTATCCACAACAAAAGAATAAATAGAATTGGGTTTATACGGAATCAAAACTTACTCTCTTATTAACTGTAAATGTATGTATGAAAGTCAAATTTAATTTGATAATCGAGATCAACCCCAGAATTATTTATTTCATTGACGCTATCATGATGGTCCAATGGGACCTGACATTTAGTACTGTGTGCTACGAGTGTCGTACATTTATTTAGATTCCGCCAACATTGACTAAAATTAATTTCGATATACTGCAGAGTTCCTCATTCAAAGCCCCTGGGCTTGCCGAAATCATGCATCAAGTTATGCATCGAACGCATGCCGAAACTGAGAACAAGAAAGCAGAAAGCCGTCATTCGCTCGACAGAGTTCGAAGCAAATTCACGGAGCTTTATTTTCGCACACTTTTTGGTCTTACTCTCGTTGAGCATCGCTGGTTTAGAGAGAGACACAGTCATTTTCACGCTCTCTTCTTGGGGGATCCCTGATACAATGCCTAAAAGGGATCAACTGTATATTTACCCTCAGTTTAAAAAGTATGGCCAGATTTCTCATCTTCTAAATAGCTGCTATATGTAAGATAAACTTACAATTTTCTATGTTTTTTGTTAGTTTACTTGAGATTTAGCTCTTTGTAGAACATAAGAAATCGGCCCTACAACTTTTAGTTTTCTAATGTTAATATCCTTAGCCTTAGTATGAATTAACGTAGCTATCTTAATTTATTTTAATTGGTTTTCTCTCAACATTAAACATCACAACATAATCATCACATAAATACCACCCCTACTAACTGCTTGTTTAGCTGTTAAACTGCTTGTTTTAAAAGAAAAACAATTTTACAATTTATCAAAATGTTTTCATTTTGTGTTTTTAAAGAACTTCAGCACACCATCAAAGTGGTGCCCGAATTCACTTAATTTAAATGTTTAAGCACCGTAAATTAAATGTACTTGAGATGATTAAGCACCTTAGTATACGTCTCTGTCTCTCTATCTCTCTTTAGTCACCATAGTTATCGCTAAGTTAAGCTAAGCACCCACACACAAACTCACACACAAACGCACAGCGCACTGATTAAGCACCAACGCACAGATTTCTGTCAAAAGCAGAAATTGTTGAGCAAACTTAGTTAAGTAGATAAATTAAGGGCTATTTTGCAACTGATATGAGAAACAAAGCACCAAAAGCACCGCCAGCCGCACTTCAGTGTCCAGTTTTATAATTGTACTCAATTTGATGCACTCACTTACCCTTCTACTCGCACACACAAACACTGAAGCCCCGTGGCTTTAAAGGGTCAGCAGCGCACCTAAGTATGCTACAGTAAATTTGTATTTCTTTTTGCGCTCTCCCTTTTATTTTCCTAATTTTTATTTCGTATGTTTCTAACGTATTTCGTTATGATGTGATGCGCTTGTTAGCTGCCACACAAGCACAAATGCAAATGCATTGCATTGCACCTGTCTAAAGCTGGGCACTTGCTTTCTTTTATTTCATTTCCTTCTTTTTTCGTCCTCCACAAATTCGTAAAGCAACCAAGAGGAGCAGTTTCTCTTTGTGCTTTCAGACAAACTCACAGACACACATACACGTCGTGCTCACGTACAAACCAAAAATATGAAAAAACAAGAAATGAGCACCTCGAGCATTGGTAGCTTAGCACGCGCTCCTTGCTTCGTTTCGTTCCATTCAGCACACATAAAAAATACAAAACAACAACAAAAAAATAGAAAACACTTCTAACGGTAGCATTTTAATTATTTTATATTTTTAGTGTGTGGGAGTCTGCACTGTATGTAAGTGTGCGCGAGTGTGTGAATGCATGTGAAATGACAAAAATGCAGACAAAGCTACACAGCTAGCTCTATAGAGCCATAGAGCTGACCTCCCCCAACTGAGTTGCCTAGAACACTAATGAAGCATAATTTAACATTTGTGTTGCTGGCAGTTGCATTTGAATAATTTCTATTATGCATTTTATTTAACATTTTTAATGAAGCCAAATGCCTCCGCTGGTCGCGTTTTAGTGGAATTTGATCAAGTGTGAATTATTATTAAATTAAATGAAGAATCTCCTAGCGAAATGTGTTGAATTTACAGATGATATTTAAAATGAGCGGACAACATTTATTGTCTGTAATAATCCTAGTCCTAATATAATCCTAAATATAACTAAAGAGCGCAGTCTCAAGAAATACATTCTCATTAGGTAACTTTGAGACTACGGTGGCGTTGATGAAAATAACGTTCTCCCATATTTTTCTCAGAGTATAAACTAAAAGACGGCACATCCGAACCCGTAAAGTATATAGATTTTTTATCACCATGACGTGCTATTATATGCCATCAGTTTCACAGATATATGATTAAAATTTTCTCAAAGTCTTGAAATTTAAATAGGCTACGTATATGATTTCAGTTTTAAATGGTAACCTTTATGAACTTCTAATATATTAATCGTTCATGCTTATATGCATAATTCTATTAAGTTTGTTCAAAGTCGGATCGAAAAAGTTAAAAGTTGCAGGGACCGTAACTGTTATAGGTTTTAAAATAAAAAATTGAGACTTAACAGTTATTTCATAACTTAGTCTAGTCTAAAAAAAAAATTTTTTAACTGTTATCTTATAGTTTTAATATAAAACTTTGTAAATAACAGTTATTTTGAATTTTTATTCAAAAAAGTTTATGTTAAGTGTTATTTGTCAACGTTCATTTTAAAAATGAAAAATAACTGTTATTTTGCAACTTTTATTTTTAAAGTGAAAAATAAACTTGGACTTGATTACACTAGTTTACAGCCAAAAAGACCCATTTCTACTGAAAATTTTTTTTTGTGGTTGGAATGGTGATCTCAAAAATTTCAAAAATTTTTTCATGGCTCCGTTTTTTCTATTTTTTGGTAGTACTCTTACATTTTAAGCCATATCTCACTTTATAATTGTCAGATTGAGTCAAGCAAGATAAGAATCGAAAGGTTATTTCGCTGCCGGTAATCGAGTAGAACATTGTTTTTAAATCGGCTCATTAGTTTGACTACAATATCTAAAAATATTTCGAAAAAATCGATTTTTTGCTCGAAAATTCATTTTTTGGTCGCCTGGAAAAAAATATTAAAAAATCCAAAAAAATTATTTTTATTTTTTCTACATAAGAACCGCACTTCTACGAAGAAAAACAGATATCGACGATCAAAATCTGTGAACAAACACAGGAACTGTAAGCAATTTAGTGCAAAAAAATGTGATATTTTCTGAATATTTTAAAATAAGTTTTCGTTTGCTTCGACTTTTGTTCCGTTTTTTTTAATTTTTATTTTTGTTCTGGCTTTTCGTTCACTTCATAATTTGACCAAAAAACGAAGAAAAGTACAATGTTAATTTTTGGAAATACACAATATACTCAAATTAGACTGTTAGTTCCTCTACTCAATTTGATCCATCTATGGTACGTGTTACACGATTTTCCTCACCAATACCTTATTTTCTTCGTAAAAGTGCGATTCTTAAGTAGAAAGAATAAAAATAATTTTTTTGTATTTTTTTATATTTTTTCTAGTCGTTTAAAAGTGAAATTTAGTGGATTTTCGAGCAAAAAATTGATTTTTTCGAAATATTCTTGGTTTTTGAATATAAACTACTGAACCGATTTAAAAACAATGCTCCACACAATTATTGGCAGCTCCATTACCTTTCGATTTATTTCTTACTTGACTCTATCTGACAATTATGAACTAAGATATGGCTTAAAATGTAAGAGTACCTACCAAAAAAATTAAAAAAAATAATATTTCAAAAACGGAGCCATGAAAAAATTTTTGAAATCGATTTTTTAAATCACCATTCCAAACTATACTAAGAAAAATTTTCAGCTGAAATGGGTCATTTTTTTTTTTTATTTTTGTAAACTAGTGTTATTTGGGGAGTTATACAAGCTATCGGGACATAAAGTTGCATATGGGTCATTCTTTTATAAACCGAACAGCAAAAATTTTTTTTATTTTTCATTTTAATAAAAAAAAATCCGAAATTAGATCTCGACATGCCCACCAAAACGTAATTTGCGGTTTTGCACAAAAATTTTTTGTTAATTTTATAAACAATTTCAAAAATCGTCAAAAACGAAAAAATAATAAAAAAGGGTTTTTTAAAAACGTGATATCTCAGGATTGGTTTATCGGATAGGTCTCAAGTTGATATCGATGGAAAGAATTTTACTGTATCTACTCAAATTATAATTTTATAGATTTGAAAATTATTTAATAATATTAAGTAAATGTTGCTAAAAATTACATATAATTTTTTCTCATTGTTAAAACTTTAACATGATGTTCAACTCGGCCCACACGTAGTTTTAATCTAATATTTAGTTAACTCAGCCTATGTCATAAATATGTCACTTTTTGTAATGGCATTAATATTAATAGCTACACTGACGAGGATCGCTCGCAACAGGATAGGCAAGACTTCAAGACACAATCAGTGTCAGAGGTCATAAATACATGCCGCAGCCGAGACACCACTTGAAAAGGTCGACTTGACTCGTATCGCGTGGGAATCATCCCTTGTGACCCACGCGGATCATTTACATACACATCTTTGTGATTTTACACGCACATTGTTAGATAAGAATAGAAATAAGAAATAATTCTAAATAAAAGAGAACTCACTCGCCAGAGTGAGCCAGTACAAATCGAAACTTACAACCGTGCTCACTTTAAAGGTGTATATTTATATACATTTTTGGTCCTTCGAGCCGGATCTACTTGAAGGATTGGTAGGTCCGTGCTGTGTTAAGCGTTTTCCGTGGCTGAGGACAACGGAATCTGTGGTTTTTTAATTAAAAACTGTAAATGAATACAACAGGGTCTACTTGGTGACCTAATTAAAAACAAAAATCAAACGCGGAACAAATTTATATACATTTTTTGGTCCTTCGATCCGGATTTTCGATCTTCGCGAAAACTGTTGTAAGTGCTACACATTTTTGGTTCATCGAAATCCGTGAAGTGGGTGCGAATATGGGAATATTCGATATAACCATGGCGCATATGCAGCCTTATGAGGAGGCAATATTAAAGGTCAATATGAGTGACCACGCCATGCAGGACGCCGGGCCATCAGAAGGAAATGATGTGCAGCGGTACACGACGCCCACACATGCTACCGAAGCGGACAGCTTTGGCTCTGCAAGGCCAATAGATGAATTGACGAAACTATTGGACTCACTTGCAGGGAAACTAACTAAAGCTATCGAAGAAGCTAGTAAACGCTTCATGGATTTTTACACTGATGAAATAATTAAGCATAAATCCATAATTGAAGTTATGTTGACGGCGTTGGAGGAAACGCATAGTAAGCAAAGGACTTTGTTTAATCAAACCGATTTTAATGGCAAGATTCTCAATCTAAGAATTGAGGCCATGACAATGATGGAAATGTTGGATCTGAGAAAGCAGCGCCTACAAAAAAGCAGAGCATGTAAAGGCAGCTTCAACTTCAGCAGCTTTACCACATCTGCCAGCTGCACCAGAAATTCAATTGCCGACATTTAGTGGAAAACGTAAAGATTGGCCTACGTTTTATGAATGGTTTAAGCAGGTAATCCACGAGAGAGCAGACTTCGGGGATGCCATTAAGATGCATTACTTAAACCAGTGTCTAAAAGGGGAAGCAAGAAGTTCACTTACTTCCTCACTGATGAATGAACCTTCTTACTATACAACGGCTTGGGACCGTATATGTAAGATAAATAAAGAAGAAGACTGGAAAGGACTTCCAGAACAGAATGTCAGGAGACCACATCTGGAAACAGCAGGTACGCCATTGAGAGAAACACCCACAACTCCCAAGGAACCGACTTTCTCAATGTTCAAAGTCACCCCGAGGCGGGTGTGTAAAGACCATCAGCGAGCGGCAGATGCTGCTAATATTGCCCAGAAGGTACCTTCAACAATTCTTCCTGAGTCGGAGGTTGCCAACAATTGCGTGCGGCCAGCAACCGAAGTCCAACAACTGGATCAGCACCTCCATGGCAACGAAGAGGACAGCAACCAACAGGGTCAAAATGCCGAGCAGCTCAAAGGGCAAGCAATGAACGTGGATCGCATTCAGCAGGAGAGCGAGTCCGCCATGGAGGAGAAGGACAAGGATATCCTTCAGGCCCGTGAAAAGCTGGCGGACAACTGTGACCAACAGGAACACGTCGACAAGGACGAGGCAATCATAGAAGATGCCTCACACGGAAGGGCTATGCCAGCACGCAGTCATTTTAATCTGGAGTGTCTGGCTCATATGAAGTTGTGTGGTAGGGAGGGAGATCCGCAATTAGACTCCCAATTGCAAGATAATATCGACAACGATATCCTGGCTGATGACGAAATAGAACTGGCTACCAATATGCAGGAGGGTAGAACACAGAACGCCACAACGACGAGCTCAAGCAGCGAGCATCTCACCGAGAAGAGGAATGAACCACAATTTAACCAACGGCGGCTCTGGATAGTGAACAGTGCCAAAACGGACGGACACCGCAGGACTACAATGCGGGCAAAGACCATTGGGTCTCTTAGAGCCATTTACTTTCGAAATTTCTTTCCTATTTTGCAGGCAAGGAAAACTAATCGCTCGAGCAAAGACGCAGTCGAAGCCAGAGAGTTTAGACCAACATTAATTGGGTTCGCATTCAACAAAACTAAGGAACTGAAGCGCCAGCTTAGACGTTTAATTGGAGTCTTGGGTTCTTACGGAAGAGTAAGGCATAATCTGGATGAGTGGCTGTCGCATTTTAGGCCCCCTGAGAATGTTCAAAACTTGAACATAGGACTCGACCACGATCGTTACGTTGACTTAGAAGACATATACTGGATGAGTAGCTGTCGCATTTTTGGCCCCCGGAAAATGTTAAAACTTTAACATGATGTTCAACTCGGCCCACACGTAGTTTTAATCTAATATTTAGTTAACTCAGCCTATGTCATAAATATGTCACTTTTTGTAATGGCATTAATATTAATAGCTACACTGACGAGGATCGCTCGCAACAGGATAGGCAAGACTTCAAGACACAATCAGTGTCAGAGGTCATAAATACATGCCGCAGCCGAGACACCACTTGAAAGGGTCGACTTGACTCGTATCGCGTGGTGTCTCGGCTGCGGCATGTATTTATGACCTCTGACACTGATTGTGTCTTGAAGTCTTGCCTATCCTGTTGCGAGCGATCCTCGTCAGTGTAGCTATTAATATTAATGCCATTACAAAAAGTGACATATTTATGACATAGGCTGAGTTAACTAAATATTAGATTAAAACTACGTGTGGGCCGAGTTGAACATCATGTTAAAGTTTTAACATTTTCCGGGGGCCAAAAATGCGACAGCTACTCATCCAGTATATGTCTTCTAAGTCAACGTAACGATCGTGGTCGAGTCCTATGTTCAAGTTTTGAACACTCATTGTTAACCACCATGTTATAGCTTCTGAGGATATACAATCAAATGTTCTGAACATAACTTAAATTTTGGTGTTTTCAAAAGGATGGAGACTTTTATAGTTTAAAAGTTATGAATTTTTGAAGTAATAAACAAATTAAAAGATGCCCTTGAAAAAAGCTTCGCCATGCAGTCCGTTTTAAAGCTTTTTGATTGAAACTTGGCACGTGTGCTTTATATTTATCAAGCTTTTCAAAAATGTTAACATCAGGCGGATAGGATGAGTATATCATATAGCTGCCATACAAATGCTGAATTTAGTAGAGTTATAAATTACTTTGCAAGCTCTGGTAACCCAAATTCCCAACAAAATTCAATTAATCATAACATTGCACATACTGTGAGTCCTACTACCACCGTGCCGACTTTGCTTCAGATCGGGCTACCATAGCAGATATCAGATCAGCACAAACGATTACGGCATCGTATGATTTTAGGCAAAAGTAGGTTTTTACCATGTCGCGATTAATGTGTGTAAACGGTGCCGATTACTAATCTCCTTCGTGTTATAGTTAATTTATATTTGTAGAGCTCAAAAAAATATTAAAAAAACAAGAAGGCCAAGCCGAAGTTTTTATACCCTTGCAAATGTTTTAATACATCAGAGTTTACGAACGTCAGCATTAACACAAACAATTTTTCTAAACAAAACCCACTTTTCGACCGATAGTTTCTATGGCAGCTATAAGATATAGTCATCCGATTTTGACCCAATACTTCCGAATCTGTGTAAAAGCGTATAAAACTAATAATTGCTGAAGCGAAGGCGTTTACATTAAAAACAAAAGACTCACTTTTCGACCGCTAGTTCCTATGGCAGCTATAAGATATAGTCATTCGATCCGGTCGGTTCCGACATATTAGCAGTGTGCAGTAAAAAGAAGACTGTGCAAAGTTTCAGCTTTAAAACTGAGAGACTAGTTTGCGTAGAAACAGACAGACTGACAGACAGACAAAGGAACAGACAGACAGACGGACGGACAAAGCTCAGTCGACTACCCTTTGCAAGAGTATAAAAAATGCTCTATAGCCGGATTTGAGCTCAGGCCAACCGCACTGTAGTCGCACACGCTATTCACTACACCACATTTGGTGCCAACAAACATTTACTTACAACAAAAACAATACCGGATTTAAATAAGTTTAATTTAAAAAAGGACACGAGTAAAAATCAATTATTAAAACTGTGCTGTTTCTACGATGGTGAGATGTCACGGTGTTAAATATACTTCTAGGTAATCGTAATCATATTCGAAATCATATTCTTACCCGTCGGGTCTCTGATCTGTACTATGAACAAATTGTCCCTAATACGCATATTGGCGTATGTTGAAAAACAATGAAAAATCTAATTTAAGGTAAACTTTGTTTTCGTACACATGAAAAGATTTATCACATAATAATATATTTTATCTATAATTGGATTGCGTATAAGTAAGCAACAATTTGTTCCTAGTACAATCATGGGTAATAGTCATCCGACTTCAACCAAAATCGGCATGGTGATAGTAGGATTCAAGGTATGTGCATATGCAACTTTATGTCCCGATAGCTTGTAGAACTCGGCAAATTTTGCAAGTCAACGTTTAAAAGTTAAAAATAAACGTTGCAAAGTAACAGTTATTTTTTTATTTATAAAACAAACGTTGACAAATAACACTTATCATAAACTTTTTTGAATAAAACTTAAAAATAACTGTTATTTACAAAGTTTTACATAAAAATTATAAAATTAGGCTGCCTTGACACTGTTCGACACATGACCCATGATATCTAGTATGCCCGCACTTCTCCATGAAATTCTATGTATTTGACAAGCTGTTCAAATCTAAAACAGAACAAAAAGCATGACTACTAGACTATCATGTGTCATGTGTCGAACAGTGTGAATGCAGCCTAACAGTTAAAAAAATTTGTATTTAAACCCGTTACTTTTAGAGTAAAAAGGGTATACTAAAGTCGTGCAAATGTATGTAACAGGCAGAAGGAATCATATCCGACCCTATAAAGTTTATATATTCTTGCACAGCATCAACAGCCGAGTCGATATAGACATGTCTGTCTGTCCGTCTGTCCGGCTATCTGTATGAACACCTAGATCTCAGAGATGGTAAGAGAAAGAGGTTTGACATGTATGGAACAAATGCTTCTTATACTTGCAGGCAGATCAAGTTTATTTTCAATTTTTGCCACTCCCCCTCCCGCCCCCGGAATTTGGAAAAAACGTCATATCTCCCGCATGATTTGTTCCTTCTAGAGATAGTTAGTCATTCGTAATATGTATTGATTTGCCGAAGAAATTATAAAGATCGGATGAGCGGTTCTCAAGTAATGAGCAAAAAAGTGAAAAATTGCCGAGTTAAAAAAATGTTGCATACTTTTCGGATGTTCACCCTAAGGAACGCAGGAATACTGTTAAACATGTTTTTTCATGAGTAACGGGTATATCGAAGTCGGTTAGAGCCGACTTTAACTTACGCTCTCGTTTGGTCTAAATTTAACATCATAACAGTTATTTTCGGTCCCTGAAAAGTAGTCTTCTGATCTTTGCCAAAAAAGGTTATATCAAAAGTAGTACAATTTTAAAAACGAAAATTAAATATTTGTAAGAAAATCAACGTCTAGATATGTATATTTATCAGGTATGCAAACCGTTTCGGAGTCGAACCGCTGAGTAGTCGTAGACTCCGCGATTTATGAGAAGTCCGAATCGAACCTAAAATTAAGAAATAAAAAAAAGCAAAGCTAATTCGTCTGAGCCGAAGTTTCAATACACTTAAAAGAGCTTGCTTCAACAAATATTGACTTCGCAGCTTAAAAACACATAATATTAACCATAACCGAGTTAAAGAGCGCTAATATTGAGAACAAAAGAGATTTTCTCACTAAAACACATTTTCCGACCGATCATTTCTATAAAAGTCATCCGATCCGGTCGGTTCCGACATACTAGCATCGTGCAATCAAAAGAAGACTGTGCAAAATTTCAGCTCGATAGTTTTGAAGCTGAGGGACTAGTTCGCGTAGAAACAGATAGTCGGACCAAGAAACTTATTTTTTTGACCTGACAATAAAAACAGCTTGCAAAGAGACCAATTACTGAATTGCTTGATCCTCAAACTCATATTCTTCATGAAAAGAAATCTTCAGCTAAAAAGCTAGAAAATAACGAATTAGGGACAAATTAACAATGAACGACTTCTGTGCTTCTTTTGAAGAAATTCTAAGATTGCCTACAGGCTCTATTATCTTAAAGGTTTCGGTGAACTATCATACATACAACCTAAAAAAGTCGCACATGTTGCATTAGCTGTTCCTGCAGCACAGGTATCAGCCAAATTTTCTTCAGTCAGTTATATTTCTTTATCCATAATTAACTTAACTCGAATATTGTATAGAAACCGAACTTAGATTAACCGAACTTCTGAACCCGCTCCGTGAACCCGAACCCAAATAATTTGGGTTCGAACCCCTTCCGATTTTAGAGATATTTATCCCTGATATTTATTATATTTAACTAAGCCCCAACTCAGCTTTTCTTATTTTTCTAAGAACAGTAGATATCTCCAATCATTTTCATACACACAAAAAAATCTGTTTGTAAATTTAACCTAGTAGTCGGTAAAATTAACTAAATTTTACTGTAAACCTTTACGTAAAAATAACTATGGATATAGAATTGCGCCGATCCACAAAGTTAGAAATATTTCCGATGTTTGCGGTCAGAATTTTTATACTCTGTACCGAAGGTACATAGAGTATATTAAGTTTGTGCAAAAGTATGTAACAGGGAGAAGGAATCATTTCCGACCATATAAAGTATATATATTCTTGATCAGCATTAACAGCCGAGTCGATATAGCCATGTCCGTCTGTCTGTCCGTCCGTCCGTCCGTATGAACAAACAGATCTCGGAGATGGTAAGAGATAGAGGTTTGACATGTATTGGACAAATGCTTCTTATAGCTGCAGGCAGATCAATATTATTTTAAATTTTTGCCACGCCCCCTCCCGCCCCCGCCATTTGGAAAAAAGGTACATCTCCCTCGCTCCACCCATTCACTACTAACACCACACAATCTTAGAGAGAGAGAGAGCGAGAGAGAGAGAAAATGAGAGAGAGAGACCTTGAGATGAGCGCAGCACCAGCATTGCATTCAGCTTCTACTCCGGGTACAGAGTATGTTATAGTCGGGCTTGACCGACTTTCTCACTTGTTTCTTATTGTGTGCACAGTAATTTTACAATACAAATAGTATTTGGACATTTGTCAATTTACCATACTATTTGAGCTCATCATCATCCCTCTCCCACCAGTTTTGATTCTAAAAGTGGCGAATTAAATAAGTTTATATTTTATTTCAAATATTTTTACTTGATTTGGGAGCGATAGCCTATCTTTTGTATGACAACTATACTATATAGTTTTCCGATTTAAAAAAAATTGATAAAATTACAATCTGTAAGTTTTGGGTACGTTTGCATAGAACCAAAGAGGATCCGAAAAATGAGCAGAGTATCGGTACCAAAAGACTTTGTGCAAAGTTTGGTTAAGATAGCTTCAAAACTGATATAGAAGATAGCATAGAAACGGACAGGACTATATAAACTCAGCTCTTCGATCAAGAATATATATAATTTATATGGTCGGAGATGCTTTCTTCTATGCGTTACAAAAATCAGCACAATTTTAATGTACCCTCTGCAAGGGCATAAAAATGGATCAAAATATTAATTAAAGAGGGAGAAAATTAAGCATATTGGAAAGACTGCAAACCTATTACACAAAATGTCGGCATAATATTTATTGAGAAGGATTCATAAATTAACTTTTTCCTTATTTTGCTTCTCAAAAAATCGGTTCAAGACTCAATTCGGGGGACCCAATTTAAATCGATTATATAAAATAATGGAAAAATACTCGGATGTATCAAAATTCCTTAACTATAGTTTCTGCGACAAAATTTAGGTTAATAAATATCAGCAGTAATAAAATCTGCTTAGAAAAAAAATTTTTGGAACTAATCGTTTTTAAACAGAAAAAACCATACGAACGAAATACAATTATTAATTTTAATTTAGCGTTAAATATATCAATGATCTTTTATAGCGGTGGGGTGTATTTGAATTCTCTCAAAGGAAATGTCCCAAAGATTTATTTAATTTGGAATGATATGGCCTTTATTGTCAATATAAATATCAATATATTGATTTATTCTAAAAATTTGCAGCCTTCTATCTGAACACAATATATTTTTATAAATATAATTAACATTACCTTTCAATAAACTTTAATTACAGTGCATTTAGCACAAATCATTAAAAGACCCAAAACCATCCTAAGTATTTACATTAATATTAATTAAATATTAAATTTACTTATATTACCACTAAGTTATTTCTAAGTCGTAACCCAGCAAGTAAGTGCTTTGGAGGAATACACAAATTGTGCGTTTCAAAATCTACAAAATACCACATCATTACCGGAAAAGAATTTCCTTAAGTTAACACTATTTTCAAAAATTCTTGTACAGTATCAAAGCGAGTGTGCCAACAAATATGTACATTTTGTATCATTTTTTATTTCATTTTCCCCCCTTTCCTTATCCCCCCTCTATATACTAGTTCCCCCTGTTGGGTGTGTAAAACAATTTTTGAAACTTGTATACTGTAAACTAAACCAAAAACCTATATATCTTATATCTTTTTTCATATACTACTATTACAAACACAAAAACAAAACCAATATCTTTGCTTGGCCACTCGCACCTTGCACCTCTACTTGCTCTGTTTCGTGCACACTTTTTTTGAATGCAAAATCGAAATGGACAAATTTTGAAAACTTTTTTGATGTGAATACAAAATTATTGCGAAATTTGATTTTTGAACGCAACCTTTAAATGGATGGTGGTTATTTTGAAAAATAATACAAAATCAATTTTTAAACTATTTAGAGAAAAAGAGTGAGTATTTTTTAATGGTTGACTATAATGTTTAAGAATGCCAAAAAATATATATAAAAATAGCAACTGTATTTTTAACGATATTTTTAAATATATATTTCATACTCTGTTTTGCTACTGGTCCAGAAATGTAGACCGAAAACAAACTGAGTTCTCTATTGTTTTTTGACGTGTTTCTCTATTTCACAATTTTCGAAAAGAATATAACATTAAAGTCAGCAAGGATTTTTGAAGCTCTAGCGTATATCTGAACTATATAACTTTTAATTTCAACTATATGTTTTTTGCACACAGAACCAGTACAAACTTTTTTGAATGCTTACATGTTTGTTTTTGCTAAGTGAAAAAATTAAAAAAAAAAAGGAAAAGGAAACTTTTTGTGTACATTTTTTGATCCTACTCTCCATAAGTATATTTAATCTTATATCTAGCAAGGTATCAGAAATGCACCTCTTATTCACTTTTTGAGCACCTTATTGAGCAACCCACTTACTTCTACTACCACTTTACTATCTAGCACTTAAGCAGCACATTGATTGAACCTTACAATTTCTATTATGGTTTTCAATCTTTTATTTTTTCTGTGATGTGGTGACGTTGACTGGGCGATACGTTTTTCGCCTATGTATACAATCCTATGTATTATTATATCCTAGGGTATAAGTATATAGAGTTAAGTAAGTTATAACTATTATTGTAGCATAAGACTTAAGCTATGTTACGATATGTACCTAAAGTCAATAACCCTCTCCAAGCCACTTTCCACTTGTGTATGCGTTAAACTAATCGGAATTTTCTTCGTCGTCGTATAGTGCCTGGAGATCCACAAGATGTTAAAGCGACGCCGTTGAATTCCACCTCGATACATGTGAGCTGGAAACCGCCACTAGAGAAGGATCGTAATGGCATTATACGCGGTTATCATATACACGCTCAGGAAATGCGTGATGAGGTAAGTTTTTTGGGTGGCAATAAGAAATAACAAAACACATTAAAATTAGGATCACAGTCTCGAACATTCCCGGACAACATTTTGTATAATTTTGATAAAAATCATCTAAATACACTGTGACACATTTTTTAACTGAAAAAAGTTCATCGCATCGAGACAACAAAATTCTAGGAAGGGACGATGGTAGTATAATCAGGGGTGTCCTGCAAATCCGTAGAGATTTTCGTATAAACCATTACACTTCGAGCTAAATTGGGACTACTTTATTTTCGAAGTGCCAAGAATCAGACAGACTAGATTATGTGGAAGGAAAACCGTACGCATCAAATCTACTTGACTTTAAGCAGGCGGTTTCAAATCGCTCAACTTTTGTCGTCTAATCTAGTAGTCGGGCACATATCAGCCCCGTTTCTTTTACTGCACTTTTAACTTTAAAGCTTCAGAGTAGGATTTACAATTCCAAATCTCGTATTTCGAACTTTGCTTTTATAACTTTTGCAAGGTTGTTGCTCTTGACTTGGCCTACAACACATTTTTTTGTAGCAAATCAAAAAAACTACATCTTCATACTTAAAATTTTAAAAAATGACCAAAAACCAAGTGTTCACGAATTTTTATACCCTTGCAATGTGTATTATAATTTTGCCCAGAAGTTTGCAACGCATAGAAATATTCATTGCCGACCCAATAAACTATACATATTCTTGATCAGGGCGACGAGCTGAGTCGATTGAGCTTTGTCCGTCCGTCTGTCTGTCTGTTTCTACGCAAACTAGCCTCTCAGTTTTAAAGCTATCGTGCTGAAACTTTGTGCAACTTATTCCTTTAAATCAAAGAGCCGCTCGTACAGCTCAGTGATTCAGCAGAAGTATTCGCACAATTGCCGAATCCCTAACTAAGAACAGAACCGCGTACTGTAAGGAACTGCTCTTTATTAAGGAGTGGTTGCTGGTTTTTATACCCGTTACTCGTAGAGTAAAAAGGGTATACTAAAGTCGTGCAAATGTATGTAACAGGCAGAAGGAATCAATTCCGACCATATGAAGTATATATATTCTTGATCAGCATCAACAACCGAGTCGATATAGACATGTCCGTCTGTCCGTCCGTCCGTCTGTCTGTATGAACACCTAGATCTCAGAGATGGTAAGAGATCTCAGAGATGGTAAGAGATATAGGTTTGACATGTATGGGACAAATGCTTCTTCTATCTGGACGGAGATCAAGTTTGTTTCAAATTTTGGCCACGCCCCCTCCCGCCCCCGCAATTTTGAAAAAACGCTATATCTCCTACAGTTTTAGACGATTCGTACCTTCTAAAAAAGTTAGAAATTAGCAAAATAAATCGATTTGCCGAAGAAATGATAAAGATTGGATGAACGGTTCTCAAGCTATGAGCCAAAAAGTGAATCAAGCCCCCCGCTAACCCCCCTTCCACCCTAAAGAAAATGTTGCATACTTTTCGGATGGTCACCCTAAAGAACGCAGGAACACTGTTAAACATGTCTTTTCATGAGTAACGGGTATATCGAAGTCGGTTAGAGCCTACTTTAACTTACGCTTTCGTTTAGTGTTGCACAGTGTTAGTCGACGGTCTAAGTTCAAACTTTGCGCACACGAGTCACATTGCCGGTCCTCGCGAAGTCGAAGGTCTTCCGGCACGGTCTTCATCGGCGACCTCTTGCCGGTCCTACAAAAAGGCCATGTGCCACCGACACACCACTTCTTGCTAAAACAATATCTGGGCAAGCCTGCTTGATCATATCAAACGTCTCTGTCGCAGATTTACCGAGTTTCACACAGAATTTATTCGCGTACCTCTAACGAACGCTGCATTTTCGACTAGCACTACTCACAGAAACAAGTCTCGCGAAAATGCCTGTCCTGTCTCTCCAGGCGCTCGTTCGTTAGCTAACAACCCCCTCTATCGAATGCAGTCGGTACAGTCGCGGCGGACGAAATCAGTGTTATTACTTTCCGGACAAACACTGTATATGTATGTATATGTATATGTATATACCGTACCCAGATCGGGGTTGTTTCAGATTTGGAAAATTCCAACTCCTCTATCTCTTAACAGCAAAAAACTCTCTCTCTCACTCTCTGTATAAACGCGTTGATCTCACAGAGTATAAGAGGAAGAGCTACATATTTTTGCATTGACTTAATATATATTAAGTTAGGCCCAATATCTATCTATTCTGTATACCACAATAAGATACGAGCAAAAACCCCGAAGATATGCAAGTGCATAACAAGTAATAGAAATTCAAAGCCATAGGAACCACATTACTTGGTTCAGGGTATTTTGCTGTCAGGGGCACTCGACCGCAATACTCTTACTTGTTTACATAAGAGTTTACATTATTAAGAAGATTCTATAGATGACTTATATTGTAATGAAGACGGGTAAATAGGAGCATTAGATCAAAGCGCTTAAAAAATCGCAAAAATCGGTTTAATCGTATTCAGTTTGGAAACGGTCATTGTTAAGGAGGCTGATTGCCCCAACCAGGGTGATTTCATCTAGTAAAAGGCCATGTCTTCATCGTCGTTTAACAATTATATCTAACTTTCATCTACTCTCTATCATTTTAGGGCAAAGGCTTTCTCAATGAACCCTTCAAGTTTGATGTGGTCGACACCCTCGAGTTCAATGTGACTGGCCTGCAACCCGACACCAAATACTCCATCCAAGTGGCGGCACTCACACGCAAAGGTGACGGCGATCGTAGTGCTGCCATAATCGTCAAAACTCCAGGAGGCGTGCCTGTACGGCCCACTGTTAGTCTTAAGATCATGGAACGTGATCCCATTGTGTCCATTGAACTCGAATGGGAGCGTCCGGCTCAGACCTATGGGGAGTTGCGTGGCTATCGTCTGCGTTGGGGAGTCAAGGATCAGATACTCAAGGAGGAAATGCTATCGGGACCCCAGATGACCAAGAAACGCTTTAATGACCTGGAACGTGGTGTGGAATATGAATTCCGTGTGGCGGGCAGTAATCACATTGGCATTGGACAAGAGACCGTAAAAATATTCCAGACACCCGAGGGCACACCGGCTGGACCACCCTCCAATATAACCGTACTGTTCCAGACACCCGATGTGGTGTGCGTTACCTGGGATCCACCCACCAGGGAGTATAGGAATGGCTTAATCACACGCTATGATGTACAATTCCACAAGAAAATCGATCATGGCTTGGGTTCAGAGCGGAACATGACCCTACGCAAGGCTGTCTTTACGAACTTGGAGGAGAATACGTTGTACATCTTCAGAGTTCGTGCCTACACCAAGCAAGGTGCTGGTCCTTTTAGCGAAAAGATACTGGTGGAAACGGAGCGTGATATGGGTAGGGCACCCATGTCGGTGCAGGCGGTGGCCACTTCCGAGCAGACAGCGGAAATCTGGTGGGAACCAGTGCCCAGTCGTGGTAAACTCTTGGGCTATAAAATATTCTACACCATGACAGCGGTCGAGGATCTAGATGATTGGCAAACCAAGACGGTGGGCTTAACGGAATCGGCGGATCTGGTGAATCTGGAGAAATTTGCACAGTACGCGGTGGCCATCGCGGCCAGATTTAAGAACGGCTTAGGTCGGCTGAGCGAGAAGGTCACGGTGCGCATCAAACCGGAGGATGTGCCACTGAATCTAAGGGCTCATGATGTCAGCACTCACTCGATGACCCTCAGCTGGTCACCACCCATACGCTTGAATCCGGTGAACTATAAGATCAGTTTCGATGCCATGAAGGTTTTCGTGGACTCGCAGGGATTCTCTCAGACGCAGTCGGTGCAGAAGAGGGAAATCATACTGAAGCAATATGTGAAGACCCATACCATCAATGAGTTGAGTCCCTTCACCACCTACAATGTGAATGTGAGCGCAATACCCTCGGATTACTCGTATCGTCCACCCACCAAGATAACCGTGACCACTCAGATGGCCGCCCCTCAACCCATGGTCAAGCCTGATTTCTATGGAGTGGTAAATGGCGAGGAGATATTGGTCATATTACCTCAAGCTTCCGAGGAATATGGTCCCATCTCGCACTATTATTTAGTGGTTGTGCCCGAGGATAAATCAAACCTGCATAAAAATCCCGATCAGTTCCTAACCGACGACTTACTGCCCGGACGCAATAAGCCCGAACGTCCAAACGCTCCCTATATTGCAGCCAAGTTTCCGCAACGCTCTATACCCTTTACCTTTCATCTGGGATCGGGGGATGACTATCACAATTTTACCAATCGCAAACTGGAACGAGAAAAACGCTATCGGATATTCGTGCGAGCTGTGGTGGATACACCCCAGAAGCATCTGTATACTTCTAGTCCCTTTTCGGAGTTTTTATCCTTGGATATGCGGGAGGCACCGCCAGGAGAGCGACCACACCGACCAGATCCTAATTGGCCCTCTGAACCAGAGGTATCCGTAAATCGTAACAAAGACGAGCCAGAGATATTGTGGGTGGTTTTACCTTTAATGGTGTCCACCTTCATAGTATCCACTGCCCTGATTGTTCTGTGTGTGGTGAAGAGGCGTCGTCAACCCTGCAAGACGCCCGATCAGGCAGCTGTCACGCGTCCCCTGATGGCCGCCGATTTGGGTGCCGGTCCCACGCCCAGTGATCCCGTGGATATGCGTCGCTTGAACTTCCAAACTCCTGGCATGATCTCACATCCGCCCATACCCATATCGGAATTCGCCAATCACATAGAACGCCTCAAGTCGAATGACAATCAGAAGTTCTCCCAGGAATACGAGAGCATAGAACCGGGTCAACAATTCACCTGGGACAATTCGAATTTGGAGCACAACAAGTCCAAGAATCGCTACGCCAATGTCACCGCCTATGATCATTCGCGTGTCCAGCTGCCTCCCGCAGCGGAGGGTACAGCTGGGTCGGACTATATCAATGCCAACTTTTGTGACGGTTATCGCAAACATAATGCCTATGTAGCCACCCAGGGACCCTTGCAGGAGACTTTCGCTGACTTTTGGCGCATGTGCTGGGAGCTGAAAACGGCCACCATAGTAATGATGACGCGTTTGGAGGAGCGCACTCGCATCAAGTGTGACCAATATTGGCCCACACGTGGCACCGAAACGTATGGGCAGATTTTTGTTACCATCACGGAAACCCAAGAGCTGGCCACCTACAGCATCCGTACCTTCCAGTTGTGTCGTCAGGGCTTCAATGATCGTCGTGAGATCAAACAGTTGCAGTTCACCGCCTGGCCCGATCATGGTGTACCCGACCATCCGGCACCATTTTTGCAATTCCTGCGTCGTTGTCGCGCCTTGACTCCACCCGAATCGGGTCCCGTGATTGTGCACTGCTCGGCCGGCGTGGGACGTACTGGTTGCTATATTGTCATTGATTCCATGCTGGAGCGCATGAAGCATGAGAAAATCATTGATATCTACGGACATGTCACTTGCCTGCGTGCCCAGCGCAATTATATGGTGCAAACCGAGGATCAGTACATTTTCATCCACGATGCCATACTAGAGGCAATCATATGTGGCCTGACGGAGGTGCCTGCTCGCAATCTGCACACCCATTTGCAGAAACTGCTGATCACCGAACCGGGCGAGAGTATTTCTGGCATGGAAGTGGAGTTTAAAAAGTTGTCCAACGTCAAAATGGATTCTTCCAAATTTGTTACCGCCAATTTGGCCTGCAACAAGCACAAGAACCGCCTGGTCCATATTCTGCCCTACGAATCGAGTCGCGTCTATCTGACGCCCATCCATGGAATCGAGGGCAGTGACTATGTGAATGCCAGTTTCATAGACGGCTATCGTTATCGTTCGGCTTATATAGCGGCTCAGGGACCTGTACAGGATACTGCTGAAGATTTCTGGCGTATGCTTTGGGAACACAACTCGACCATTGTGGTGATGCTGACCAAACTCAAGGAAATGGGAAGGGTAAGTACAGTGCGGGTGTGAAAAATTGTGACTAGAATTAAAGTGTAATCATTTTTTTTTTAAATTTATGTGCAGGAAAAATGCTTCCAGTATTGGCCACATGAACGTTCAGTGCGCTATCAGTATTATGTTGTGGATCCCATTGCTGAATACAACATGCCGCAGTACAAGCTTAGGGAGTTCAAGGTAAGTGATAAGGCTGATATTGGCACATAACCACGCTCTGTGCATGCAAGTGTACGGAACAAGCACTTTATTGATCATTTAAATTCAGTTGTAAGCTCAGCCATGGAGCAAAAAGTTTTGGAGAGAAAATTTACTCAGTCGACAAAGCTTCTGTCAGAAGTTGTTCGCTCTCAATTACGCTCTCTAGATCAGAGTTCCCCAGCGATAGCCCCGGGAGCATGACCCGGGAGCACGAACTTACTTGCCGAATGCCTTCTGAAGCAGAGGCGGCCAAATGGAGAGGAAAAAAATGAGCTTGTGTTAGTAAACAAGAGAGCTCTCTCCAGACAACACGCATTTTACTTGCTAGGCAGTGCTCGCCGATTCACACAACCATAACTTCGGCTCGCGTTTGCTTAAAAATACGACAGACTTCGGCTCGTGCGAGCCTTAGGTGGCCGGGTCTGTTCTGAAGTCATACTTCACTGCGTGTTAGAGAGAAACACAGTCACGTTTTAGTGCTCTCTTCTTGGGGAACTCTGCTATAGATCAGCGATGGCCACTGATTCCATCTCGGGGGCGAATACATTTCGCTATTCACACGTACATGACCCGAACGCTTGCCGAAGCTGACATCGAGAGAGCAGGAAAACGTCATACGCTCGACAGAGTTCGAAGCGATTAGGTCGAAGCAAATTCACGGAGCTCTGTTTTCGCACACTAACACTGCTCGACACCATTTTTACCCAAAGCGCCAAACCAACTTTTTCTATAGTGAATTGGCCCGCTGATCACGAAAATCGCCATAAAAAAATCTATCGACGCGTTATCGAGATATTATCGATTAACCGTTTTTTTTTCGATTTTTCAAAAAGTTACCCCCACTTAAACTTTTTTGGTCTTCAAACGATGTTAATGATCTAAACAAATTTAAAAAAACAAAACTTGGCCAAACAGGACAAAAATTAGCTGGGTCGTGTGATTTTTAACGCTATGGGCTCAAATGGAGAAAAAAACGTTTTTTTGCCAAATTTGAAAATTGATCGAAATTAAAACGCTTGTAGATTCATAATTATACAAAGTTGTTGTTTTTTTTAATTGGACAGTAAAAACTACTCAATCAATTCAAATTGATTGGGGAACCCTACTCTAGATACATTTGGGTCAGCTGTTCACTCTTACTTACGCTCGCTGAATACATTTGGGAATATGTTCGTCTCTTTATAACCAATGTGATTTTCTTGTCTTCTTGTTACTATCATTTAGCTCAATATTAAGATGTTCATAGTTGAGAGTTCATCTTTCAGTCGCATGTGTACATAGGCTTATCACACTTAGCACATTTTAGGAAAATAAATAATATTTGACGATGATATGAAATGGATGAAATATAGTGAATATTGCTTATATGCAAAAGCTATACTGCAGTAATCGGAGAAATACAAATCATAAGCAAAAGTGAAAGCAGATCAGTGAAATTTGGTCAATTTGATATAATGACAGACAGTGAATGTATTTAATTTTTATGTAATTTAACTATCAGTACTATAATAATAGTGTTTTATCTATTAAGTATTTAGTCCTACAGTCACAAATTTACTTTTAAAAATATCTGCTTTTTTTGTTAGTTAGTTTTTTTCTTTATATCATTGTCAGAAATGAATAAGCGCAGTGATTCTAAATTTATTAAGGCCTCTTTGGTTGGGGAGTGTTAAAAAATTGAACTCGGTTAAATCATATTATTGTACAAACAATATCCCTCTCCGAAACTTTTTCCCCCCCCCCGCCCCCAAAAAAAAAAAAAAAAAAAAAAAAAAAAAAAAAAAAAAAAAAAATAGAAGAAAAAAGAAAAAGTTAAAAAAAAAATAAAAAAGGGGGTTTCACAAAAAAAAAACTTTTTAACCAAATGTTATTTCTAATGGAAGCCAGCAAACATTTTGATCCTTAACCCGTCGAACATTTCTTTGGTCTTTAATGACAAGTCTCTTGACTTTGACAAAAAAAATCTTTACTTTCATTTTAATGTCCATTAAAGCATTTTCATCAGTCGAAAGTGGCGTTGATGTTGCAACGCATTTCCAAGCAAACTTCCAGCAAATCGCACGACGAAAAGAAACCTCGCGCACACTTATTGAAATATTTCGAAAAACCGCAAAAATTCCGCTTATGTCTTAAACTCTACATAAATATATACATAATAACGCATACTACCACATATGCACTTTTTTGAATCCTGCTGTATCTTGCTAGATATGCTCCACGAAACACAACTATATTGAGGTTAGATTCGTAAAAATTATGATTTTTGTATAACATAGAAAACATAGAGAGAGATTTTTATGCTCGCCAAGTACGGTCACATTTTTCGCGGTTTAAAAAATTGTTCAATTTAATGAATTTAAATAAGCGTACGCAATAAACCTAGTAACTGCGATACGTGGTACAACGAACCGTGAGGCAGCAGGCAACCTCGGCAAAACCAAGTAAGGACGGAATCAGGCCACTAAGCATAAAGCGGCAACTGGAGCAATCATCTGGCAGCAGCCCCGGCAGGCCAACCCAAAGCAACAAAAACATCCAAGTAAGCGGCTGTTCGACGAAAAGCTCAAGAACAAAACGCCACCTACCGTTCAAGCTAGCTCTATTTTGAAGCATACTTATAGGCTGTCCGTTTTTTTCTATTTTTGAGTAATATTAAAAAAGCATTTGTACATTATCCGATGTGTTCCAGAAATCTCTAGAGATTTAGGGGTCAGTTGTTTTTGAAAACAACCAATCCAAATGTCGGTGTTCCACAAATGTCGGAGATTTCATTTTTCGGAGTTAGCTTCGGAGTAGCTGCCAAAAAACAGCTGACTGGAAGCAACTGCGTTGTTGCTGCCACGGCAGGGTTGTTGGCTTCAAAATAATTTGAATAATTGTCGGATACAAATTATTTTTGAAGTTTCTAAACCAAATGCTGAAAGCGTTTTAGTATTCACTGAGTTCCAAACTAATAAATAATTTTGAAGCCATTAATACTCAATTTTATCGGGTTAAGAATTTAAATAAACTTTTACCCGCCAAATAATTATTTTGTGTTGACAACCCTGTTGCTTAGAGTGGACAAAAATAAATTCAAAAATGCCCGCGGTTGCATTAATTGCTTTGTATATTGCTAGGGGAAGGTCAGTGACAAGGGAAACAAACCCTTTCCAAGAGTTTTAGAAATGCTGCAATCCTTTTTTGATTTTTGATAAAGCGTAGGCTTCTTTTCTGCCGAGATATGCAACTGCTATTCCATATGGCATTACTGCCTCTTCCTCCGGAGTTCAATGTTGCCACCATAAAATCATCCTACAACTTTTAAAAATTAAAATAAATGTAAAAAGCGAAGTTAAAAGTTACACCGCTGACAACTTGTCTTCCATTTCGTGATTTGAAATTATCGCCGACATAATTTATCGATAGGTTTTTTTTCGATACTTCATTAAATTATGCTATTTAATCATATTTTATTAAACTGCTCATTTATCCACATAATCTTGTTAAATTTATACTTCGTTTAAGAGTATTAACACTTAATTCTGAAATAAAAATTAAAACTCCGAAAATTTTATTGTCAAATTTGGAGAAGTTGGCAGGTTTGCTTGTTGTTGCTTTCTGCAGCTGTCAGACCATTGCATTGTTTTGGTGGACAATATTTTAAAATTCATTTTTATTACTTAAAACATATGAAATCTTTAATAATATTAATGCAATTCGATCAGTTAAGCATTTAAGTTGTGTTCCTCATTATTTTATTTGACTCAAATTTCTTTATTAGCAAAACATAGGCCAAATGTCGCCAGAAAATGTGCAACATTTGAAAACAACCAAAAGAGGTTTCAGGAACACCGACAATTGCTTTTGGGTTGCTTTTGGGTTGTTAGAGGTTTGTAGAACACCGCCGTATGCAAAGGACGCCAACTGAACCGTATACACCAGTAAACTCGAAAGCAGCGTCAACCAGCATGGCAGTTGGGATGCAATCCTTCGGACAGGCAACACAGCCGGAGAAGCGAAAACGACCTGTTACGTCTCCAGATAACCAATTGCAAAATATTATGATCGCACTTCAAAACATGGGAGAAAGATTTGATCAGCAATTGAGCAGCTTAGCTAACACCCTAGCAACAAAGGAAGATATTGGAGACCTTAAAATGCAGATTGGTGGGGTCGTTCACAAAATTGAGACTCTGGAGCAGGAGAATATTGAGCTAAAAGCTGAACTTATCCAAATGAGAGCCGATAGAGACAGAGACAGAAGGGAACTAACAAAACTTGTTGAGCAAAGCAAAGCCAAATTTCTAATAGTCAGAGGGGTTAAAAAAGACAAAATATCAAAAGAGAGCCTAGATACGCTGTTCCGATCAAAATTGCAGATTGCCTCAGCAAAGGTAAAGGATATCCGTGTGATATTTGAAAGGAACAATAAAGTGGATTTACGCGTCGAAGTTGAAACGGAGGATATGGCTACGCAGCTGCTTAAAAACACAAGAAAACTAGCGGGAACGTCGATATATATCGAAAGAGATCTCAGTATCGAAAAACAAGAGCACAAGGCGGTGCTCCTACAGTTAAAGAGAGCTCTTACAAATGTCAACAACGCCCATAAGGTTTTCGTTAAGAGCGACTCCATTAATATAAACGGAAAATGGGTGCGCTTCGACAGCAACAAAAGCTAGTGTGCAAAGGACAACCAGTAGAAGCTGAAATCAACGAGCTGTATGGCATCCGTCTTGAAACCGGCCATTTCACCTACGAGGGACTTCTCGCTAAAGCTAGGGGACCAAAAAACGGGCAAAATCAGATCGAGCCACTGCAGCAAGTCCCGCAATAAACTACTCCTCTTCTAAAGGTAGCATTAAGATATTAGCATACAATATAGCAGGTATTAGCAATAAGTTGATTCAGTCACATTTTCTCGCCGTTATAAAATCGCATGACATCTTCTTTCTCTTCGAAACGTTCTCCGAACACTCAATAGAATTGTATGAGCCTTACTTTCAAAATCACACTCTGTATTCCGAACCAGCTACAAGGACGGCAAGCAGGGGACGAGCTAGTGGTGGCGTTTTATACGGAATTAGCAGGAAACTGAATACAGAGTTAAGATGCAGGTTCACTCAATCGTCTGGCATGACCATTGTCAACATGAGCGTAAATGGCAAGACCTTATACATATTCCCCACTTATCTGAACTGCAATCACTGGACGAGAGACTTTGAAATACTATACGATACCCTCCAGCAATCAGAGCAGATGAACATAATGATTATCGGTGATCTGAATGCGCGCATAGCAAAGGAACAAGTGTGGACAGAAGACTCTCATTCGGAGAACAAATATTGCAATCTTAGCAGAGCTGCTAAGGACTCAATCCTTGATGGAAATGGCAAGAAAATCATAGATCTGTGTGAGTCCTATAGTATGACGGTACTTAACGGCAGAACAAATAGTGATTGCGAAGGAAACCTAACCTTTGTTAGATCCCAAGCTACGTCAACAATAGACTACTGTCTTATTAGCGGTGAATGGCATCAATACGTAGAAGATATGGAAGTGAAAAGCGAGATCTTCTCAGACCACATGCCGATAGTCGTTAGTGTTGAGTATTCGAAGACTCTGGAACCACATGAGGAAAAAAGAAACCTGCTGCCCAAGCTTCGCTGGTTGGAACATGGTGCCAATCGGTACAAGGCAAATCTGGAGCTAAGTCTAGTACAGACAGTTAGACCAGGATTCACTGCATCGATAGAAAACCTCACAGAATGCATTGTAAAATCAGCAAAATTTATGCAGAAACCATCCAATCCAAAGTACACAAAAATACAACCGTGGTATAGTTGGGAATGCGAGGAAGCAAGGAGGAATGTAATGAAATTGCTAAGAGAAGTCCAAAGAAATGCTTCAAGTGAATCCAAATCCAGGTATCAAACTGCAAATGTGAAATATAAGCTATTATGCAAGGATGCGCAGCGGGCATATAACAGAAATCTGGAAACATTACTTAACAATGTCCAAAATAGCAAAGAACTTTGGTCACTTGTGAGAAAAATTAATGGAACGAACACCAGTAAAGCTATTAAGGTCGATGCGCACAGTCTGGCGGTACATTTCAAAAGCCTAATATTTAAAGAATCTGCATTAACACAGCACAGTTTCGCCCTGCCGTATGCATCAATTCCCGAATTGGACCGAGCGATATTACCCACGGATGTATCGAAAGCAATAGCGCGCTGCAAAAAAAAAAGGATAGAGTTTCAGCCGAATTTTTAAAACATGCAACACCACAATTTATAGTACACATGGCAGACACTTTCAACGTCATATTTGAGTCAGCAGAAGTCCCAGACAGCTTCAGGAAAAACATTATATACCCGATTTACAAAAAAGGCGACGTTATGGATCCGGGAAATTACAGAGGCATATCCTTTCTGAATGCGATGATGAAGGTATTTACTTCAATCGTGCTAGCGCGACTTACGAGTTGGGTCAAATCGCATGACATATTGGGAGAATACCAATCAGGATTCAGGGAAGGCTACTCGACTGTGGACAGCATTTTCGCACTAACATCAATTGCAAAGCACTATCTGGAGCAAAAGAAGAAGATGTATGTATTCTTTGTTGACTTCAAAGCCGCGTTCGATACGGTAGACAGACGTAGTCTTATCTTGAAATTAAGCAACCTGGGAGTTTCAACAAAGATCATTGATGTCATACAAAGCCTCTATTGCCTTAACAAAACTACCGTATGGGATGGAAAGGAGTTGTCTGAATGGTTTGAAACGAATTTAGGAGTTAAGCAGGGGTGCCTGCTTAGTCCATTACTATTTGCACTATATGTGGACGACATTGATGCGAACCTGCCTGGAGGTGTAGAACTGGGAACACGGCGTATCAGGGTATTGATGTATGCGGACGATATGGTGCTGTTGGCTGACAGTCCAACTAGCATGCAGCAAATGATTGACGCCCTTAGTACATATTGTCAAAGATGGAGCTTGAAGATAAACATTGAGAAGTCTAAGGCGATGGTGATAAGAAACAGCAGAGGCCGCAGGGCAAGATTAGATGCGTGGACATTAAACGGAGTCGAACTTGAGACAGTAAGCGAGTATCAATACCTGGGCATGTTACTAACCCCCCAATATGTCTTTTACCAAACACCTGGGAAAAAAACTGACGGACTCCAAAGTCGCTATAAATAGTACCTGGAAAAATCTGCTTGGGAAAAAGACCGTCAATAACAGTACAAAGTACAAATTGTTTCTCGCTACAGCCAGGGCTATCATGTGCTATGCGGCACAGGTCTGGGGCTTTAGTCGGTACGAGGAAGTTGAGCGACTCCTGCGCTTTTTTATCAAGAAAGTATTCTACCTGCCAATGAATGCACCAAACTATGCCATACATATTGAAACGGGACTGACAACCCTCTTTCAATATACACTACAGCTGCACTTCAATTATGTCAATAAAACTATGCGGATGGAACCGTCGAGACTACCAAGAATCATTGTTGAGCATCTACTGGAGAGCAAATCACAGTTCTTTCAAAAATGGGATAGTATGGCGAGAGAACACAACACAAGCATGTTTACAAATGATAGCAGTGCCTGGGAGGTATGGCAGTTAAACTTGTTGCGGCAAATAGACAGTAGTGAGAGAAGCCAATTCGAGCGCGAAGCACGTCAGAGCGAAACGCGAGGCACCTATAAATGTCTCGAATTCAACCTTGCCTCTAATAATTATTTTAACGACGAGTTCAATACATACGCCATATCGCTCATATTTCGAGCAAGAACAGAATCGATCCGCCTCTGCTATACACCACACGTCACGACAGTAAGCTGCTGCACCCTCTGCAATTCTAGGGAACGAGGAGATATAGCCCATTTTGTAGCACGATGTCCGATTCTAGGAGAGTTACGGGCACTGCATTTTGGACAATGGAGCATGACAACACAACAATTGCACGAAGTATTAAATGGTCAGAATTGGAATAGTCTTATTGGATACCTTAAAGAGGCTATAGAATATCGGCGAGAAATTATGATAGATGTCTAGACAGAACATTCCAATCGCATCATGGTGGAGAAAGGCGTAGTATCTCGTGACGAGCGGGGCAGCTGCGGGTAGTACCTACCGTGGTGCGTTGGTATGGGCAGTTCTACACTACCTATATATTAGGCGAACGGCATACAGCCAAGCCTTTATTTATTCTTATTCTTTTTCTTTTACATATGTATATTGTCAACTATTTTGTTATACCCTATATATTAGCAACTTTGTATGTAGATGATAAGGAGATAAGAAATAATAAATACTACTACTACTACTACTACATAGAAAACATAACGAAACAAAAAGCTTATATAATTTAACACATATACAACTCTTTTCTACACACCTTGACGTTTATTTTCCATTTTAAATTATTTCAATCCGTCAAACTGTTTAAAAATGGGAGACTGTCAAATATTTACAAATTTTGTAATCAGACCGCTTGCAGATACAGCGTGGCAAAGTCAGCTGACTTTAAAGGGCTGGTGTTAAACAACGGTTGTGTAATAAAATTTAACGTAAATATTTTCGATGAGGAGGGACAATTGCTCAATGAAAAAAATTATTATAACCATAACGAGAAAGGCAAGGCTAACTTCGTCCGTGCCGAAGTTTTGATACACTTGAAATCGCTTGTCTCAACGGTTAGCGACTTCGACCAAACTTCGCAGATCAGCTTAAAAACATTTAATATTACCCATGACCGTGATTGAGAGCGGTAATATTGAGAAAAAATCAGTTTTTCTCATTAAAATCCATTTTTCGACCGATCATTTGTATGGCAGCTACAAGAAGTAGTCATCCGATCCGGTCGGTTCCGACATATTAGCAGCGTGCAGACAAAAGAAGACTCTGTGCAAAATTTTAGCTCGCTAGCTTCAAAACTGAGGGACTAGTTCGCGTAGAAACAGACAAACGGACAGACGGACGGACGGACAGACGGACGGACAAAGCTTAATCGACTCAGCTCGTCACACTGATCAAGAATATATATACTTCATGTGGTCGGAGATGATTCCTTCTATGCGTTGCAAACTTCTGGGCAAAATTTATAATACACTTTTCAAGTGTATAAAAATTAAAAAAAAAATAGAGGCCAGCTAACTTCGGCTCGACCGAAGTTTATATACCCTTGGAGCTTGATATATGCCTGACAGTTTGTATGGCAGCTATACTATATAGTGGTCCGATTTCGACAAGGCTTAATGAAATTATGTAAAATTATTAAAAACTTATAAATACGAGCGTTGGGAGCGATAACATTAAAAACAAAACAGTTTTTCCCATTAAGACTTTTTTTCAGACCTAACTTTTGTATGGCAGCTATACTATATAGTTGTCCGATTTTGACAAGGCTTGGTGAAATTATGTGAAATCATTAGAAACTTATAAATACGAGCGTTGAATTGTGTGTGTTTTTCTAATATTTTGGAATGTTTGAAGGATATAGAAGGCAGAAGTCGTGGAAATGCAAAATCTTACCGTTGGTTTCGATTAACTCCAATCGATAATATTTTATTTGAATTAGCCTTGATCTTTTCGATTTATCTCACGCTAAATCCCAGTCAACATTTGAAGATAGCAACTCCATCCAAACTTTGAAGGGCATTTTTTTCTTTACGTATAGCATCAGCGTAACAATTAACCCCCTTTCTAACACATCGCCATGTTTAATTCGGGAAATCTTTAGCTTCGAACTAGTTCAGCCAAACCACAAAAAATCAAATAGCAAAATAAAACTTTTTTTTTGTTTTAATTTTATTTTAAATTTTCGACTAATTTTTATCACATCCGACTTTTTGTCATTCCAGGTGACCGATGCTCGTGATGGCTCCTCTCGTACTGTACGCCAATTCCAGTTCATTGACTGGCCAGAACAGGGCGTACCCAAATCAGGTGAAGGCTTTATTGATTTTATAGGACAAGTGCACAAGACCAAAGAACAATTTGGTCAGGATGGTCCCATCACCGTGCATTGTTCAGCGGGCGTAGGACGTTCAGGTGTTTTCATCACTTTAAGCATTGTACTTGAACGTATGCAATATGAGGGCGTGCTAGATGTATTCCAAACAGTGCGAATTCTACGCTCCCAACGTCCGGCCATGGTGCAGACAGAGGTGAGTTATTTGTGTATTAAGCTAAGAGTTTTGATTTTAAACCAGAAACTTCTCTCCTGCAGGATCAATATCATTTCTGTTACCGCGCTGCTTTGGAATATTTGGGCTCATTCGATAACTATGCAAATTGAGGAGGAATCTAAGTGGCTATAGAGCAAAAACATTGTCAAAATTTATTTATGTTACGCATAATACGTGCATTTATGATATACGCAAAGGATATATCTTAACTTAAAGTATTATAGCCAGCTACTGCCCACATTTATAAAAACAAAACAAAATACTTAATCTAAACTCTAAATACGTTTAAGCACCAGGAGCCCCGCCCAGTTTTAATGATTAGTTTTGTCCTGTTTTTATTTGGATTTCTCTTTTTACATTTTTTTTGATAATTGTGAACTAAAAAAGACTGTTACACATTTAATTATCAGTAATTTTTAGAATGTGCATCAAGTTTTTGCTCTACAACTAATCCGTCGACATGCTGTTGTTTTTCGTGGCAAAACTGAACCACATGGAAACCTATACATATTTTAACTAAGGACTTGGTAGCTATTAATCACATACGAATCTCGACCCAAACTATCATCTACATCATATGTCTGTGTGTACGTGTAAACAACAAAAAACAATCAATCAAATATATATGTTAATATGTTCTTTTTATACCTAGTTTCTATGAGACCTATATATATATACAAAACCAGTGCAATTAGTCAAAAAAAGTCTTGCGTAGAGCATATTTGATAAGAGCCAACCAGCAATTAGTTTTTAGATTTAGTTTCTTTAGTTTCGAAGAGAGATGCAAACCGCTAGCGAATTCGATGAGGTTTGGTTCTTTAAATTTTCTTTTCTATATTCGATAAAACAAACAAATAATCAAAAAACTCTTTTAGATTGGCATAAATTATAAAATGTTTTGTCCTCTAAAATTCAGACCCCACAGTACAGTAATATTTAAAAAAAATACGAAACTGAGTTAATTTAAAATAATTGGAAAAGAAACTGGAATGTTTCTTAGTGCTAACTAACGTCAAAGAATAATATTTACGTTCACAGCTGTGAGCGTTTATGCTAGGCGTTTATGCCTAATCAGTTAGTTTAGAGCAGTATGGGACAATGTTATTTATTCTATTTTTAATTTTTGATGCTTTCTATTAACATTTAAATAACTTGACTTTGAATCCCCACTCATTCTTGATTTAAGCGCTTACGGTTTGCATCCCTGATTTTGAATATGTGTGAAATTTCAAAAATTAGAACAGGTTTAGCTTTTGCCCTGAGTTTTTCCGCTGTTTAACCCAATTGAAATTGTAACCTCATTCCAGCTTAGTTTATTCCCCTCAAAACATTCCTGTCTATTTTTTTCTATAAGATCCTAAAGCTAAACAATTATGGTACCTAAGATGTATGAAATATCCAAAAAAAAAAAAACTTAAGATATAAATTGTAGATATGTACTGTAGCCCATATACTAGAATCCACTTAAAAATGAGAAATAAAACCTATTAATTAATGTACATAACAACTGGATTAAGCTGTTTGAATGAAGATTCGGCCTGGTATTTATACATATATATTTAAAGAAAAGATAAAGAAGTTAGCAAAGCAAACACTAAATTACACACACATGTTAAATCACAATATATATTACTTATATATAAAATAGAAAATATTTGTTAAAATGCGGAAATTTAGTACGTTGTCCCTGGCCATTGAAATTGGCCTTTGGCATATTAAAAAAAAATAGTAAGAATAAAGAGAACATAAACTATATAACGTTAGCAAACACACAACAATAGATGTCTAGTTAAAAGGATAATTCCCTGCAAACTGTTGCAAGCATATTTAGCATAACTACATAATAATATATCATAAACAAACAAATCTTGTATTGTATATTACACAAATTTGTCGGCTTGTCAAATTTACTTTAGTGAGAAAAGCAAAATTGTTTCACTTGTTTTACCATTTAGTCGAAATATAACAATTTTAATGCATACCCGAAGAACAAAAAAAGTACTAATCGAGCGTCTCACGTACGTATTCCACATAAATGTATAAGTCAGCAAATCGATTTACGTTTAAATATAACAACAAAAAAGATATATCATTTTCATAAAACTGCAGAAATAATAAAGAAGTGAAATAAAATATGATAAAAAAAAACAACCTGACATTTTTAAATCTAGATATATTTTTCAAAAACAATAATAAAACATTAGAGGTATATTATCAATTTGTGGTCTCTTCAGAGGCTGTATCCATCTGCTTAATCTCGGATAATATATTCAATGGATCCTCGCTACGCAAATAGCCATTGTACTCTGGTTGTGGCTCAAAGACCACCTCGCCCTTAATTACACGCACTCGTGGCCCATGCGCTCTTGCCGTAAATTTCACCTTGCCGCACGTATTCGGCCGAAGACGACGATGGGCTCGCAAACCGCTGACAACCACAAAATTCTTGTCACAGCCATAACATTTATAGCGTTTCATTCCTATATGGCGTGAGAGATGAGAGATTAAAGTCTCTCGATGGGTAAAATCCAAAAAGCAGATCTGAAAAAAAAAACTATTTTTTAGTTACTAAAGTAAAGTAAGGAGAAAATTTGAAGACTAAATTGTTTGCATTTTTCAGGAAAAATAAAAAAGTAATTAGATAGATTTTTATATTCTGTACTAACGTTACACAGAGGATATTAAGTTTGTGCAAAAGTATGTATGAGCAATAGACTGAACGTCCCTTATATGAAACGAGAGCGTAAGTTAAAGTCGGCTCTAACCGACTTCTATATACCCGTTACTCATGAAAAAACATGTTTAACAGTGTTCCTGCATACCTTAGGGTGACCATCCGAAAAGTATGCAACATTTTTTTAGGGTGGGAGGGGGGTAGCCGGGGGGCTTGGTTCACTTTTTGATCATAACTTGAGAACCATTCATTCGATCTTTATCATTTCTTCGGCAATTCATTTTGCTAATATCTAACTATCTCTAGAAGGTACGAATCGTCTATCTTGAAAACTGTAGGAGATATTACGTTTTTTCCAAATTGCGGGGGCGGGAGGGGGCGTGGCCAAAATTTGAAATAAACTTGATCTGCGTGCAGATAAAAGAAGCATTTGTCCCATACATGTCAAACCTCTATCTCTTACCACCTCTGAGATCTAGGTGTTTATACAGACAGACGGACGGACGGACAGACGGACATGTCTATATCGACTCGGCTGTTGATGCTGATCAAGAATATATATACTTTATATGGTCGGAAATGATTCCTTCTGCCTGTTACATACATTTGCACGACTTTAGTATACCCTTTTTACTCTACGAGTAACGGGTATAAAATTTTTTTGGAAATGTTCTGTTCCTCAATGCGCAAAAAATTCGTAATATTTTCTAGTTAACGTAATAAAAAAAAAACTTGGAAATTTTTAGGCTTAGTGCTGACGCCGTGGGTTTAAAGTTGCTACATTAAATTTTGATTTCCCCTTTTTCATTTTACGTTTTCATTAAAGAAACCTGGGATGCCAAACGTTTTGATTTAACTTAAAAACGGTTGATGTGCCAGAAACAATTAATGCTGTGACTGCATTAAAACTGCAGGATCGGCATACATTCCATGTTCCGCTAGCTTTGTTTGCGTGGAATTCTTCATAATTTGACCATTGTCCAAGAATGAAATAAAGTGTTGAGCAAATTTAAGCGCTTAAATTTAAGTGCTTTAAAGGTTTTGTACTAATCATGGATATGCATATGAGCCGAACGCCAAACCAAAACTAAAATGGCTTCCTGAAGCAAATTTTCAAAAGATCATTCTTGAAAATGCAGATTCCTGTCCTCATTGTGTTGCATCATCATATGCATCTTAACAATTTACAACATGGTTGGCAACAAAGATAACAAATTAAACATAGATATTCAGTTTGAAATTATTTCGCTGCTAGAAAAAAAACTCTAATGTTCGTAAGGGCTTAAAGCGAAAATGCAAAATGCAATTAAAAGTACTTATTCAAATTTATTCATAAGACAATTTTTTTTGCTATTTGGATTAGCGTTCTATTTTCCTCTTCTTTAAAATCCATTTGATATGGATGGCGACTGCTTCCACTAGATAGAGACTCCTCGTCATCGGACCTCTGTCTTTTAAAAGCAGCATCAGGACTTAAGGGTACTGTATACCTTCAGAAAATTTTTTTTTTGATTTTTTTTTTATTTGCTTAAACGTTCTATTAGGATCTTATAAACATCCTGCAAAACTTTCAAGCTGATCCGAAACTCAGTTTTAAAGATATAAACAAAAACAATTATTTTTTCCGACCCTTTTATATGAAAATTGTTTTTATCGACCCTCGTGTTTTTAGAAATTCGTATTTTTTTCCCTTTTTTAGTCAAAAACTTTATAAATATTTATAAAATGTTCGATATTAAGAAAAAAAAATTTTGAAAAAAAAAATTTACTTGGAAATTTTTGGAGAATTCATTTTTTACCATGTCTTGACGCACTTTGACTCAAATTTCTGGAGAACTGCTTAACCGATTTTGATAATCTTTTTTTTCGGTGAAAGTTAACACCCAAATGCACCAAATCCGATTTATACATTTATTAAAAATAATTTTTCTTTCATCGGAAACAGATGTCGAATCTTTAAATGCGATTATCTCGGAACCACTTTTTCCAAAATGGTTGCAAAGATTTAAAGAGTACCTGTTGACCGATTTTCAAATTCTTTCCCTTAAATTGTTCCTAATACCCACCATTCTGGTGTGAACTAGGATATTTTTGATCGGTCAACAAATAACGGAGCTAGGATCAATACAGTGGGAAAAAATAGTCGATTTTCGAAATTTTGACTTTGAAACCCCATAATTCCGCCGATTATTGACCGATCTAAAATATCCTAGTTCACACCAGAATTACATCAATTCTTAACAAAACCCCGTCTTCAGTTTTAAATTCAGATCATCCGTTCTTAAAAAATTTTTGCAACCATGGGCCTATGTTTTAAATTTTTGGTTAACTTTGAACAGAAATACAACAACAACCGTAGGTACAACAACAACAACAAAAATTACTAAATTTAGTTTAACCGATTACCTATCCAATGAAAAACCCCGCTTCTTAATACCACTTATAGTTTTTGAGTAATCTATTTTTTTGTAAACCTTTAAAAAATGACACCTGAAGGTATACAGTACCCTTAATTCAATCGAACTTTTTAAAGCAGCATCAAAAATTTCTTCAAAATGGTCCATAAAACTCTAAATCGCTACCAGCATTCCTTCTGAGGAACACATATTGATCATAAAGTTTTCTCAAGCTCTTTCTAGTTTCATGGTAAGCCCAAGTGATTTCAAGACACCATCAATTTGAAGGACAGTGCGGTTAGGCTATCCCTTAATGTGTATTTGAATCCTCTTATATTATGCAGAAGAACCGCTTTTCTAGATGGTAGCTTGCTGAAGCACTACCCGCACGCGCCAATCAAATAAATGCTCGAATCCTCTATATCCAGGATTTTGCTTTGAATAAAATATTTTTAAAAATATATTTTTAGTTAAAAAATGTTTGGCAACGAAAAAGTAAAATTAGAAAGGGGAAACTGAAATTTAATTTAGCAACTTTAAACCCACGGCGCCAGTATTAAACCTTAAAATTTGGAAGTTTGGTTTTTCAATACGGTAACTAGAAATTTTTCCGAATTTTTTTGCGCCCTGAGGAACAAAACACTTAAAAAAAATCCCATACAATTATGTTCAGTCTAATGAGCAATGCTCATACAGAATAACAATTTCCACAAATTTCGATGAAAATGTCTCAATCCCTTTAAATGGCCGTGATGCATATGGGCTAGTCCTGCGTTGCGTACGTTATATATTTTAATGATGCAGTTCTTTGAGAGTACTTTCGAACCTAATTTAAAATAATAGGTTATCTGTTTTTGAAAAAAAATTTTGCATGTTTAAAGTTACGTTACACAAAATGGAAGTCGACTTTGAGGCTTATGTGCATTTCCACATTTTTTAGCGAATTTTGCATAATAAAAAAAAAAATTAAGTGGAATAAATGACCATTTCAACGCAGCTTTCAAAGGAATGATAAGTAGTCCCGTTATTAAAATATCTTAATTTTTGTCCTGTTGCGGACGTTTCCCTTTTTCGATTGACCCAAGCTGTGCAAAAAAAAATTTTTTTTTTATCCGATTGACTTGAAACTTGGTTTGTAAGCTAAGTACGCGAAATTGTTCGACACGTGTTTTCCCGATTTTGGAAAATCCTCCCACGAGGAAAATGGCCGGAAAATTCTGCATGCAAAAAAAATTATTTTTCATCCGATTAGCTTGAAACCCAGTTTGTAATGATAAAACTCGAATTCATTTGTGTTTTCATTTTCCGGTGTTGGAAATACCGATTTTGCAGGCTTGCCCTCGATACTTATCAATTATTAATATTATCGACAACCTAGAGCAATTTAAAGGCCAGATTCAGCAGGCAAAAATCTATTTTAAACACCTATTTTCTCCCCATAATATAAAAAAAAATTTTGAGTTTATTCAAGCTGTTGCTGACGTTACACATTTTGGCATTAATTTTTTTCAAAAAAATGTGTAATAAAGGTATACAGGCCTGTTCCGAATTCCGAAAACGAGTGGAATTGTCGCAAATCGAGTTTATTGCTGTTCCGAATTCCGCAAATCGACCAGAATTGTCGTTTTCAAAAGTTGTGCTGCAGAGTCAGCAGAATGAAAAGTAATTGCTAATAAAAGCATTAAAATAAATCCCAAAAATTATACACTTATCAATTTAATAATGTTGAACATTTTTAAAATCGATTAGCATCACTACTTAAAATGTTTACAGTTTAAGTGTATTTTAAAATCATTTTTTTATGAACGTCTATAAAATATTGCGTGAAAAGCAAAACCGAGCGGTCGTTTTCAAACCGAGCTGTTCTGAATTCCACTTTACGTTTTAGTCGAATTCAATCGTCAATCGATAGCTGCTAGGGTTGCTTTATTTAAATTAATTTATTCGGTCAGCACTTTTTCTATTTTATTTAGCTATATTTAACCATATTTGACATCACATATTCAAATGTAACAATTAAAAACTGTTTCAAATAAAAATAAATTGGCTTAAAGTGTAAATAAGAGCTTTGTAAATTAAAATTATAGCGATGATGCCAACTCTGGCTGCTGTCGATATACACAAACACGCGCGCAGTCCAGTCAGCCAGCAGTTTATGAAAGCGACTTCGAAACCGAGTAAAACGTAGCCAAATCGTTCGGAATTGGGAACAGCAAATGGTAAAACGTTCGTTTTCGTTTCGTTTTTACATTTTGAAAACGTTCGGAATTCGGAACAGGCCTGATATTTTTTTTTATCAGAAAACTCTGCTTATAAAGCAAGTTTGGAAAACCAAATTATTAAAATTCTATTTTTTGTTGCGGACGTTTTTTTTGGAGACGCGTTTCTTTTTGGACGTCACAAAAATATAAATTGCCCACGGTACTTTTTACTCAGGGAAAATTAAGGATCAGGGACTAACGCCTTTACTAATCGCTAGAATTTTTAAAGCGAAGTATATGCTGGTGAAAAAATGCAAGGACATCAAAGATCGTTTTGAACGTCCGGTGCATTAAATAGACCTGTTTGTAGCAAAAGCGAACTAAGAAGAAATCGAATTACGCTGAAACTCTTCCGAAAGGCACTGCGCTCCGCTTCAACGAAGCCAAAAAAAGACTATGTTCAAGTTGAGCCCCCATTGGAACAGCTATATGGGAGGCGTTGATCTGATCGACAGCATAATCGGCAGATACAACCTTTCATTAAGAAGCATACGCAGGCAAATTATAATGTTTTATTATCTACTCGACTAGAAAGCAAGCAACGCTTGGCTTTTATACAAACTTGTACACAAGGATCAGCTAATAAAGTTTTACGATCATTCGACATTCGGCTTTATATCGCAGAGGAGTAGTCAAAAGTTGACTCTAAATAAAAGCTGGAACACGAAGACCTTTTCTCTGAAAAATGAACTGAAGCAAAAGAAGCAAAGACGGGAGAAAAATCAAATGGTCCGGCAGTATGAGGTTATACATTAACAAGTAATTTGTTGTAGCATTATATTTTAACAAAAGAAAAAGTTCTTTTAAAAATTTTAATTTAAACTAAACATTTTAATTTAATTTAAAAATTAATTTTTATTAAAATGTTATGTTAAATGTACAAACATCACAATAATTTTGTATGTTTGTTATGAGTATTATTATAAATTATAATAATTATGGCACCGACTCTGATTTTTATGCGTTTTAGGGCCGATTTCTGTTCTTCCAGTTAAATGCTATGTGTTAGAAAGTCATCGATTTTACACTGTTATTTGTTAGTTTATGTGACAGATAGCTCTATGTAAAAGATGTGAAATCGGCCCTAATAATTATATTATAAATTTAAAAAGGGATAAATTTCCATTATTTGCTGATTTTGGAGGAATTTATATTATAATTTTGGCTCAAAGCACAAATAATTTGAATAAATATGGCCGCTCGCTAATTTCAAAATAATGTGGGCGGCATTTGATGTATGGAAGATGTAAGGCCATACTTATACCCCTCACACGATGCGCTTTTGTGTAAAAATGGCATAATTAATTTTTAAGTAGTTGGTCTAGACTTGGTTTGAAGTTATAACATTTGACAAAAAGGTACTATGACCATTGAAAAAATTGTTTTTAATATAACCAGGACAATATGTAAATAAGATGAAAAATTTCTACTATTCTACGCTATTCACTTCCCGATGAAAGGAAGTATGACCAAGAGCCTATCAGGATTAAAGTTAGCCCACACGAACTGAACTGCAGTGCTTAGAATCACGATGGCCGCAGTTTCTGCGCATAGTCTATGTTTACGGTGCTGCTAATAAATAGACTATTGTTCATTTGATAATTCCCAATCTGTAAGGATCTTAAACACATCAAATTAAAATTTTTTTAATTTTTTATGTACACCCTAAAGGCAATCGTTAAAGATGGTTTCACTTAAGTTTCTTATCGGTGCCACCCTAGTGAACACAGATAATGTGCTCGGTTATTAACTCGGTTGTTGGGTTTTAAGCGAATTGAAACCGGCTCATTAAAGTAAAGTTGTTCTTTTTTATCGGTAAACGAGCTTTTTCTTGTCACTTTGGTACTTCAAAGATCATCGAAGTTAAGGGGGAAATAGAATCGTTTATACAAAAATCTTTATAAATTTCAATAACACCCATGAATATAGTTATGTACATCTGATTAATGTGATTAACAATGTTGACAACACTGTATAGTTTTATGCAACGTCTGTCGCTTGGTGGAATTCGAATGTGGCGCGTATTCAGCCAAGCTAATTTGGTAAGGTCAAAATTGCATCACAAATCGAAATTTAATAGAACAAACAATTCCCCTTTTTTGGTCTTTTTAAAGTTTTTGTTGACCCTTTTTCTATAAGATTTGAATACCAAGTATAAAGCTTTTTATGAACGCGGTCAATAGGGTTAGTAGTGATCGGCGTGCGTGAACCAAATGGTTCGGAATATTTCATATTCTTTAAATAAAAACATTGCGTGTATTACTTACCTTGCATTTAAATGGTTTCTCTCCTGTATGTCTCCGATGGTGAACCTTTACCTGACCGGGTGTGCGAAAACGTTTATCGCAAAAGTCACACTTGTGAGGCAATTCACCCGTATGAATCATCTTATGAATTCTTAGTGCTCCAAGAGTGGTGTAGGTTTTGGAGCATTCAGTGCATTGATGTTGCTCGGTAGGTTTTGCCTTGACCCCTGCCGTTGGGCAGACTGTAGGAGGTGATTTGGCTTGTGGTGCAGAAGTCTGTACTATTGCAGTTCCTGTGGCTAGCATCTGTTTGCCCAAGTTTTGTGTGGGATTTGGTTTTGCTATAATTTGGAAAGATGGAGTGTTTTCATTGGCCTCTGGAGATGCAGCCGGTTTGGAAGTTGTCAACAGTAGAGATTGTTGAGCTGTTGACATTGCCAAGGCTGGTATTGGACTCTTTAAATCAGCTGTAGGCAAGGCTATAATTTTGTGCACTGGGACTGAGATGGTTTGTGTTTGTGGTGAAAGTTTGATAACACGCGCTGGATCTGTGAGAGATTCGTTTACTGACGTCTTTAGATTGGGGGGACTTTCAGTAGGATTAGTCACTGGGCAGGTATCCGCGGGCACTAAGATAAAAACCAGATGAAGGTCAGGGACATAGGGATTTAGTTTTTGTATTTCCATTATTATACTTACTCTTTATCGGTTTCAGTGTCACTCTCAAGCACTCCAGTTCTGATTTATCCATGCCGTGTTTCCATATCAAATGCATACGAAATCCATAATTCTGCTCATACGATTTGGCACATAAGGGACAATTCCAAAAGAAACGATAGTTGGGGTATTTTGATCGTTGAACCTTTGCAACGTTTATGGCCAGTTCTGTTAGATATATTTCAATGGTGGATGGCTCTCCAGGCCCATATTGGATGGTTTGGGTGGCTGGGATATCAGATTTTAAATTTGGGATTGCATCCCTATGTCTTACAGTTTGCAATACAGTTCCAGGCAAAGGTAGAGTTTTCTCAATGCGGCGTATTTGGTTTTGTATATCGGCAATCATTTTCTGAGATTCCGGACGCCTCTCTATCCTAATAAGGGCATCTGTACTTAAAATGTCGGCCCGACTTTGTGCTGGAAATGTAAAACTGGGTGGGGAAGGGGTGGTAGGTTGTGGGTTGGGTGTTTCGCGAGGTATTTGTAGAATTTTGGTATTTGGCGGCAGTTTGATGACCATGCAATTGCTGGGTAAAACTTTCAAAATATTCGCTAATACTATAGGTTTGGGATTTGTTGGTGACGCTGGTGTTTTCAATATATTTGGTTTTTTAAGCTGGGTTATTTTTAAGGTAGATGGTTGACCATTCTTTTTAATAGCTGAAAGAAAAATCCGTGACAGATTAGTAAATTCAAACCCAAAATATTTTAAATGTCTTACTTATTTTAGCCGGAGTCAACTTCACATCTGATTGCGGTTTTAAAGCAGGCAAGCGCAGTTTGCTGCGCCAATCCGAACTAAAGTCTACACTTATCTGAGGCTCCATCTCCATTGGTTCTTCCTTAATTTGTACATTACACAGCAAAGCAGGCTCGGGACGTTCCTCACTGCTGGCCACCAACTCGATTTTATGAAGGGCTCCTTCAACGTAATCCACTTGACCACACAACTCTTTGCTATGTTTATGATGCAATATAAGACCCTGATGTGTCTGAAAGCTACGGCGGCACAGGGCACAAACGTAACGTTGAACATGATTATGGCTTGGCATATGGCTGCTGAGGGCATCTGCATCGGGGTATATAGCATCGCATATCTTAAAAGAATGAAGATTGTTTAAAAAATTAGCGTAACCAAAATGCAAGGCGTTTTAAGGATAACCTCAAGCTGTTTATGTAAATCCATTTGGCGGATTTGGCATAATAGATTTACTTCTACTTTAGTAAAGATGATAGCAGATCTTTCTCGAAAATATACGTGCTAGTACTGTGGGAGTTTATGCCTCTAATGTCATAGCAATCGACGAGCCAGTCGAACAGGAATTGTTCCCTGCAGTGGAATGTTAGATACAACGTCCATAAATTAACTGTGCCGGGCAGTTAATGGTCACCGCACGACACACAAATGTTTAGCCCGGAAGACCAAAGAAATAACATTGCGAAAATTCAGATATGAAGAAAGAAAAAAGAACAAGGCTGTTCACCTAGGCGGTATGCAACTTCAAGTAGTCGCATTTTCTTGCTTGGAGCATTGTAGTAATATGATGATGAATTATCGCCGAAGCATAACTCGACTTTTGAGACACATAAGCCGGGAGACCAAAGAAAAAGAAATACGTAATTGCCTATGTTAGATCAGGTAGTATTTTAATATTTCCTATACTTTTGAGTATCAATCTAATTATCCCGCCATAAATTTTAATTCACTTTTTCGGGATTAACCGCCTGTAACTTTGTCCATTGAAAAGATTTAAGTGCAACAAAATTTGTGAAATTAGAAGAACCATTGGGCTACACGCTAAAGTGGATTTATAACCTACATAATTTTTTAAAAACCCAGAAGTACTGCAAAATGAATTTTCCGCATTATCTTGAAAACAAGAACTGATGGAGAAAAACCAAGACCATTTTATGGAATCAGTGCACAAAACGGGAACAGAATTTTCATCGAGAAGGCTGGACAAAAAATGGCTGTTGGCCTGTGTAATCAAAATAGGAATGATCAGTCAAAAAATAGTTCTAGTGAGAAAAACTTCTTTCTTTTAACTGCTATCCGTCTTTTATATTTATCTTCCATTTATGAATTTTCTGTGTTTCAACACAATTTTGTCGAGTTTAATCAATATTTAATGAACAGTCAGATATGAGAGAGGCTAAGATTTTCGTACTTAACCTTTTTTGTTTTTAATTTTTGCGTTAATTGTGGAAATTCGCATCATTATTCAAACTGTTATGTTATTTAGAACAATTTTTTATAAACAGAAAACGTTTTTTTTTTTTAATTTCAAGACGACATAAAATATTAGAAAAAATTTTCTAAAAACAAAATAGATAAATTTTTCTGTTAAATATCTGGATGTTTTTTTTTTGAAGTCACTAAAATAGACCTTTAATGTGTAATAAACAAGGTAAATACTAAAATTCCTATTGCGATTCCTTAACTCAGGAAAGATTTTGGCGAGGAGAAAAGTTCAAAATCCCGAGTATAATTTACTGGTTGATTCGTCGGCGGAGAACCTGTGGGTAATGAGGATTGCAAAGACTGTCGATTACATAGAATAGTAATTCTCACATTACATAGAATACGTTAGTTAAAACTTTCAGGGAAGCCAACAGAGAACCCCGAAGCTCACATCTCTTGTAAACGCATTTAGGTCATCAGAGAGAGTTACTGAAGATGCATTTGTTTTAAAATTAATTTTTACAAAAAATCAAAAAAGGGTTCATTAACTATAGAAGCTTTACTTAGTTGTGGAATTCAGTCTAGTGTATTTTGTTGTCAAACTTCCAGAAACCCATAAATTTAACAAGACCCTAAGTTTGCTCGTGTCAAGGTCATGCTGTCTGTTCTTCTTCTGTGTTAACCTACAGATCTGTTATTTGATTTAGTGCAAAATTTTTGTCAATTTCTACCAATGTTAATCGAAGGCATTAATCATTTAATAGGTAGCATCATTTAAACCTTAGTATATTAGGACTACTCCTGCTGGTTCGCAAATGTCTTGAAAAAAGGATAAAAATAAAGTTGTATTTTCCCACGCAGATCTTACCCGGCAGCAGAATTTGTTTAATCCCTTTGAATGCACACGATATTCATGCTCCAGAACTTGCTCCAACGAATCCCACCATAGTCCACACCCCAGACGACAAAAATGGCGATTCAATTTGTGTTGCAATAAATGCGTAAAGAACTCCACTCGGGTGCTAAACCAAACTTTACAAAATTTACATTCAATGGATTTGGAATTGGCGACGCTTGGCATTGTCTTTGACGGAGCAAATAACTGCAAATAACAAAAATAGTAATTTCATTGCATGCGGTGTAATGGGTAGGTTAGGTGTCGCATTTCTTTTTTTTTTGCTTATTTATCACTTGCCTGAGGATCGAGGCTGGCCAAGCTTTCAATGAACTTTCTTTCATCCTCAGAAGTGTGCTCGTTGACTGGTACCGTTATAATGTTCGAGCCCTCTTCCAGGACTTGCACTAAAACAACAATAAAAGAACTTGTGAAATACGAAAAAACTAACGGTAGAGTGCGCAATAAAATAGCATCACACCAACACACACGCAAACGCACGCATTTACACAGTGCAAAATCATACACATGCTCAGAACAATACAAAGTAATTGACAGTTCTTTTACCGCTATTAAGTTCCTCGATATTGAGATCTTCTTGGGCAAACTCCTCCTCATCCATCTCCAACTTGATCTCGGGTTCATATATATCCATTTTACCCCAAACTGGGCCCAAATCCACGTGCAAGGGTGGTGGATATGTGTGGATGTTTATCAAATAGAATGTTATAAATGAAACAGGGTGTGAGAGAGAAAGGGATACTCAGGCTCGTTATCGATATACATCGATCGATTTCGATCGGTTTTTAAGCATAACAGTAAACTCACAGCATCAACACTGTATATAAGGTAGGATCATAGGTCTTTCTATTAGATAATGAGACGTAAAGCTGCACTAGCACCGCCGACATTGCGGTGTGTTAATGTTGTTTTGGTATGACTTGTCTCTCACGCTATAGTCACACAGTCTCATTTTTTGTTGAACGCACACTTTTAAAAAAGTGTCATCACTAATGAAAGGCATATCGATTGAATGCATTCAGCTAGCGATGTGAGACGCCAGTGATGTATCGTTGCGATATTTGAGGATGGACCTTGTTCAGTTAATTAAAATGGAAACCATTTTAAAGTTTTAATCATCCGTTAAGTGAGATAATTAGAGTAGAATGCTAAAATGCCACTTTAAGTAAATCAGCCAAAAGCAAAGATTAGAATTTTCTACTGATTAATTTAATATTGGTTGGAAAAGGGACGAGGAGCTCAAGCGCTTTAATGAAAAGCGCGAGATATGTGGTAATATTAGGAATGAATTATTTCTAAAACATTCTTATTTTTAGCTTGTTTTATGAGAGTAAGGGATTACCTTTATAGTGCAGCAAAAATGGATAAGTTTACATATCCGAAAGGAGCTTTAAATGATATTCCATAAAAGTAATTCACTTTAGGCTTAACGGTTTCATTTATAAATCTAGTATTTAAAGTCTGGTCACACTAGTCAGAACATCGGTGAACCATTTACGATAAGAATATACCATCTCTAATAACGATAGTTTTCCATTCTTGGTATTATACACCTACCTCCGGTGCGGTCACACCAAATCACAGGGAAAATATTATAAACAAAAATAAAACAAAATGAGCAACAGCGAGGACTCCCAGCAATACTTTAATGATTTATTAGTCAAGGAGGAGGATGAGGCCTCGGGTGGTGAGCATCCAATAAAGTTTATCAAATTCGCTGCAAGCATCTCATCATCCCCCCCCTTACAGACGAATCTGACAAACAGGATTTGCATCTACTGCGTGAACAGGATCGATTTCTTCCCATTTGCAATATCATAAAAATCATGAAAGTTCCCGTGCCGCAAAATGGAAAAATAGCCAAAGATGCCAGAGAATGCATACAGGAATGCGTCTCCGAGTTTATCTCCTTCATCAGCAGCGAGGCCATAGAGCGCAGTGTGGCCGAGAATCGGAAAACCGTCAACGGCGATGATTTGCTGGTGGCCTTTAGTAATCTGGGATTTGACAACTATGTGGAACCTTTGTCCATTTACTTGCAAAAGTATCGAGAGGTAGGTTAAGAGGACGACCTTTTTATTTTATTATCCTAATAAAATTTTCTCCTTTTGCAGTCCAATAAAGCAGATCGGAACTTATTTCTAGATGCAAATTATGTGTCGAATGAGGATGGAGCGGCAAACAATGAAGCTGGCAAACAGTAGTAGACTTTAAATAGATTATAAATTAGTGTAGTTTTAGTTGTAATGGGAAGTGCATAGATTTTTTTATAATTATTAGTGTAAATATAGAATTAGATTTCATTAATACACCTTGGGTTGTGCTTTTGTATAGTATTTATAATTTAATTAGAAAATATTTGGCGTGATTCAGATTTGTTCTTTTTTTTCAACCCACTTGAATTTACAATCACTACAGAAAATGGTCGAAACTGTAATTTGAATTTGAACAAATTTGTAAGACTCTTTTTTTTAAATTATTTTAACACTAAAATAAAAAGGAAATGCCAAAAATATCACGCGCAGGAAGCCTTTGCATCTGGGATATTTTGCGGTAATAGAATATTGAAACCTTTTCCAATTTTAAAATGCAAAAATAAATTTATCTTGCCATTCGATGCCAATGCTAGTCTCGCTGCTTAAAGCGATATCTGTGCTTAGCCACTGGTGTGACATTGTTCGCGTATCAGCAAGCTTATACTGTCGGTGTGACGATAGTACAGTAGATAGACCACTGCCAATAAATGGGGAGGCGCACTTATGTACATATCTTCGGTGTTTTTGCTCGGATCTCATTGTGGTACACAGAATAGATAGATGTTGGGCCTCATTGAATATATAATATATTAAGACACTAGGTTAAAACTTAAAAATTGAATCTCTAACAGTTTTTCGCAGTTAGAAGAAGATGGAGGAGGAATTTGCCACACCTGAAACAAACTCGATGTGGCTACAGTATACACATATGTACATTCCAAAACTTGTCGCTCTATCTATTACAGTCTCTGAGATCGACGAGTTCATACAGACAGACAGACGGACATGGCTAAATCGACTCGGCTGTTGATGCCGATCAAGAATATATATATTTTATGTGGTCGGAGATGCTTCCTTCTCCCTGTTACATACATTTGCACAACTTCATAGTCCCCCTTTTCCCATTTTTAATGGGAACAGGGTATAAAAAAATTAATGACCTATTTTAATTCAAATATTTTTTTAGTATATTTTGGAATGGTGGTCTCAAAAAATTTTTCTCAATTTTTTTTCACGTAAGATATAAATCGAAAGGTAATTTGGCTGCCAATAATCCCTTAGAGCATTGTTTTTAAATCGGCTTAGTAGTTTGAACTCAACAACCAAGAATTTTACAAAAAATTCGATTTTTTGCTCGAAAATGCAAGAAATTTCATTTTTAAACGGCTAGGAAAAATATAAAAAAATCAAAAAAAATATTTTTATTTTTTCTACTTAAGAATCGTACTTGTACGAAGAAAAAAAGGTATTCCAAGGTATTGGAAAATCGTGTTACACTTACCGTAGATGGATCAAATTGAGTACAGGAACTATGAGTCAAATTCGAGTATTTTGTGTGTTTACAAAAAATTAATTTGTATTTTTCTTCGTGTTCAATTTATGAAGTAAGCAAAATCCCAGAACAAAAATAATAATCAAGAACGTAACAAAAGTCGAAGCAAACGAAAATTTATTTTGAAATAATCACGAAAATACCCAATTTTTTGCACTAAATTGCTCAGAGCTCCTGTGTTTGTTCATAGATTGTGATCATCGTTATCTGATTTTCTTCGTAAAAGTGCAGTTCTTAAATAGAAAAAATAAAAATAATATTTTTGAATTTTTTTATATTTTTTTCGAGCGATCAAAAATGAAATTTCTCGCATTTTCGAGCAAAAAATCAATTTTTTCGAAATATTTCTGGTTATTGTATTTAAACTATTGAAGCGATGTAAAAACAATGTTGGACGCGATTACTGCCAGCTTAATTACCTTTCGATTCATATCTTTCTTGATTCTATCTGACAATTATGAAGTGAGATATGGCTTAAAATGTAAGTGCACCTACCAAAAAAAAAAAAAAATCATATTTCAAAAATGGAGCCATGAAAAAAATTTTTAAATTGATTTTTGAAATCACCATTCCAAACTACAATAAAAAAATTTTTTCAGTAGAAATGGGTCTTTTTGGCTGTAAACTAGTGTAGTTTATTTATGGATAAATTTATTAAAAAATAATAATAAACAACAATCGAGTTGTTTTTTTTATAAACAAAAATAACAAAAATTGTACAACAGCTTTTCGTTAATTTTTCGACTTTGGGGGTCGATTTACAAATTAGAAAGTCACCTATTTCATATTTCTGTGTGTGTAACTTCGAAATTGAGCTTGGAGCTAATCTTTCGTAAGCTAAACTCGCGCCCAAATAACCGTATCACTTTTATGGAATTTTCGTATAGAGCTCCGAAAATGATTTTAAGTCCGACGAATGGAAAACAAACGAGAGCGTAAGTTAAAGTCGGCTCTAGTCGACTTCGATATACCAGTTACTCATGAAAAAACATGTTTAACAGTGTTCCTGCGTTCCTTAGGGTGACCATCCGAAAAGTATGCAACATTTTTTTTTAGGATGGGAGGGGGGTAGCGGGGGGGCTTGGTTCACTTTTTTGCTCATAACTTGAGAACCGTTCATCCGATCTTTATCATTTCTTTGGCAAATCGATGCATTTTGTGTCATGTCTATATCGACTCGGCTGTTGATGCTGATCAAGAATACATATACTTTACTAGCTGAACCCGCCTCGACTTCGTCCGCGTGTCAGTTGTATTAATTTGGGTTGAAATTGTGAAGCGTAATGTGTGTACGTTACAAATCATTGTTTGTTATAGACAACCATGAAAGATTACTTTTGTTTCATAAGCAAATAACTCGTCGCGCTTCCCTGCGCCTTCAACAGTATATAACCAATGCACACCCACTTCCCATCCACATCCCACCCACTCTCCACCCACTCCCGTCCACATCCCACCCACATACCACCCACTTACCACCCACTTGCCACCCATGTACGCCCACATCCCACTCACGCCCACATCCCACCCACTTCCAAAACAACTTACCACCCACATCCCACTCACATTCTACCCACATCCCATCCACTTCTCAGTGGGCATCCCGGCGGTATTTCCAACATCGGAAAATGAAAACACAAATGAATTCTCATTTTGACCTTACAAACCGAGTTTCAAGTCACTCGGGTGAATAATAATAATTTTTCATGCAGAATTTTCCGGGAATTTCACTCATGGGGTCAGATTTTCCGACATGGAAAAATCACATTTTAAATTATTTCGTATCCTACCCATACAAACTGGCCATTTTCCTCGATGACGGATTTTGAAATTCCGAAATCTGGAAAACACGTGTCGAATCATTTCGCGTACTATGCTTAGAAACCAAGTTTCAAGTCAATCGGCTGAAAACTAAAATTTTTCCCATACAAACTTCACCGACGCTTTGTTATGTTAAGGGTGGACAACCCTTATCACTAAGGGGTATGAAAAATAGATGTTAGCCGATTCTCAGACCTACTCAATATGCTCACAAAATTTCATGAGAATCGGTCAAGCCGTTTCGGAGGAGTACGGGAACGAACATTGTGACACGAGAATTTTATATATAAGATATGGTCGGAAATTATTCCTTCTGCCTGTTACATACATTTGCACGACTTTAGTATACCCTTTTTACTCTACGAGTAACGGGTATAAAAAGTTCCTTGTAACAATTTAATTCCAATTTTTCCTGAATTTCCAAAATTAAAAAAATTACCTTGGTAATTTTTTTTAATGTGAAGCTTAAAAAGAAATTTGGAGCTGATCGGATGAAAAAAAAATTTCACTCAATAGCCGTCCGCCCATACTTTGACTTTGTTATGACCCAGCTTTAAATTGGGCCCTGCGGTGCCTTAAAGTGGACAACCCCGGCTCAGCTCAGCGTTCAGGGAGGGGTTCTCCAACCCGGTCCACGCGCAAGAGAATACCTCCTCCTGGACAAGTTTTTATATTTATGACATAAATTTTTTGTATACCTTCTAAATTAAATTAGCGCATAGCAAAAAGAAATAAATAAAATAGAAACTTGGAAATCAATTAAATGGACAACAGAAAAAAAATGGAATAAATATGTGTGTGGATTCAATAAATAAATAAATAATTAAAATGGCATAAAAATAAAATAAATAAATGAATAAATATTGGATTAAATAATTTTTTTCAAACTAAGGACGGACTACAAAGTAAAATTAAAAGGAAAAAAAATGGAGACGGCCAATAAAATTTTGCGGGAGCAGGCGGCCAGAAAAAGGGTGACGCCCTCAGCCCAGGCAATTATTGTTCTTCCCCTTTTAGTAGGCGTGCCGGGATTTCTCGATCCTGTGGGGGATAGGGACGTCTTGGACGCCTTTATCAGGGACCTCCTTGGGTTTGGGTATGGAGGCGTCAGATCCGCCTCGACGCGCCTAGATGGCTTTCACCCCTGCTGGTCCGGTTGGCCTATGAAGACTAATTTTAGCCCAATCTACATAGGGCCGGCAAACATTGGACTCACCCTCTGTTGCCACCAATCTGGCTTCCAGCTCAATTTGGAGTCCAAAACTAGGTTCCAGGTGCTTGTCACCAGTCCCGACCGAATTAGGCTTATCACTTCCCGACACAATATTTGTTTTTATATTTTTGTAAGCTATTTTTTTAAAGTTTGTGTTTTCTTTGAATTAAAAAACTTTAATCAAATCTTGATAAAACAATTTAAAAAGTCGGCACGTCTACTTTTCACCATTCACCTTTTTCTTCTGGTGCCATTTTTTTTCTTCCCTGCCTTATTTACCCCTATTCTGGATCCGTGACCTTCAATTGACCGTCGGCATCCTCTCCCCCTGATCTTCAAACCTAATTCTCCCCTTACTCCACACGACTCCTTTCCCCGCCATCAGTGCTGTCTTCGTGGGTCATTTTCAAATAATTTCCCCCTTTACCTATCGATGCCTACCCTGACTACTCTATTTATCGATAGATATTTTATAGGCCATAACAACTTTGGCGTAGAATTTTAATAATATCATAGTCACATATTTCATACTTTTGTTTTGTTTGTAAAGCTAAGTTTTTGCCCAAACAACTTTTACCTACCATTTTCAACCAGGGCGAATTTACCGGAAGATTGGTATACATTTATTGTTGAATTTACATACATATACACTCATCGAAATTTAATTAAAGCCACCTATATTTTGTTCAGTATGAAATGTTTAAAAAATGGTCTAAAATTTTTTTGACAAAAATTGTTAAAACTTGCTAGACTTAAGTAAAATTAACAATATCGAATCATTTTTTTTAAACTAAAAGCATGTTTCTCTATTTAAAAATAAAAAACAATTTTTACTGCGAAATTTAATTAAGTCCAGTCTTGAAAAAAATGAAAAGGATATAGAATTCGAATAATTAAAATTCAATTAATAAATGATTTTACCTCCAGACTTATTTATGAGCTCGAAATCCGATATTTTTCCCATTCCTTAGTAACAGCTTCCCGAAGCTCTTCAGTCGAGTTCAACTTTCGTCCGCCAGCATAAGCGCGACGTGCAAGGTTGTCCCACATGTTTTCAATTGGATTCATGACCGGAAAAAGTTCAGGCCGTACTAAAAGCCTGATATTCTTCTCACAGAACCACCCACAACTGACCCTTGAAACGCGAATGGGCGCATTATCTTGCTGAAAGAATGTATTCGGGTCCGGCACTTGCTCCAAAAAGTTAATTAACACTTCATACTATAAATTTTAATAGCACCCTGTATTCCTGCGACTTCTAATCAGAGATTTAGAGTTCAAAATCATGATTAGCGCGATCTGGTTAGGTGCTTTCAAACTCATTAATAAATCTGGAGGTTAAATCCATTATTAATGGGATTTTTAATATGCTTATTTTGTATCCTTTTCATTTTATTAAGACTGGCTTTAATTAAAATTCGAAGTAAAAATTGATTTTTTTTAAATAGAGAAAACATGCTTTTAATTCAATATTGTTGATTTAACTTAAACAAAGACCGTTTTAACAATTTTTGTCAAAAAATTTTGAGAACATTTTTTACTGAACAAAATATACATAGGTGGCTTTGATTAAATTTTGATGAGTGTAGATCTTTGAAAAAGAATTTGAATTTCATCAGAAGAAAAACAAAAAAATTTTATCCAACAGTATTCAGCGAATTTTCCTCCGACAACATTTTTTCAAAATCGGGGTTGTTCATGAGTGAATGAATAAAATTGAGTTGTTCTTTAAACTGAACAAGTGAACATGAACTCCTACAATTGTTCATTGTACAGTTGTTCAGTTGGTCTTGTGTTCTCAGCGAGAGAGAGAGAGAGAGAAAACAGATGTTTGTATATGTGTGTATTGGTGTAATCGTCATCTTTGCTCTGTGCTCTAGAGCAGCGTTGGCCCTCGATTCCACGGTTGCCACTTGAGTATAAAATAATGCACCAAAAAAATTTAAAAAAAGAACCATTTTCATAAAAAAGAGCCAACATTTTTTTCTTCCTTATTCATGTTATAATTTCAATATATCTTTTTGTCAATAACGTAAAATCGCACATCCATTTCATTTCTTAAGTGTTCATAAACATACAAATTAAAATTAAAAATTTTTCTTGTACCTTTTAATTAACTTGTTAACATTTAAAATAACCAAAACAGTCAATATTCATTATTAAATCCTAAACAAATTTTTTCACTTATTCGTGTTACATTTTCATTTCATTGAGAATTCTTAAAAGTACAAGTAAAAACAATCAATTTTTGTACACCTTGAACTCATTAAAAACGAGAGCGTAAGTTAAAGTCGGCTCTAACCGACTTCGATATACCCGTTACTCATGAAAAAACATGTTGAACAAAGTTTCTCCGTTCCTTAAGCTAAGTTCACACAGGCAAATAATTTGACAAATTTTTAGGAAATTTTGATAAATATTTGGCTATATAGCCATGATTGCAGATTTTGCAGGACTTAAATCATTAACTATGATTCTATTCACTAATAATTTGATCAAATATGGCCGAAAAGTTCGCCAATTTGGATAATTTAACCAAATTTTCATAAATATTTGTCAAATTATTTGCCTGTGTGAACTTAGCTTTAAGCTAAGTCAAATTATTTTACACAAACTGTTATGGCGGAGTTTGACTGATTCGAGTTCGATTCAATTTGTCGAATGGGTCGTTCATTATGTCACACTTGAAATTTGCGTCAAATTTTGTTTAAAAACTTTGTGAATGTCGAGGCGTGAATTACCTTTCAAAAAAAAGATTTATGTGGGTGCTTTAAGGATATCAATTAAGGAAGTGGCGAGTTGCTTTGCCGACGGCTCGTCGTAAAGTACTTTTAAAAATGATTCGGCCATCTGATGAACGACATGTAATAAATTAAAGTCAAATTCTTGTTTATTATTTATGTACTAACAATTAAAACGCAATAGTCACCTCAAAGACAATTTCTGCGGGACTGTTTAATTAGAGATGACAAGTCCAACATATATGGACAACATTGCGATAATTCTTTTGCAGTTTTTGTGATTTCTTAATAAAAAAAATATATTACTCTACTTTAACTAGTTCTATTATGCTAATTCTTATCCAAATTAGTTATCCAAACTGATTTACAAAAGTCCTAGCAATTAAAATACTCGGACTTTCATCACAAGTTTGCCAAAGTTTGTTCTTACATTTGACTTGCAAGATCCAACTCGGCAAATCCGATAACAGTTTGACAAACAGTGTTCACATTGCGTTCATTGCTTGGTGAAACTCGTCAAATCGGTCGTCAAATGAGTTTGACTGCAAATAAATATGGCGTTCACAAACAATTTAAACTTATTTTGTAAAATTTTCGGCATATTTGACAAATTAATTTGACTGTGTGAACTTAGCTTTAGGGTGACCATCCAAAAAGTAGGCAACATTTTTTTTTGGGTGGGGGCGGGGTGCCTGGTTCTCTTTTTGCTCATAACTTGAGAAGCGTTCATCCGATCTTTATCATTTCTTCGGCAAATCGATTCATTTTGCTAATTACTAACTATCTCTAGAAGGTACGAATTATCTATCTTCAAAACTGTAGGAGATATGACGTTTTTTCCGAATTGCGGGGGCGGGAGGGGGCGTGGCCAAAATTTGAAATAAACTTGATCTGCGTGCAGATAAAAGAAGCATTTGTCCCATACATGTCAAACCTCTATATCTTACCATCTCTGAGATCTAGGTGTTCATACAGACAGACGGACGGACGGACAGACGGACATGTCTATATCGACTCGGCTGTTGATGCTGATCCAGAATATATATACTTTATATGGTCGGAAATGATTCCTTCTGCCTGTTACATACATTTGCACGACTTTAGAATACCCTTTTTACTCTACGAGTAACGGGTATAATGAGTAAAAGGGGATCATAAAGTTGTGCAAATGCATGTAACAGACAGAAGGAAGCACCTTCGACCCCATAAGGTATACATTTATATTCTTGATCAGCATCAACAGCCGAATCAATTTAGCCATGTCCGTCAGTCTGTCTGTATGAACGCGTCGATCTCAGAGACTGTAATATATAGTGCCACAATTTTTGGCATGTAAGTAGATATGCAAGTGCGCCTCCCCATTTTTTGAATTAATTAAAAAAAAAATAGAGGCCTGCTAACTTCGGCTCGACCGAAGTTTATATACCCTTGGAGCTTGATATATGCCTGGCAGTTTGTATGGCAGCTATACTATATAGTGGTCCAATTTTGACAAATTTTGTTGAAATTACGTAAAATCATTGAAAACCTATAAATACGAGCGTTGGGAGCATTCAAAACAAAAAAGTTTTTCTCACTTAGACTTTTTTTCAGACCTAACTTTTGTATGGCAGCTATACTATATAGTGGTCCGATTTTGACAAGGCTTAATGAAATTATGTGAAATCATTAAAAACTTATAAATACGAGCGTTGGGAGCGATAAAATTAAAAACAAAGAAAATTTTTCTTACTAAGACTTTTTTTCAGACCTAACTTTTGGGTGGCTTGGTGAAATTATGTGAAATCATTAAATTCTTATAAATACGATTTTTATAAACCATTAACAGCAGCTAATAGCTCAGCACTGCTGAAACATAACCGTAAGCACGATCAATTTCCAATGCTTGCATGTTTCCTTAATCTTCTTTGCTTAGTCAGTCGCTTGCCTTATCTCAAACCGATCGCTCGCTTACACGCCTCTTGTTACACACAAACAATTATTTGTATTTTGCAACAACTAACAATTATAAAACATTGTAAAATAAACATATACTTTTGTGCACAACATATCAACAAACAACACATTAAACAACAAACACACTCTCGCCAAAATAAACCGCATTAAAATCCAACTTATTAAAATTAACCTAAAACCACCCCCGCCTTTTATATTTGCTTGATCGCTCGCCACAATAATTAATTGTTTAAACCGAAAGGGGATGCAAATCAGTATCTCCCCAAAACATTGGTGACCCCGACGTGATATTGTTTATAAAAATTATAATAAAATTAATAATTTTTTGATTGCGTCTTGTGCATAATTCGGTGCCAAGACCACGTACACACACACGCATACATACATTGGCTTGCTAATTCGAGCGACCAGTGCCTCTAAAACTTTTCGGTGTTACAGTTGGTTTGTGCCGCGAATATATACATAGTGCGCTTACATAAAGGTGGTGTGACATTGCGGACATTAGGTCATTGGCCCATAGTTACAGCTAAACTTTGATTTCGTTCCCTTTTGTGCTGATAATTTTGGTGTTTGACTGAGTGGCATTGCAGTTGAATTCTTTGAACATTTATTCTAAATAAAAATTAAAATGTCGGAACTGGATTTTTATAAGGCCAAGGCAGAATCTCTGTATCGGCAAATTGAGGCGATAAATAAATTCTTCGACTCTGAAGGAATCTCGTCATTTGATGAATCAGACTTAGAAGTGCGTATCGAAGGCCTCAATCGCATGTATGACGATTTTGACTCAGCCCAAACAAGTCTTGAAAAATTGAACCTTTTGGAATTGGCCGGCGATGCGCGGAAAAACTTTTCGGAGAGCCTATTTAAGGCGAAATCAAGGCTGACTCGAGCTCTAAATGGTTTACGTGCGCCGTCAATAGTAAACTCAACTGCGATTCCTAAAGTATCCGAGACCACAGTTACGTACGTGACCCGCAGCAGTAGGCTGCCTGAATTGCAGCTTCCCAAATTCTCTGGTGCGTACATCGACTGGCCAGATTTTTACGAAATGTTTAAAACGGTGGTCGGCACAAACGATGAAATGACCAAGGTGGAAAAGTTCCAGCATCTGCGATCCTGCTTGAGTGGCACCGCTTTGGACACCATACGCTCATTGGAGCCCAAAGATGAGAATTATCAAACTGCAATTGATTTGTTAACGAAAAGATTTGATAACAAGCTCTTACATTTCCAGGCACACGTGAGATCCATTTTCGGGCTAAAAGGTGTTGAGAGAGGTTCTGCTGCTGGCTTGCGCGAGTTGAGTGATAAGGTTAACTCTCACTTGCGCGCTCTGGAAAACATGGCAGAACCCGAGGAAATTGCAGACGGCTTGCTTATTCATCTAATAGCATCTAAATTGGATCAAAGCGCGTTTGAGAAGTGGAAGGAGGCTGTACACACGGATAAATTTCCTACATGGACGGACATGTCTTCGTTTTTGGAAAGAAGGTGCCGTATGATGGAGAACGTAGAAAATGCTATGGTAACAAGATCGCATAGCAATCAGGTGGGAAAAACAATCAACAAATCGAATCATACATCACTCATTTCATCATCTAACACTACATATTCATTATCCTGTGCTCTGTGTAATGCAAATGACCACTTAATTCTAAAATGCCCTAGATTTTTGGCTGCTAATCCTAATTCTCGATATAAGGAAGCCAAACGTCTTCATCTTTGCTTAAACTGCCTTCGAAAGGGTCATAGTTTGCAGCATTGCAAGTCTGGGCATTGCCGACACTGCTCTTCAAAACACCATTCTTTGCTGCATATGGATGCAGCATCCAACCTCTCCACTTCTCAACCACAGCCAGTTGTTGGCACTCAAACGCATTCTGCTTCCTCCCTTATCTCTACTACCGTAACCCCAACTCCACCTAAAGCCTCAACAGATCAGGATTACGTGTTGCTCGCCACTGCTATTGTGCAGGTTCAAAGCCAATCTGGAGTATTTATTCCTTGTCGTGCTCTTCTCGATTCGGCATCACAACTAAATTTCGTTACATCTCGCCTTGCCAACCAACTCCAGCTTAAGTCTCATCGCTCTCATATTGCCATTTCGGGCATAGGGAATTCGTCCCTGCAAACAGCTAGCAAATCAATCGAGATTATGGCTCAATCAACAGACGCATGCTATCGTGCTTCGTTTTCTGCTGTGATAATGCGAACCATCACCGATCACCAGCCTCACTTTGATTTGGACCACACCGAATGGAGCATTCCTAAAAATATCGTTCTTGCTGATCCGCTCTTCCACAAAAGTCAACGGATTGATCTGCTCATTGGTGCTGGAATGTTCTTTGACCTTTTATGTGTTGGCCAAATACGTATTGCCAGTCATTTGCCAATTCTGCAAAAAACTCGTCTAGGCTGGATCGTTTCTGGAGGGCTCTCCAAAGTCAAGGAGAAGTGCTCCGCTTTTACTACATTGACTAAAGAACCACGCGTTCATTCGGAAACTGACGACTTGTCCGTAGTTCTAAAACGGTTCTGGGAAATTGATAGCTGTTTTGGATCATCTTCTGCGCCTTCGGAAGAGGATGCTTTATGCGAACAGCTTTTTCAGCAGCACTGCACGAGGCTTCCGTCTGGCCAATATGCAGTTCGTCTTCCAATTAAAATCAGCTTGAGTAATTTGGGGGACTCGTATGATCGTGCTTTGAGGCGTTTCAAAAGTCTAGAAGTTAAACTGGCAAAAAATCCTGAGGTAAAATCCCAATACTCAGCGTTTATGCAGGAATACCTCGATTTGGGCCACATGTCACTTGCAGATAAGCAATCTCAAGCCCCTCAATTCTTTTTGCCCCACCACTGCGTGCAAAAATTAGAAAGCACATCAACGAAACTGCGCGTCGTTTATGATGGCTCAGCTAAGTCCACATCAGGATTTTCCCTTAATGATCTTTTGTTCGCCGGCCCATCTATTCAACCAAAGCTTTTCAATACGCTGATTCGATTTAGATTCTACAGGATTGCATTATGTGGTGATATATGCAAAATGTACAGATGCGTACGCATGTCTCATCCCGACCAACTTTTGCAATGTATCCTGTGGCGAGATAGTCCTGATGCAGCGATCGAAATTTATACCCTGGATACGGTAACATACGGCACACAACCAGCCGCATTTTTAGCCATTCGGGCCATGCACCAGCTGTCGTATGACGAGGAGGTCGAGTTTCCGGTTGCAGCCAAAATCGTGAGAAGGGATTTTTACGTAGATGACCTAATCTCAGGAGGCGACACTGTCGAAGAAGTCGCTGAAATTCGTTTGCAGGTTAAGGAGCTTCTACGCAGAGGACATTTCCCAATACGAAAATGGTGCTCCAATGAGCCTGCTGCGCTGGATGGTGAACCTGAATCTGAGCAGGAGAAGTCTATCAAGTTCCACGATGGCACAGATATCACCAAAGCACTGGGCTTGGCCTGGGATACGAAGTCTGACAAGCTGCTTTTCCACTTTTCTCGTGCTGTTTCTGAGGGATCCGCCACCAAACGCGCAATATTGTCAGCCATCGCCAAATTGTATGACCCTCTTGGATTAATAGGCCCAATTATAACGAGGTTCAAAACTTTTATGCAAGCCTTGTGGAAGGATAAACTCGACTGGGATGAAAGTCTGCCACAGACACTGCATTCTGTCTGGCTGGAGCACATTTCTCAAATCTGTTCGGTTGCCAGCTTTAAATTTCCTCGCTTTGTTATGCAGCCCAGCGCATCTTGCCAACTTCACGCATTTTGTGATGCAAGTATTTCTGCATATGGCGCTTGCGTATACGTACGTTCGGAAATTAATGGATCGGTTTCGTCACAACTTCTATGCTCCAAATCTAGAGTCGCTCCTCTAAAGGTTCTCACCATTCCTAAGTTGGAATTAGCTGCTGCTCACCTATTGTCAGAGTTAATCTGTAATATTGTACAAACCATCCCCATCTCTTGTACTATTTACTGTTGGTCCGACTCCACCATAGTCCTTGCATGGATACGAGAATGTTCTTCAAATTATAATATTTTTGTATCCAACAGGATCGCACAAATACAGGAGCGTACCAAAGGCATGACATGGCGTCATGTACCATCAGAGATGAATCCCGCTGACATCCTCTCTCGTGGATGCACACCAATTGAGCTCATACAATCAAGTCTGTGGTGTCAAGGTCCAGCCTTCTTACTTGAGGATGAGTCTTCCTGGCCGACAAGCCCACCAGCTGCTCTGGAGTTGCCGGAACGTCGTCGACAGGCACTAATTTCAATCCAGCATGCGGACATCTCTAGCACCTGCAAATACCAAAACTCGTTTGGAAAAATGCAGCGTGTTTTTGGATATATCTATCGATTTCTGCTCAGAATACGAGGCCAAGCCGTCTCCAGGGGGTCGCTTACGATCGAGGACATAAAAGGTGGCTCCCATCTTCTCGTCAGGAGCATCCAGCTTGTGCATTTTGGCGAAGACTATAAGGCGCTGCAAGGAGGGAACCAGTTGTCACCTAAGAGCAAGCTTTTATCGCTTCATCCATTTCTGGACACCGAAGGACTGCTGCGTGTTGGTGGACGCTTGCAGAATTCAAACTTGGATTTCGACGCAAGGCACCCGCTGTTGCTGCCAAAGGGCCACCCGGTGACCATCGCCCTAATCATGCATTTCCACCAAAAGTTCCTGCATGCTGGACCACAATTTCTCCTTTCAGCAATTTACCAAAAATTCTGGCCTATTGGAGGTCGCAAAGCTATCGCAGCCGTTACCAGAAAATGTATCCGATGCTTCAGACTGAGACCCAAAATCTTCGAGCACATTATGGCACCTCTGCCAGCGGATCGGGTCCAACCAAATCGACCGTTTTTGGTCACTGGCATTGACTTTTGTGGACCCTTCTTGTGCAAGTCGGAAATAAGAAGCAGACCCCCCGGAAAATGCTACATTTCAATATTCATTTGCTTTGCCACCAAAGCAACTCATCTCGAAGTAGTGGAGGATTTGTCGACCGCATCATTCATCGCTGCACTGAAGAGATTTGCCAGTATCAGGGGCAGGCCTAATACTATTTGGTCGGATAACGCAACTAATTTTGTTGGCGCAAGAAATCAGCTGATCGAGCTCAGGCAACTTCTCCTTGGCGACCCTCAGAACGGCGAAATTCTCAACGCTTGCTTGGCCATGGGTATAAAATGGAACTTTATACCGCCGCGTTCGCCACATTTCGGCGGCTTATGGGAGGCCGCAGTGAAGTCGGCCAAATACCATTTTGTCCGCGTTGTTGGAGGCCACACGTTTACATTTCACGAGCTGCGAACTTTGGTATGCGAAATCTCCACAATTTTAAATTCTCGTCCTCTTTGTCCCGTTTCAGAGAACCCAGATGATTTAGACGTGCTTACGCCAGGGCACTTCTTAATTGGGTCCTCATTTTGCGCCATAGATGAGCCAGATATCACTCATCTGGACATCAGCAGGCTGAGCCGTTGGCAGCGCGTATGCCAGATGCAGCAGGTGTTTTGGCGAAAATGGAGCACCAGCTACCTGTCTCTGCTGCAGGAGCGTGGCAAATGGCGCTCATCATCCCCAAATTTGAAGCTGAACAGCGTTGTGGTGCTCAAAGACGACAACCTTCCACCACTGCAATGGCGACTCGGTCGTGTGGAGAGCATCATCACAGGAGACGACGGCGTTGTGCGTGTCGCTACAATTCGTACTTCCGCTGGGCTGGTCAAAAGATGCGTGAACAAAATCGCAGTTCTGCCCCTCGAGTCCACTTCGGTTGAAAGCCCTGCAGTTTCCAACGGGGGGAGCATGTCGGGAGCAGAAAGCGACAACAAATAATCTTCCTAAATCACACATTTTGTTTGCTTTTATATATTGTACATATTTGCCATTAACAGCAGCTAATAGCTCAGCACTGCTGAAACATAACCGTAAGCACGATCAATTTCCAATGCTTGCATGTTTCCTTAATCTTCTTTGCTTAGTCAGTCGCTTGCCTTATCTCAAACCGATCGCTCGCTTACACGCCTCTTGTTACACACAAACAATTATTTGTATTTTGCAACAACTAACAATTATAAAACATTGTAAAATAAACATATACTTTTGTGCACAACATATCAACAAACAACACATTAAACAACAAACACACTCTCGCCAAAATAAACCGCATTAAAATCCAACTTATTAAAATTAACCTAAAACCACCCCCGCCTTTTATATTTGCTTGATCGCTCGCCGCAATAATTAATTGTTTAAACCGAAAGGGGATGCAAATCAGTATCTCCCAACTTTCTCAATTAAAAAAAAAAAAAAAAAACCCCCCCGAACGAAGCTGTGTGGAATGGAAAAAACTTATATATCAACTAATTTCTTAAAGATTTCAATATTAACCATTTTTTACTTTGCCACCTTTCAAAATAAAGAAATATTTTTTTTTTGTAACTAGCTTCTGTCAACTTTAACATGGCCCATTGGAAATAATTTCAACAGGATCCGGTCAACATAAATCTTCAGTTTATTAGTGGTATTATTTTAGTTTCTTGCCCAAATTACGTTGGCTGGTAATCTAATGGATCTTTGTCTTAATCAACCGCCTCTTACTTTCAGAAGCAGCTCCAATAAAACTCGTACGTTTCTTATTAAAGTTGGATTTCTAACAGGTATCAATATTTTGTATTGTTGGGCATTCAGACCAACATTTTTCACGCGCCAAAAAAGATGCTAACATAAAGCTATAAGTCAATAAAACAATATGAATGTAATATGTGTATTTTGAAAATATATCTTTCAAACTATAAAAATATATTTAAGAAATTTACAACTATATTAGTGTTGACAGCGAAAAATATCCTGGATCTAATTTAGGTTTCGAATAATTTTCCTTTTCGCTTAAGCCAATTATAAGAAAAAAAGCCAAAACGAGACAATTTCAATAAAAAGTACCAGTGCACAACAGGAAAACACCAGTTTTGGTGCAAAAATACCAAGGTGGCGACCGTGCTCGGTTCCATCCGGGGCGACACATTCGCCTTTATAAGAGGGAACGCTTGCCGAAGCTGACATCGAGAGAGCAAGAAAGCGTCAGTTGCTCGACAGAGTTCGAAGCGATTAGGTCGAAGCAAACCGGAGCTTTGTTTTCTCATACTAAAACACTCTCACTTTTTGGCCTCGCTCTCGCTGGCCATCGCTGCTCTAGAGCAGCTGCTTTCGTTGACAGCTTCTGTTCTGTGTGTGTGTATGTCGCCATCCATTCCGCCAGTCAGTCAGTCCGTCAAAGACAAACGACTTCAGTATAGAACAGTGGCCGGCAAAACACACATCCTCATTTTGCCTTTACATGTGTGTGTTTTCTCACGCTAGCCAAGTGGGACTTGACTGCATGCTAGAAGCACATCTGGCATACAACTTTTGCCACTGAGAAGCAGTTGCAAAAACCTGCAATCTTCCATTCGCTTTTGTACAGGGGCGGAACGCAGCAGGAACTGTTCTAATAGGACGGACTTTTGCATGGGTTGTTGTTGTAGGTTCAACTTCGTAAAAACGCTCGGCTCTCCCTTCCAACTTCAGTTTCCATTTGCACGCTGTCAGATGGCGTTATCTTGACAGTGGTATTTGCACGCATGCTGGCATGGTTTACAAAAAGAACGCATTTGGAACGTGTGCTACTAGAACGTATAATATTTAGCATGGCATCCTGCACCAGTGCTATTAGAATGTGTGCAGCATCGCATGCCAAAGCAGTTCCAAAGGAACGCACCCGTAAGCCCAATTTTAAAAATTATTTAAAAAATAAAGTAAAACACAAACCTCATCTTTCTTAATAAATATTTCTTAATAATTCATAATATATTTTTTTATTATTAAGTTCAGTATTGGGACTACATATGTAAATACATTTTTTAATGTATAACAAATTTATTTTTATTCTTTTTAAAATTTCAAGTTCCCTTGGGAGTCGTCTTCAGGTAGGAGTCAATTCAATGCGTCGGGCCAGTCCAGCAGCCTTAGAAATATTATTATTCGTCTATTTACTTACTTTATTTACGCACTACAAAATGGTTGCCTAGACTAATAAAATAGAAAAATACGAAGAGAATATATGTAAATATTAATACATATTTATATGTCAGCAGATATTTAATTAATTACTTACCATTACTAAATATAAATGGAGAACCACATTTAATTTTCAATTCATTGCGCTGCAATCGTCAACTTCTAACTGAAGGCAAATATAAACGGCGACACTGAAAGCCATGTGTTTTTTCATGTTCCCCTTTGTTCTCTTAATTTTTAGCTATTGCTTTTCGCTGATTCTCTGTTCGAGTCTCATTTCGCTTTTTGCGTTCTAAAAGCACAGGTGCTACATGCGTGCTATTGGAAGGGACGTTTGCATGTTATGCTGATTTTATGCCTTCCAATGTACTGCCAAAGGAAAATGCTTGCAATAAACGAACGATCGTTAATCGTTCGGGTCCCACTTCCGATTTTGGGTTCTAGTAGCACAGGTGCCGCATGCGTACCATTAGAAGGGACTTTTGCATGTTATGCAGATTTCTTCCCTGCTAACCCTCTGCAAAAAGGAACGTGCATCCGTTTTCATACAGATTGCATGCCGTTTTTCATACTGCAAAAATTGGTAGTGCATTCTTCCTTGTAAAAAGAACAGTGCCAGATGGCATTCTTTTTGGAACCACGTTCCGTAAAGTCCGACTGGGAGAGCGTTCTCAGTTAGCACTATTTTGTTGTTGCATTGAGAGCAGAATTAGCTTGTACACTGTCTGTGTCTTAACGTCGCTGCCGCTGAGCAGTATTGAATGCACAAAAGATATGGGCGTGCTGGACACTGGTATAGAACTTTTTTTTTTGCATGTTGGGTGTTTTGGCACGGTCGTATTATTGTGAACAACTGAACAGTTCCTAGCTTTTATGGCTTAGGCTGTGCATTAGTCACCAATCAGTCAGTGAGTCTAATAGTCAGGTTGAACTCTTTTATATATGTAAATGAAATATTGGCTTTACAGCCCCAAAGGGCCAAGCCCAGCTTCTCTCAATAGTTGGCGACTGTATGAGTAAAAGATATTTTATTAGATGGTCCTAGGCTGGATTGAACCCACGCTTCCCAAATTTGAAAATATTTTTTAAATTGTATTTTTCACATAACATACATATATATAAAGAGTATTACAATTTAAATTGAAAATTCAAACGTTTTATACCAAAATATCTAGTGGTTTCTGTGTCACCCCCGTATACATCAGTTCAAAATCAGCGTTTTACGACATTGCCTTTTCCCCGCTAAGACTTTGCTACTGGGGTTTCCCTCCAACTTTGAAGCTTTCCATTTATTTGCCCTAAAAAATTACACAGGCCAACAAAATGACCACTTTTGTGAGGTCCAGCCCTATTTGAATTAAATTCTGATCCCTTTTTGTGCACTGATTCCAAAACTAGTCTCGGTTTTTCTCCATCAGCTCTTGTTTTCAAGATATCGCGGAAAATCCATTTTGCAGTATTTTTGGCGTTTAAAAAACTATGGAGGTTACACCGAGCAACAATATCTGTATTTATGAGCTCTATGCGACAGTATACATATTAAGGTCGCCTAAAAAAATCAATGGAGTAGCATCAGCAAACCCAAAAGCAACTAAATTGGCCTTTGAAGAGAAATATTCATCAAATTATAGCAAATTTTTCAAACTTAATCGCCGTGTACCAGCCATTTGGGGTGCTTGCATTTTAATGAAAACCACTTTAGCGTGCAGCCCAATGGTTCTTCTAATTTCACAAATTTTGTTGCATTTTAATCTTATCGATGGACAAAGTTACAAGCGGTTAAACCCGAAAAAATTAATTAAAATTTATGGCAGGATAACTAGATTGATACACGAAATGTGTATAGGAAATATTAAAAGACTACTTGATCTTACATAGTACTTACATTAATTGTCAAGCAAATGTACTTGAACATTCAATAAGTACTAGGTTCAAACAATTTTCCCCATTCATATTTGCTTAATCTTGCGAGAATAACATTAAAATTAAATTAATTGGGCTATAATTGAGCCAAATGAGTTCCGCACTCACTATAATCTATGGATTAAGCCTCTTGTGACTATTCCATATTTATCTAAACTATAGATGCTTGTCTATTACTGGAGTGACTTCGGATGCTTGCAGAGTGCCCATCCAGTGCACATTTCACAAGAATGAAATTTTAACGTCTCACAGCAAGACGAAGATGTGCCTTTGGAGAAAGTGCTCAGCCTCCAGGAGCTTGGCATTATTATTCCATTAAGCGAAAGTGTTAACGGGCCATAATAACGGATTTTTGTCATACCAGTTCTGACTGCTAACGAAATAAAAAGTGCAGATTTATAAGCTCGTTGTAATAAAAAGTTTGTAAAAACCAAAAAACTCATTTGCCAACAACTTATTTGTTATTTATTGCCAAGGAACATCTGCATAAGAACTGCATATAGTGTTTTTTGTTTTTGGTTGCACAATTCATTAAAAAAATACAACATTAAATATGTGTGACTGCTTGGGGTGTTGAAAAAGTTCTTTTGAAAAAAGGTGTATTGATGGTTCACAGCTTTCCGGGAGTCACCGTTATGTCAAGGGCAAACGTAAAAAGAAAAATTGGTTAGTTTAAATGCCTTAATGTCCCGAAGCAGAATCATGGAAAACATTCAATTTGTAAAAAACGCGAACATTTTGAAATGACTAATTTTTGTAAATTTTGTTTGCTGTCCACTGTAGAAAAAATAGTAAAAAATAGGGCGACGCCACCATTGAAAAAAAAAATTACCTTAATTTGTGGAAATTTTTTAACATAATTCAATTAAGAGGTCTTCCTATGAAAAATTCGTCAAATGACGTGACAGATTCACAAAGTTATTCGCTTGCGAAATGGAGCAAGTTTTTGCACTACCTCGCATCAATGAGCATTCTCCAAATAATCAGAATGGTCAACTTCCTCGACATACACATTCGTTTCACAGATAAAGTCTTTACTACAATCTCTTTCCGCCAGGCATTTGTTGAAACTTGTAAAACCATAATAGTCACAAGGGGCTTACTCCGTAGATTATAGTGAGTGCGGAACACATTTGGCTCATTTGTAGCCCAATTCATTTAATTTTAATGTTATTCTCGCAAGATTAAGCAAATATGAATGGGGAAAATTGTTTGAATCTAGTACTGATTGAATGTTATTGTACATTTGCCTGACAATTAATGTAAGGACTATGTTAGATCAAGTAGTCTTTTAATATTTTCTATACAGATTTTGTGCATCAGTCTAGTTGTCCTGCCATAAATTTTAATTTATTTTTTCGGGATTAACCGCTTGTAACTTTGTCCATCAAGAAGATTAAAATGCAACAAAATTTGTGAAATTAGAAGAACCATTGGACTGCATGCTAAAGCGGTTTTCATTAAAATGCAAGCACCCCAAATGGCTGCACTATGGGGAATTTTGCCAAATATTAGGCATAAACCCCTTTTCTAAAAGTGCTCAAAACTTAAATTTTTTTGTTTCATTAGACCACAAATACATCAGTCTTCAATGTTACATACCACGAATTTTGATTTAACAGAGCTCTGTTAAGTGAGCAGCTGGTAAAGTCAGGTTATGCTAACGAATGACAGTTCAATGTTAAGTGTGTGTTTTCTGCTGCAATTTGTAATTGCCAAATATTAATGAAAACAGAAAGTTTTGTCGAATATTTTTGATTGAATCTAATCGTTATGGTATGTGCTATGTTTTAGTGCCTTTGATCTGTAGAAATTAATCGTGGCGTCCCTGTATTTGACGGTATTCGTGATTCATCTCACAAAAAAAATTGGAAAGAAAATTCAACTTTGCGAAGTCCTACCAAATTTTGTTTAGATTTGTTAGAGCTGGGACTTTTACCACCTTTTAGAGCTATCAATTCCGCTTCTGATTCACTTTTGCTCAACCGCATCTACGCGCATCTTTTGCAAAATTTCACTTTTAGGACACAACCTCATTTTCTCCAATGCCTACTTGCATGCCAAATGAAAAAAAAGTGACGAGTCGAGAAGATGTTATTTTCGATTGCTGTAAAGAGAGGTTGGGCCAAAGTCTTTCAGTCGCATATGAAAGATATTTAAAAAGAAAAAAAGGAAGGATATTTTGTGCAATTCTGGAGATGAATCGCGAAAATTTAACCGAATAATGCAACAAATTGAACGCAGAAGTTCAATTCTAAGCCATTGAGCAGAATATGAACACAGAGAGTCGTTCGCGATGGTCATTAACGCTAAAGCGTATTAGAAATCGTAGAAATCAAGCTGTTAGAGATGAAATGGTAGAAGAAGCAAGCACAGCTGCTCGTAATAAGTAAAAAACGACTAGCTGACCATGCAGCAGTTCTTAAGATAGTTTCTGTAAGGCAAAAATGATCCGAAATTTTATATGCTAGTATTGTGCAGTTAGAAATGACAGTAAGAACACAACAGAAATCGAAAAAAATAAATGAGACGCATTTTTTTTTCAGGAATCCCGATATTCCGTAAAGTTTGCGGCCGAAAAATATGTTTCCTATTACGCGTCAATGATGGTACATTCATTCTTATGTAAAATTCCAAGAAAAACCAATTTTATCTTGTAAAAAAAACTAATATTTTTTTATTTATTTTTTTTAAAGGCGGGTTGAAGTGCTACCACGCCCACTTTTTTGCACATATAGACCAACGGTATACATAACATAAGGCAAAAAACTAAACCGCAATATCTTGCTTAGTTTTTGAGTTATTAATTATTGCCTGATTTTTGGGAAAATTCCCCATAGTGGGCTGGTACACGGCGATTAAGTTTGAAAAATTTGCTATAATTTGATGAATATTTCTCTTCAAAGGCCAATTTAGGCGCTTTTGGGTTTGCTGATGATGCTCCATTGATTTTTTTAGGCGACCTTAATATGTATGCTGTCGCATAGAGCTCATAACCACCATAATTTTTTAAAAGCCAAAAATACTGCAAAATGGGTTTTCCGCGATATCTTGAAAACAAGAGCTGATGGAGAAAAACCGAGACCAGTTTTGGAATCAGTGCACAAAACTGGATCAGAATTTGTCATCAATAAGGCTGGACCAAAATGGCTGTTGGCCAGTGTTATAAGCGGAGTTCTATTCACACTATCCGTTATCTATCTATTTTACATTATCCGACTTTTCTATAGTGTTTTTTTATAACCAGAGCATAGTTTCCCATTTATTTGCCTTAAAAAGATAAAAAAGTTCATTTTATTCTGATTGGCTAAAAAACAACGAATATCCTTGATCAAAGTTGGAGCATAGTTTTTCTATTTATGTGCTCTAAAGAGATTGCAAAAAAAATTTATTTATATCGGCTAGAAATCAACGATTGGCCTTGACAACACACGTACTTTGCTAGAGGGTTTTCCAAAACTGAAACATATGCTCCAAAGAGATTACAAATCGGCAAGAAAGTAACGATTGGCCTTGAACACATCGCAGAATTTAAAGAATTTTATTCCCATCAATTTGACGCTTAGAGCTTACAAACCGAATTTCCTACATCTGACATTAAACCAAACTACGCCACCCGTTTTCCACAGTTTGGGAACAATTTTCCAATATCGGGAAATAACATTACAAATGATAATGCGGATATTCCAACATTGGAAAATGAAATCACGAATTCTTAATGCTGAATTCTTTGTGAGTTTTTACGTCAGGTGGTGAATTTTCTAACATTGAAAAATTAAATCGCAAATGAATTTAAATTCTATCACTACAAACCGAGCCTCAAGTCAACCGTGGGAAAAAAATTTTTTCAAGCTGAATTTTCGGGGCATTCAAATGAAATTCACATTTCCAATTACTTTGTATTCTATTCTCACAAACTGGGTTTCAAGATAATCGGGAATTTTCAGGGCAACCGCTTATTTTGGGCAGGGATTAATCTGAAGCAAATTCTTTTAAAACCAGAGATTAAAACCGTAACCGAAACCGTAACCCGTAACCGCTAAAAACACTTTAAAATTTGAAACCGAACCATAACCGCAAAAAGTTTGTTTCTTATAACCGTAACCCTGTAACCTTTATTTACATAAACGGTACCGTAACCGAAACAAATATATGTGTATCCACAGCCAGGTCCATGAACTGGAGGCGGAAATGATTGTAAAATAAAATGTTTTTGTGTACTGGTAGAGCATTGCTGATTTTTTTTTAGCAAAGAAACATAACCTTTATGTTTGATTTCGACGCGGACGTTTTCAAATTCCCTATCACAAGTGCGAAGGCCATTGCTAGAAGAGGCTTTTCCGTAGCACTTTGTCTTAACTCTGTCTCACTTTGTCGTATGCGTGCTCATGGTGGAATTAATAAGGTGAAGCTGGGCATACAAATATTGGCCCTCAGCAGAGGCTGACGACTTCGCATTGTTAATTGCACATGATGCATGTTTAGTTAAACGAAACACACACTCACTTGCGAGTTAATTCGATTGAATTATCTGGCCAATATTAAAAAAATTAATCTGTTCTACTTTACAGTCTCACTTTTTCATTTAATATGTTTCTAAAACAAAGAAGGGTAGGCATATTGGAATGATGGGGAAAAAACAAAAATATTTCTAGATCTTTTTGAGTTATAAAAAGTTGTGCTAGCAGAACCGCCCACACAAGTAAGTGTTGAGAATGAATATTTATAATGATGTCTTGCAAGACTCGCTGGGACAGTCAAACTCTACTTGCTATTATGATATTTCGATGTAATTGCAAAAATACGGAGATATTTTATCTAATATTTTGTGTTAGTGTCTTTTCGTAAGCTTTTAATGTTAAACGTTCAAATAGGCGAAAACAAAGGAGACAATTTTGTGTAACAAACTTTAGCTTAGTCCATTTATTGAATAAATGACATTCCAAATGGGGCAGGAATTGTCAAAGTAATATTTTACACTAATAACCGTAACCGTAACCAAACCCGAAACTGATTAAGGCTAAAAACCCTAACCCTAACCGTAACCCATATCTCACAACCGTAATATAACCGTAACCGGAAAAAAAGCATCCGGCCAAAACAGTAACCGTAACCCAAACTGTTATTCGTTTCGGTTTCAACCTCTGGTTCAGAGATCTGCAAGAGTGCCTGTTTTTTTGACTGCATCATTACCCGCTTCAAATGCGTATGCAGTGTGACTGACACTCATAACTTTTCAGTCGAGTCAAACACTCACTCTTTCTGTTATTGGTATTTTTGTGACTGGGTGTCTGAGTGTGTGTGTCTGTCAAAGCGGTTGTTTCTGTATTGAGGGCCAACGCATGCCACAGTAAAAACAAAGACACACAACCCTTCAGTACGCTGCACTAGCACATGGGTGTAGAATTCGGTACTTACTAGTAACCACCGGTACTTACCGCCCAATCCACCAGCAATGCAATTCACTACTTACTTTTTGCAGGGCATGTCCTAGGGGGAACCAATCGCCACCTCTTCGCTTTACATGTAGGTACTGGAGTAAGTACCGAAAAGTGGTGGTACCGTAAGTACTTACCGTAAGCATTTACTGTAAGTACTTACCGTAAGTACCCCCAAGTTGTTTGTACCGTAAGTACCTCCAGACAGTACCCCCGTCAGTACTTCTGTAAGTACCTCCAATTCGCACTAGTGTAGGTACCCAATAGGTGGTTATGCAATAAACAAACCCTCATAAAAATAAGTTTTATATTATGTTCAATTTTTAACATTTGATTTATATTTCTTCTGTTTGAATTACTACTATATTAATATTATTTCATTTTATTTATTAATTTCTTCATTATAACCTTCATTTAAGCTAGTTTTGTAATCGCAGCTGGACTTTTTGAAAACTCGCTTTCTCTGAAGCTAGCATTGCGCAGCAGTTTCCGTACTGTTGGACCGTGCGTGGAAATTGAATCAGAATAAAAAAACAAAACAATGAATTGCACAGCAGCCCTTGCTCTTTTCGCAGTGATCAAGAAATCATATTTATGTGCTTTATTCTTACCTTTGTTGGCTTCAGATATAATAGTAAACATATACTAACAAAATTATTGTATTTATCACTGCTCACAAATAATTATTTTCGCAAAAAACGCGTTCGACTTAGCAGCGTCCACAATAATAACTAAAGCATCATCAGAAAACTGTCACAACGTCGAACGCTTTTTCGGCAGCGATTAAGCAGAACACAAAAAGAAGTGTTAAAGGAGGAAGAACATAAGTGACCTGCCTGCAAATTGTTAGTGTAATTTCGAGCACGCACATATATATATTGATATTTTGCATTTTGTCATTCCATCGCATTTCGTCAAAACAGTCTGTGTACGTCGCGACGCGTCGTTTACTTTGGGAGTGACGTCTCTATATCAAATCGGTACTCTGATCGGTACCCTATCGTAGGTACTTACCTCAGTACTTACTTGTAAAGCGATACGGTGGCGATCGCCACCAGTAAGTAGTCCATGTATGCAGTGCTGCTAACTTTTGCCGAGAAAAAAAATCTGTTTTCAGAGGGTCGGAGAGAAAAAAAAAGCTTTTTTTTTTTTGACTAAAAAGTGTAAAATAAAGCGCATCGTTTTCTTGTCTTTAGTGTAATTATTTATACAAAATATTTTAAATATATCTTCAGAGTGCTGAAGTTCCTCGTCCTCGTCCTTGCCGTAGGCCTCAGTTGTACCTGTTTGCTTAAAGTAACAAGAGGGGACCTTATAAAACATAGTATCTTTAGGCACGCTCAACTTTGGCGTTGAACCATGGCAAGGACAAACTCTGAATCGCAAACGAGGCTAACTTAAAAAATCGTTGATTCCCTTCAGTCATTGAAAGCGATTACTTCACTCAAAAACTTAATAGTTTCTTCGTTATTCTTCCATCTCCCTAAATATAAATAATATTATTAACCCTATATTTTCCTAATATCGGAAAATTCTTCCAAAATGGGAAAAAACTTTTTATATGGTTGTAAAATGAAGTGAACTGAAAATATGTAATTTTTTTGAAGAATGCTGTGGTTTTCAGGCAACAATGAACTTTATGAAAATCCGAGAATCAGATCAGCAGAAGACAACTTAAATAAATTAAAAAAATAGAGGCAAGCTAACTTCGGCTCGACCGAAGTTTATATACCCTTGGAGCTTTATATATGCTTGACAGTTTGTATGGCAGCTATACTATATAGTGGTCCGATTTCGACAAATCTTGTTGAAATTATGTAAAATCATTGAAAACTTATAAATACGAGCGTTTGGAGCGATAACATTGAAAACAAAAAAGTTTTTCTCACTAAGACTTTTTTCCACACCTAACTTTTGTATGGCAGCTATACTATGTAGATGTCCGATTTGACAAGCCTTGGTGAAATTATGTGAAATCATTAAAAATTTATAAATACGAGCGTTGGGAGCGATAGCATTGAAAACAAAAAAGTTTTTTCATTAAAACTAGTTTTTCAACCGATCGTTCCTATGGCAGCTATATGCTATAGTCATCCGATCCGGCCGGTTCCGACAAATGTGCAGCGTATTTGTACCAAAAGACTTCGTGCAATGTTTGGTTAAGATAGCTTTAAAAATGACAGAGGAGATAGCATAGAAACAGACGGACAGACGGACGGACGGACAGACGGACATGGCTATATCAACTCAGCTCGTCATGCTGATCAAGAATATATATACTTTATGTGGTCGGAGATGCTTCCTTCTGTGCGTTACAAACATCCGGACAATTTTAATATACCCTCTCCAAGGGTATAAAAATAAACTTCAGCTTCTGTTGTTTTATAAGATCAACTATGAAATTTTTGCGGAACATGCTCAACTAGATTTCTCCAATACTCTATCCGTCTGAAGCATTTCTCCAAATAGTCATCAAGTAGTATTTTATTATTGGTATCTGATGGAATAACTCGTAGAATCTTTCAGATCTTTAAGATCATTCAGCAGGCCGGATGCGTCAGTGTCATTGATTTAAAAAATCTCGTTGATTTGTGGCATTTTCAATAGAATTGAATCTTATTGTTCCTTTTTCAAGAACTGCTCGAGGTTATTCGAGAGGTATCAGATTTATAGCCTATTTCCACTGAACAAATGAAGCTTCATTTCATGAAATGACAAGAAATGAAGAAAATGATATCATTTCTTCCATACGAATTGTCACTTCATTTTGCCTTTCATTTCTGAAAAATGATGACATTCTCCACGAAGGAATCTGGTATTTTTTAAAAATACTAGCTACTCTCTGGCATTACTCGCTACTCTCTGGAAACGGAAAGTGTCATCACCAATAACACAGTGCAACAAATTTCAACTTTTTTAAAAACTACCATGCAACACTATGCGGAATCGATAGTGCTACATGAACTGAGTAAAACCATTTCAGCGTTTGGCTAGATTGGTAGCACTTTTTTTTTATGGACCCCCAAAGTTTTTGAAATTGGGTGTGATAACAAAAAAAAGGTGTCATCAGATTTGGGAATACAGCTCATTCAGTTTTAGTGATAGCTGCAAACAGTCTTCGGCAAAGTTGTAGCTGACAGTCCGCAGAATAAATTTTTCTTACAAAGATTTTCAAAAAAATTTTGATTTCCGGGAGTTTTTTTTTAAAAACTTTTTTGAAAAATCGTATTTTTTTACTTTTTGAAGTACAACTTTTAAAAAATCAAAATTTTTGGCATACATTCTTTGGAAAAAATGAAGCTTTTGAGATACCAAACATCCCTTCTGAACAAGGTTTTACAATCTGAACACTTCCACATCCTCTAAATCGGCCCCAAGAGTGTGTATATCCAGTAAAAATCACTATTTTGTTATCATTCTTCATTATGTTCTCAAGTTTTTTTTACCAAAATAGCAGCTAATTAATTTTTTTAAGCTTTTAGAGCAAACCACTAAGTGTTTTACTTGTTGTAGTCCATGAATATAGAAAAAAATAATTTTTTTACGGTTTTTTGGAAATTCTCCAATTTATCAGCAAAAATGTTGCCAATTTAATACTGTAAAAAATATTTTAACAAGCTAATACATTTTTTAACAAGCTGAGATCATATTAAAGTTAATATTTAATATTTTTAATAATAATTAATAATAAAATAAAATAAATTAAAATAAAGTTTTTAAAAAAAAACTCCCGGAAATCAAAATTTTTTTGAAAATCTTTGTAAAAAAAATTTATTCTGCGGACTGTCAGCTACAACTTTGCCGAAGACAGTTTGCAGCTATCACTAAAACTGAATGAGCTGTATGCCCAAATCTTATGACACTTTTTTTTGATATCACACCCAATTTCAAAAACTTTGAGGGTCCATAAAAAAAAAAGTGCTACCAATCTAGCCAAACGCTGATAGGGATTTACTCAGTTCGGGTAGCACTATCGATTCCGCATAGTGGTGCTTGGTAGTTTTTTTGACTGTTGCACAGTGTAATTTGTTAATTTGAATTTAAATAGAAGGCGCAATTTTATTTAAAATTTAAATTAGTCAATAAAAGTTGTGTATTTAGCTTTCTGTTGATAATTCAGGATGATAACAATGCGTTTGCCCCTGAAAATTTGCTGTCATATCGGGTATGTTATTTTTTGCTAAATATTCCACGTGAGTTTGAAAGTGGCGCCTGTTATTTAAATCAAACTTGTCAGCTGTTGTTCACAACGTATCGTTGTGAATGTTAAACAAATGACAATTTGTCAATGGAAACGGCAACATTTTAAGAAATGAAAATGACAAGAAATGAAGCCAGTGGAAATAGGCTATTATACTTCCGAAGCCAAGCCTTTCGAAGCAATTTATCGTGGCATATGGCAAGTGTTAATTATTGTCGATAAATGACTGACATAGGTGAAAAGCCTTGATTTGCCAGAATTCCCGCACACTATTTAAAAATAGCTATTTGGCGCCACTGTGTTGTGTGTAACGCTACATGTTGCATATTGTCCTTTTTCCGGATTGCGCCGGAAAAAAATGTCAAACATCCCCTAACCGGAATTCTATCCTTTTTTTACTTTCCTTACCCGGAAATCTAGCCTTTTTTAGACTAGGTTTTTTTAATGTTAAAATTCTACCGATTCTAGAAATATTTAAAAAAAAGCAGCGACAAAAGAAGCAAAATAGTTGTTCAATACGCAAACATCCACCAATTAAAATGGGAAAATGATGAAAACACTTTAAAATTTTGGTCCGAAGTAAAAAAATATCGGGACAGCGCAGGTAACAACACCTTTTTCGGACCTGGTAGCTTTCGCCCTGAATCTTCTTTCGTTGCCATGGTCGAATGCGGAAGTAGAGAGGGTATTTAGCCAAGCAAATTTGGTTAAAACCAAAACTAGAAATCGGCTACAAGTGGAGAGCTATTTTTTAAATGCTATTTTGACAGTCAGGAAGTTATATATGGGTAATTATTTCTGAAGTGGGCAACTATTTTTTTCATAGTCTCCAAAAATTTAAATATTTTTGGCACGATGATACCGCAGTTTTCAACGATTTTTGATAGATTTTTCAGAATTTTCCCATTGTGGGATGCAAAGATATAGCGACTGTTTTATTTTGTTAAAGTTATAACTAAATATTTGATAGGTCTAAAAATAAATAAAAATTTTCAAAATATATTGTTTTTCCCTTACTTTGTGGTAAAAATATTTGCGATGGTTGATCTGGAGGAAGAAACCGCCGAAACTTAAGAAAACAAATTTAAATCGCGGTTTGTGCAAAAACGGCCATATTGAGATTTAAAAAAAAATTAGGACTAATCCTCATGACATTCTTAGTACTCTGAAAAAGGCTTTATGATGGGACGGCCATAAATTTTCGAGAAATGCAAAAAACCGCCAAATGAAGTACCATTTTTTGATTCACCCACGATCAACTTCATACAGGCCTTAAACCATACCTATAAATAGACCGAACTGCGTTTATAGATTCTCCAATCAGGCTTTGGTTCACGGATTATGGTAATTTTTGTTCTCTCAATTACCTTTGAAAAATATTGACCAATTGGACATCACCAGCTTCTCCAATATTATGCAATTGATCTTATTAGTGATATTCTTAATCACCAGCAGGAAAACAGCTCAAATCATCTAATTACTTCAGTTCCAGGCATCTTAGCGTCTTGCGGTTTGACTACCAAAGACATTTTTAAAATAAGACTTTACTTTTTCTTGCTGGCAATTAAGAATTTAGTATTAAGACTTTTTGGATAATTTTGGAGGGGCTAGTGATACCCAAAAGGTCAATGTTTTTCAAAGACAATTGCTAAAACAAAAATGCCCACAACCCCTGAACCAAGGCTACATTGGTGGATCTGGAAATGCAGTTCGGTGTGTTTTTAGGTCTTGTCTATTGCCTATATGAAGTTGTCAGTGGGTGAATCAAAAAATGGTACTTCATTTGGCGGTTTCAGGTATATATACATATTTCAATTTAAATCAGTTGTACATATATTTACATTTTATTTAGATTTGGATTGCGTCGGCATAAGTTGTTTTGCCACAATTAAAATTTGCCGGATAAATATTTATCATTAATTGGATCAATGGCAACATATGAGGACAGAGAAATGACCGATGTAGAAGTTATTGAAGATGCTTTAAAATTATTAAATGAATAAATAATTATAAATAAAACTTTATGTCCTTGTCAAAGTCATTGAAGATGCATTAAAAACTGTTGAATAAATAAATATATATTAATAATTTTTTTATCCTTTTTTTCAGCCTTTTTTTAGTTTTTCATCCCTTTTTCCTGTTTTTTTTTTCCAATCTGTCCTTTTTTTCGGAAAAATATTGGCATCACTGAACAACTACAAAAAATAAGGATAAAAAGGAAAAGCAAAAAAAAAAAAAAAAAAAAAAAAAAAAAAAAAAAAAAAAAAAAAAAAAAAAAAAATAAATACTACCCCCCCCTCCCCTCTTAAAAAAAAAAAAAATTTTTTTTTTTTTTTTTTTTAAAAAGAAAAAGAAAAAAAAAAGAAAAAAAAAAAAAAAAAAAGTGTTTAAAAAAATAACCTTTCCCCCCTCATTTTTTTTTTTAAAAACGGTTTGGGAAAAAAAATTAAAAAAAATACTAATTTTAAAAAGCCCCCTTTGTTACTTTGGGCAAAGCAAACAGGTACAACTGAGGCCTACGGCAAGGACGAGGACGAGGAACTTCAGCACTCTGAAGATATATTTAAAATATTTTGTATAAATAATTACACTAAAGACAAGAAAACGATGCGCTTTATTTTACGCTTTTTTGTCGAAAAATACAGCTTTTTTTTCCTCTCCGACCCTCTGAAAACAGATTTTTTTCTCGGCAAAAGTTGGCAGCACTGATAGAAAGAGCGTTTTTGGGGCAGCGGTGGCCAGCGAGAGCGAGGCCAAAAAGTGAGAGAGTGTTGGTGTGCTTTTGCACTGCGAAAAATCAGGAAACTTTTCACAGCATGGCGCAACGAAAATTTTTAATACGCTGATTTAATTTTCCACTTTTTTTCAATCTTGGATTTGTTTATAGACTTCATCTATATCAATTTCATTTTGGTAGGATTTTATTCTCAATAAGTCTTCCAGGTGCTGGTCAGTCAATTTGTTTCTATTAGCATTTTTAATTAGCTTCATTGATGAAAATGTGGACTCGCAAATGTAAGTGGTAGAAAACATAGAACAAAGTTTCAAAATGTGTTTTTTGGTAATGGGATATTTTTCAGCACGCAGCTCTTTCCAAAAATCTATACCACCCCCAATTGGCAACATAATGTCATATTTCATTTTGGCGATTTCTGCCTGTACGTCATCCGGTAAGTCAGCGCTAGGAATATCGAGAGGGTTCTTATACAGAGAAATGAGCCACTCTATTTGCTGAAGATCATGAAATCTCATCTCGATTTCATCCAAAAGTGTGCCGATAGCCATTTCATATTCTTGCAGGCGACTGCTATCAAGAAATATATTATATTTTTCTTGGGTTCTGGTCAAATTCGTCAAATCTTTGATTAAAATTTGTTCTTTAAGAATGTGCATCTTACGGGTGAAGTTCTTAACGCAACATACCAGATCAGATATATTTTTATTATGACCCTGTAAATGTAAATTTAATTGATTTATTAATAGGACAATATCTGTCAAAAACGCCAGGTCCATAATAAACGCAGGGCTTTTAATTAAACCTAATAATGGTTGATCTTTTTGCAAATTTTCTATTTCCAAATAACTGACAACTTCCTCTCCGAAGTTATAAAGGCGTTCAAGGCTTCTGTCGCGACTTAGCCACCTGACTTCCGTAAATAGGCACAAGTCCCCATAGTCAGCTTTTATCTCATCAAGAAAATTTTTAAACTTTCTATGCGAAAGTGCATTGTGACCACCCTTTATGCGATTTATGGTTTTAATGGCTACACTCATTGTGCTCCAGCTAACCCAAACATTTTGGAAAATAATGCTTTCTGATGAATCAAGCAGTGGAATGTCGGTACATTTGCAACATTTCCAGTCATTGTCGCAGCACCATCTGTACACACTGACGCCAGCTTGTCAAAGCCAAAAGAGGATAGTACATGTTCCTGTACCGCATCAAAGGTACTTTTTCCATTTACATGGCCATGAAATGAATGCAAATTTAAAAATTCGTCGAAAGTGTTAAATTTGTCGTCGATGGTTCTAACACATATAATCATTTGGCTTAAGTTATTTATATCCACACTTTCATCTAAGCAAATAGAAAAAAATTCGGAATTCCTAATTCTTTGCTTAGTTTCTTCAAATAAATATTTAGCAATTGCTTCTGTCCGGCGGGTTATAGTTTTATTTAGTTAGTGGAATTTGCTCAATCAAGGTGTAAAGATCTTGGTCTTTTTGTCCAAAAATGCTTAAAACATCAAGACATAATTCCTTGAAAAAAATTATCTGTTTCCCACGCTAGGTCACACATTATTTTTTATCGTTTATCAAAAGCTGCAATCAATGGAAAAAACCGCATGCAAATCGAAGCAATCGCAAGCTCCACCACATCAATCAAGAGTACAGAACTTTTTTGCGTCAAGTGACGCTGAAATCTAATTTGACTCCTACTAAAATCTTCCGTACCAAAACTTAAGAAGTTTCACAAAAAATAAACAAAATATCGGATCCAATATGGCCGACAATTTCTTCAAAAACGCATTTCATTTGGCTCAAAGTCTGTACTCGGGGGGTTTCGGGGACCTTTGGCCAGCTTTTTGGGATTTGGGACTTGGATCAAGAACTAAAACCCTTGAATCAAGAATGTCGGTATCAAAAAAAGCACTCTTGGATCAAGAATAATTTTTCGAACCGTACTTTTGAAAGAGTAAAATTTTTTATTTTTACTCTGAGTGCCGAGAATGAAACGCATGCTGGAGTCGATGGTACAGACTGAAAACAACGACAGAATAAACGCCAAGTTGATGGAAGTCAACATAAAATTCTCCTGTTCCCAACTGAAGGAGGACCGACCATTCCGAGTGGTGGTATCAAATATCTCGCACTTCACCCCAAAAGTGCAAATAATGACAGCTTTTGAGTGAAACGGGAGACATCGAAAGTTTGTCTGTACAATGAAATCAATGCGCCGAGAATTTGCCTTGACCTTTTCGCTTCGAGCGCTGTCGAGCGAGTGACGCGTATTTTCTCTTCATGACTTAGCTTCGGCGATCGTTCGGGCCACGTACGTGTGAATTGCGAAGTGTGTTCGCCCCCGGGATGGAACCGAGGGCCAACGCTGCATTAAAGCAAACAATTTTTCTAAATAAAACCCACTTTTCGACTGATAGTTCCTATGGCAGCTATAAGATATAGTCATCCGATTATGACCAAAACTTCCACCACTATGTAAAAGCGAATAAAACCAATTTTTGCTGAAGCGGGAGGCGTTTACATTAAAAACAAAAAAGTTTTTCTCACAAAAACCCACTTTTCGACCGATAGTTCCTATGGCAGCTATAAGATATAGCCATCCGATCCGGTCGGTTCCGACATATTAGCAGTGTGCAGTAAAAAGAAGACTCTGTGCTAAGTTTCAGCTCGATAGCTTTAAAACTGAGAGACTAGTTTGCGTAGTTGCGTAGAAGCTCAATCGACTCAGCTCGTCGCCCTGATCAAGAATATATATAGTTTATGGGGTCGGAAATGAATATTTCTATGCGTTGCAAACTTCTGGGCAAAATTATAATACCCTTTGCAAGGGTATAAAAATGAAACACAGTAAACCGATTCTTAAATTATATTTTTAATATAATATATATTAGATATCCTGCAAATATAAGAAGTACCTTAAATTAAACGAACTGAAACAAATTCAAAGTTTTGCTAAGCGCAAAATACTGAAACGACTGTTTTTACCTTTTTAGTGACCAATAAAAAAACCCTTTTTTTCAAGAATTAATACAAGCAAGAGGTAGGTGTAGGCATTATACAATAAGTAAACCTATTGTATCATGGGTGTAGGTATGCCTCTACCAAGAACAGACAAACCACCATAGAACAATATTGCTTACATATTTTGAAGCTTGAATATGTATTCTATTATTCCATTAACAAACATTTAGATTTTGGACAACTTTAAATTTTAGCCCTTGGTTTAAAAATTTTCGAATTAGCCCATTTCCTCCAAAAGCTCCACCAAGACCACAAAATTAAAAGTGCTTAAAAACACTGCTTTAACAAATTTATAAGGGAAAACAACTGAATTAAACTAATGTAAGACAATCTTACATTTATTCATAACACATTTCGAAAGGTCGCGCTAGCGCAATTTTTCAAATTTGGACATTAATATGGCACAGTTTTTTGGAACAAAAGTGAACAAAAGTGGTACAACGGGTCAAAAAAGAATGCATAAAAACTATGTGTTTGCAATTAACAGTTTTTGCTTTGCATTATAACAGTTAAAACCAGAGCAGAGATCTGCACGAGTGCACTACCACAACAAGTGTACCGCATTCGTACTTGATATTTTTCACACTCGGGTGTCGCCAACCACTGCAAAATATGTACCAAGTGTTTAAAATACTCACGGCATACTTGCGCTTCGGCTGTGAGTGCCAAAAACACCCGCTGTCGCTCGTGCAGCTAAAATTTTTTACTGGCATAAATAGAGAGCGAGTGTTCATGGAATCACCCCAAAACAGCGTTGGCCCTCGGTTCCATCCCGGGGGCGAACACACTTCGCAATTCACACGTACGTGGCCCGAACGATCGCCGAAGCTAAGTCATGAAGAGAAAACACGCGTCACTCGCTCGACAGCGCTCGAAGCGAAAAGGTAAAGGCAAATTCTCGGCGCATTGATTTCATTGTACACTGAGCAAAAAAGTTTCCTGATTTTTCGCAGTGCAAAAGCACACCAACACTCTCTCACTTTTTGGCCTCGCTCTCGCTGGCCACCGCTGCTTTAATGCTGACGTTCGTAAACTCTGATGTATTAAAACATTTGCAAGGGTATAAAAACTTCGGCAAAGACGAAGTTAGCTTGGCCTTCTCGTTTTAATTTTGAATGCCAAAATGTGTAACATCCGGAACGGAATGAATATACTCAAACATTTTTATACACTTGAAAAGTGTATTATAATTTTGCCCAGAAGTTTGCAACGCATAGAAGGAAACATCTCCGACCACATAAAGTATATATATTCTTGATCAGCGTGACGAGCTGAGTCGATTAAGCTTTGTCCGTCCGTCTGTCTGTTTCTACGCGAACTAGTCCCTCAGTTTTGAAGCTAGCGAGCTGAAATTTTGCACAGAGTCTTCTTTTGTCTGCACGCTGCTAATATGTCGGAACCGACCGGATCGGATGGCTACTTCTTGTAGCTGCCATACAAATAAATGATCGGTCGAAAAATGGATTTTAATGAGAAAAACTGTTTTTTTCTCAATATTACTGCTCTCAATCACGGTCATGGGTAATATTAAATGTTTTTAAGCTGATCTGCGAAGTTTGGTCGAAGTCGCTAACCGTTGAGACAAGCGATTTCAAGTGTATAAAAACTTCGGCACGGACGAAGTTAGCCTTGCCTTTCTCGTTTATATTATGAGGTGGAAATAGGTGTTTATAATGGATTTTTGCCCGCTGAATCTGAATCTGGGCTTTAAATTACTCTAGGTTGTCGATAATCCGAAAAACATATCCTCAAAGTAACAAAAAAATGTGTTTAAATAAAATTAATATTCATAATTCAAATATATTGAGGGAAAACCTGCAAAATTGGTATTTCCAACATCGGAAAATAAAAACACAAATGAATTCGAGTTTTATCATACCCTTTTCCTCGTGGGCGGATTTTCCAAAATCGGGAAAACACGAGTCGAATTATTTCGCGTACTAAGCTTACAGACCAAGTTTAAAGTTAATCGGATGAGAAAACATTTTTTTTACACACTTTGGGTCAATGGAAAAAGTGTAACGTCCGCAACAGGACAAAAATTAAGATATTTTAATAACAGGACCACTTATCATTCTTTTGAAAGCTGGGTTAAAAAGGTCATTATTACGTAAAATTCGCTAAAAAATGTAGAAATGCACAAAAGCCTCAAAGTTGACTTCCATTTTTTGTAACGTCCGCAACGAAACTTTAAACAAGCATAACTTTTTTTCAAAACAAAAAATCAGTAAAACATACCAATGTGGACGCAAGCTGTGTGAATTTTAGGAAGCAAATTTGCGTACAAATGTAACGTCCGCAACGCAGGATTAGTCCATATGTGATCGAGCATATTTTTGATTGGGCAAAAATAAAATTTTATAATTCAATTAATAACGTTCGTGGTCCATCGAGGAGAAATAATAGTTTTAGGGGTGGTTTACCTAATAGTAAACATTTACCGGAACAGAGTATATAAGAGTTGGGCATGGCCGATCTTTAAAATTCGTTAAACAAAAATTCATGGGTGACCGCCATTTAATTTCTTTACGTTAACTAATAACCCACGGACCATCAAGGAAAAGTAGGGTAATTGGCTAGTATAGGCAGGGTTAGGAATTGCACTTTGCACGCGAGCAGATACCAACAGCGTGCACGCTGCTCGTGTGCAGGCACCAAGTGCACGTGTGCAGGCACCAAGTGCACCGAGTGCAGGCACCGCGTGCAGGCCTTAAACTTTACCTCCAACGGGTGGTGTGGAAAATAGTTCAACTATGACATGTTTCTCAAAGCACATACACATTTACGTAAGTTTTATTAAGTAAAAAATTAAAACTTCAAAAGTCGTTTAAAAAGATACCATGGAAAACCCCCGCGAATTCTTTGCATGAAAATTCATCATAATTCACCATCTATCGAAGGGAATTTTTTTAGAAATTTTCTGAGGTAAGGTCCCTATACTAGACAATTACCATAGTTCCAAAATTGTTAGGCAGGAGAACCATTTGAGACAACTATCCTTAGTTGTTTTGGTTTCCTTCTTTCAGTTTTCCTAACTCGTAGCATTCATACTTATCCTTCGAAAAACTGTGCCATCTCCCCAAGAAGTTATTGGGTCTTATTCCAGTTTCCGTATATTGATGACGTAGTCGAAACGTGAATTCAGTTAAGTCCTGGTTTTATTTTAGAAAAACACCAAATGTTCAGTTGGATCATCTAGGGTTACAAACACACACGCATCATAATTATGCTCAAAGATAATATTACATAGTTTTTCTGTATGTATGTATATGTATTTGTATATGTATATGTAGGTATGTATGTAAATGTAAAAATAAAAATATAATTTGAATTTTGACGCAATAAAAAAAGTCGTTTGAAAAAATCGTTTGCTGCCTTAAGGAACATTTTGGTTATGGCATTTCCATTCCATATATGTATGTAATAATTTTCGTTTTTCCGTTAAAATCACTGGATACTGAAGACTACAGGGTAAAAACTAGAAGACGTGATGTGGCCACCGGTTTTTGGGTTATCAATTTCCAAAATATACAAAATATATAACCTAGAACCTAGTTTAAAACTAATTTTCCATTTCGTTCCGCCGTGCTACACTAACAAGAAGTCGTCATTGTCCAGGGGTTCATCCTTAATGCGGATCATGGAGTGCTGCTGATCATCTATGGTATAATCATTGTGGAATATATTCGTATCATTGTGATTCAAATGCAATGTTGGTGCGGCATCGGGTAATAGTTCGCCCGGTTGGACAAAGCAGTATGATTCGAAATGCTTGCAGCAAATGTGCTTGGATGTATCCCATTTTGGTATGGTTTCGATTTTGAGATTATAACACCATTTGGCGCGATGGTTGCGATTCTCGGGAAAATCGAGCAAAGGTAGATGAACGTCGTCGACTCCACAGATGAGGCAAGTTAGGGCCTGAGCGGGCAAATGAGCGGAGCAAATATGTTTGCCCCGATAGCTCCGGAAGTCCGACAGTCTTAGAGATTGACACCATTGTTGCAGCAGAGTGGGATCTGTGTGGAAAATAAGCGATGAGATTTAAGAATAACACTTTTTTTGCGTCCACTCACCTCTGGGAAACTGATGCAGTTTCGTGTTTCCCTCGTTTGTGCAATCAGCCATGCAGCACATGGGTCCCGTGGGCGTCGGCACCACCATCTCAATCTCATTGCTAAAACTTTCACTCTGCGGGCCCAAATTCCTGGTGGGGATGGCATTTCTCATGAGACGCCGCACTCCCATCAGTTCCGGCTCAAAGTGACGACTGCAAATCAGGCGGGTATTTCTCTGTGACTCCTTGAACACCATGCCTGTGGCCTGTTCCCAATGTTTAATAGAGTTGCAATTGCTGGGCAGCCGGAACAGCCGGATGCCGTCACCCCGTGGACGGCGGCAATAAGGTAAACAACATTGTTTAGCTTTCCAGGCTGTTAATTGACCAGTTGAATAAGGATCTAAGCGACTGCGTTTTTCTTTTTTGATATAAGGTCCCAAGTCCACCTCCTCCTCCTCGTCGTCATCATCCTCCTGAAGGCCATCCTCCTCATCAGTTTCGGCATCGCTCAGATCGGTGGCCATTTCCTGACACTGCTCATTGGTATAAATTTGATCGGGCACATTGTCACCCAACTCCAGGGTAGGCACTGCCCATGGTCGCAGTTTCCTTAGGCGTACACAATGCGGTTCAAAGTGCACACTGCAGATCATATATTTCCAGGGACGCCGCTCATCATAGCGTATGCGTAGATTGTGCATCCAGCGCTGCTGATGGCGTCTAGAGCGTGGGAATTTGAAGATATGCACACCATGCAGAGATCTTTGTCGTTGGCAGTGCGCCAAAGAGCATTTGTCATAACCCGATTTGATGGAATTGTAGGGAGCCTTTTCCTGCTTAACGGTAGGTAGTCTCAGTTGATGCCTCCAGCTGTCAAAGGGGGTGGAAAAAGAGGTATGCGGTTCATCTTCATCCTGTTCCAGATCATCTGCCTCCTCTTCCTCGTCCCATTCAGGCTCAAAGTACATCTCATTCTCCGGCTGATATTGGTGATATTGCAGGGATTTTTCGTGCTTTGGAACTGATTGTGTCGGCTTCTTATCAATTCTGCTGTGCATGGCATCGAAATCATTATCAAACAGTTGGGCAGGGGCTCGTGGACCCAGTTTTAGGGTAGGCACACTACCATGAAGCAGTCTCATATTGACCAAACACACAGACTTGAAGTGGGCACTGCATATGCGATAACGCCAACGATACTCAGGATCAAATGGCACTTGGGTATTATGTTGCCAGCGTTCACATATATCCACCGAGTGCGGAAACTTATGCAGTGTCATGTTCTCACTGGTCAGATGGTTGGGACAGCCTTCAATCTGACAGAATTTGCTCGATTTGCGTGGTGGAGCTGGGCGGGGCAAAAACAATTGCGTCACCTCACCCTTGGATGAGGTGTTTTCGCGGCTTGTTGTGGCAGCGGGTGGTGGTTCCACCACCAAAGATTCTTCCATTTCCATTTGGGCGAATTCATTTTCATAGATCTCTTCTGGTCTGGATCGACCCAAATGTAATGTGGGCATTGAACCTTTGCGAATCCGTGCCCCGTTAAAGCAGTCCTGCTCGAAGTGGTAGCTGCAAATGCGATAACGCCACGAAACACTCTCATCCACATCCACTTGGGTGTTGTGCATCCATTTTCTGGTAGCATCCGTTGAGGTGGGAAACTTGTGTAGTTTGATTTGTCCATCTATGTCATGGGAGCTGGTCTGACAACCCTGGACACTGCAGTGCCTGGCATTGTATTGATTTCGTAGCGCAGAACCGGCGGAGTGTGAGGGTGTGGCAGAGGCCTCCTGGGAGTAGGGCAAATGGGATTTCTGATCCATTTTCTCATAGCTGGCACATTTCTCCACATGACCCACCTCTAGCAGCACTTCCAGTGCTTCCATTTCTTCTTCCTGGCGTTCTTCAGTGTCCTGAGAGCGCTCATCGATCACCAGCTCGGGTGAAGGTTGCTCATCTTCTACTTCCGCAGCCTTCTCCTGCTGCTCCTCCTCCTCTTTCTCGGATTCCACATGCTCCATTATGACAATAGGCTCCAGCAAAGAGTTCTCCTCATAATCTTCTTCCTCTACCTTCTTCTCTTTGCTTGTCTCCGCGGGTTTGTCATTCATTTTTTGCCATTCATCTTCGGTGAGATTTTTATGTACCGCCTCTCCTGGGAGATGAAGCGTCGGCATACTCCAGTACTTCAATTTTCGACTGTCCGTGAAGCAATGCGGTTCAAAGTGTTTGCTGCACACCTTAAGCATGTATCGTTGTGGCTCAAAGTACTCCATCTGGGTATTCTCCAGCCACATTTGCGATACGTCTCTTCGCGGAGGTAGACCATGTAAACGCCCGCCATCCCGAGGCTGAATGGTTTTGCAATCTCGTACAGCACAACTAATCAAACGTATTCTGACACTATTCCTAGCATCTTCATAGTTATGATCAAGTAACTCTTCCGGTGCATGGTCTGGAAAGTGTTCCTGGCTATGTTCGTAGAGTATAATAAAATGCAGTGGACACAGCTTCAGTGGTGGCTGCTCCTCCTCCTCCTGTACGTCGAGATGCTGCAGCCAAGCACTACGTAGCTGCTCATCCATGGGCAAATCATAGACCACTCTTTGGTAATTCTTTTGCAATTCCGCACACTGAGCATAACAACAATCCATACCCAGGCCACTGTTCTTCTTATGATGTTTTCGACCCTTACCCAGAGCCTGTTCATCTGTGTGGTAAACATCGCGATCGTCGTGACCCAACTCCAAGGTTGGCATGGCGCCCAAACGCACACGCTCATTCTCAAAGCACGATGCCTCAAAATGTCTCAGGCATACTCGTAGCTTGGCCAGATGCTCTTTGCTCGATTCCAGGCGGAAATTGTGGAGCCATTTGTCGGCCAATAGTTTAATTTTGGGAAAGTAACTAAAAGGCCCCTCATCCGGCTGTTGGATGCGTTCACATTGAGGAACACAACAGACGACTTCCTCTTCCGGCGGTTCACTAAATGTCTCCGGATTGTTCAGCAATGCTACTTGCTGATCGTGACCCAAATGCAGGGTTGGTCGTGCTCCAGGCCGCAGCTGTTTGTAGTTATTAAGACAACTTGGCTCAAAGTGACGCTCACAAATGTGCTGATCAGTTGGCAACAGCTCAGACGGTTCCATGCAGAGATTGTGACACCATTCCGCCAATTGTGCGGCGCGCTTGGGTAGCTTGTAGTAACGACGACGTGGTGTAGAGTCATCTTTAACACAACCTGATACTAGGCAATGCAATTCGGTATGGCTTTTGTTTATATCCAGAGAGGGCACCGAACCCTCACGCAAATCGCCAGTTTCTGGGTCGAAGCATTCGGGGCCAAAATGCAATTGACATACCTGAAATATGAAAGATAAGGATTTATTGATAATAATTGACAATAACAATCGAATTTGAAGGGTGTAAAACAGAGACAAGTCTGGGAGCGGTATTCCGTGGGATTCTTGCTTAGTCCGCAATAAACTGCGGGATCAGGCGGGCTCTGTTAAATATGGCCGTCAATTTTATTCTTCAAATGACAAATCGAAATTAGACCGAGCGATCTATAAATGCACGTACACAGACGGTGAAAAAATGTTTGGTCAGCACTAGGATTCGAACACAAACCTCCAGTTCATGAGATAAGCATTTAGCACTCAATGCCACAAAAGCCAGGGAGCAATTAGTATTAGAGAGAAAATTTCAGTTGCCTCTTATTTTTACCCAAATATATTCTTTATAGAGTCTGAAGAAAATTACTCTGGTTAGAGCGGGACGACCATATTCCCAAATGTATCCAGAGAGCGTAAGTGACAGCGTACGGCTGACCCAAAAGTATCTAGAGCAAAGTTCCCCAGCGATAGCCCCGGCAGCACGAACTTACTTGCAGAATGCTTGCCGAAGTCATACTTCATTGTGTGTTAGAGAGAGACAGTCACGTTTTAGCGCTCTCTGCTTGGGAAATCTTGATCTAGAGAGCGTAAGTAAGAGCGAACGGCTGACTAATTTCTGACAGAATCGGTGTCGACGGTTTCTCTCTTATATTCATTCTTCATGCCAAAGCCTTTGTCACTTATCGTAGGAATTAGGATGCGTACTGTACACACTGGCAGGTTGCCAGATTTTTAGGTGACCAAAAGGTTTAAGTAAATCAAGTCAGAAATTGTTCTGGTTCAAGTTAGCCAGTTCATATTCGTAGTGACGACAGATCAAGCTCCAAACAGATCCAGCTCAAAAAGATCAAGGTTGAAACAGATCAAGCTCATGTGGCTTATTAGATCAAGTCAGAAATGATTCGAACTTCAGTGAAAAATCGGGACCGTTAAGCGGTTCAGATGTTAATATAGGGCGAAAGAAGAAGAATGATTCCTATAAAAGAAGAAATCCTTATATTAGTTACAGATTTTGTGGTAGGTGAGTTAATTAAACCTATCTACCGTGACTGAAGACTTATTAAATCGCGAAAACAAATATCAGAGAGGATATGAAATATAAAGAATGGAAAACGTTAATGACAACCAAATCCAAAATTATTCCAGGATCAATGCATAAGCGGAATTCACATTTTTCTGCTACGGTCTCCGAATCCGGAGCGGTTCGGCTCCGAACCGCTTTGCAGCCCTGCTTTACACATTACCTTTTTATACCCTTGGAGAGGGTATATTGAAATTGTCCGGATGTTTTGAGGACCACGATTTGAGGATATGCACCTGGAATGTTTGCACCTTCAACAGAAATGGTGATGACATTGCCCTGGTGAATGTCCTCAAGAAATATTCATCGGACGTTAGCGCGCTCCAGGAAATGCGATGGATTGGATATGGAAGCAAGATAATAACGCTACCAAAGGAGAAGACAGAAAAGAACAGTGGAATCGTATATCACACTCCATGAGAGCGGCTGCCTCGGAGATACTCGGGTACTCCGAGTCCCCTCCTAGGCGGTCTTGGTACGATGAGGAGTGCCGACGCGCTACTGTAGAGAAAAACGAGGTCTACAAGACATTTTTGCAGACGGAAGCGGATGATGAAAGACTTATACTGGAAGAAAAAGAAAGAGGAGAAGAGCCTATTTAGAAGAAAAAAGAATGAGCAGGAAAGGCGCATGCGCGAGAAAGTCGAGATGTTATTCGGCATGAGTGAGACTCGAAAATTTTACCAAATGATTAAGCAATTAACAGAAGGTTTCAAGCCCAGAGTCGCACAATGCAAAGACGAACAGGGGAATCTGGTCACAGACCCGCAAGTGGCGCTTAACAAATGGAGAAGTTACTTTTCCAACCTACTGGGAAGCGATGACGAACAGGATGCCGCCATTAGAGAAGTAACGATGCCACCAATCGACAACATAGAGATAGACCCGCCGACCCAACAGGAAGGCTGTTTAGCCACACGAAGGCTAAATAACAACAAGTAGCCAGGCGCTGATGAGCTGCCCGCTGAATTGTTCAAGGCTGGAGGCGAAGAATTGGTAAGATGCATGCACCAACTTCTGTGCCGTATATGGGTTGACGAAAGCATGCCCGATGATTGGAATCTAAGTGTTCTTTGTCCAATCTTCAAAAAAGGAGACCCTGCAGGTTGCGCCAACTACCGCGGGATCCTCCCCATCGCATATAAGGTTCTGTCCCGCATTATTTATTAACGCCTAAAGCCGCTTATAAGCACACTGATTGGACCTTACCAGTGTGGCTTTAGACCTGGTAAATCCACCACAGACCAGATTTTCACACTACGACAAATCCTGGAGAAGACCTATGAAAGAGGCATAAAAACACACCACCTTTTTGTTGATTATAACCCTTCGACACACCGATAAGGTCAAGCTTCTCCGAAGCCCTCTCTACTTTAGGTATTCCAGCAAAGTACGTTCGACTTTGCATGATGACGTTGAGAAGTACGCAAAGCTCCGTCACCTCTTGCGCACCATTTGATACCAAAAGAGGTTTTAGGCAGGGCGATACCTTATCGTGTGACTTCTTTAATCTACTGATGGAATATATACTGCGCCAGTGCCAACATGCCAACAGAACCGGCGGATTTATTCATAAAAATCTAATGCTTCTTGCAAATGCCGATGATATTGACATTATCGGCAAAACCACACGGGCAGTAAGCAAGGCGTTTTCAGAGATTGAGAAGGAGTCTAGATTAATGGGTTTGGCGGTAAATGAGGACAAGACGAAGTACCTAGTATCCGCGGACAAAAAGTCATTCCGACTTGGACAATCTGTTACAATGAAAGGTACAACTTTAATGTTGTGGAGGATTTCGTCTACCTCGGAACGACGATAACCCGCAAAAACAACATCAGTCTGGAAATCCGACGAAGAATCACTCTTGCGAACCGATGCTACTATGGGCTAAGTAGGGAGTTCAATAGCAAAGACCTCAAGCGAAGAACAAAAATAGCCCTTTACAAATCGATTATCATCCCAGCATGACAGCAGCGGATGAAGCGGCGATTGGCGTGTTTGAACGAAAGATTCTTCGGAGGATTTATGGACCTTTAAAAGTCGGCGATGATTTCCGCATTCGAAAAAGGACGAACTGTATGAGCTCTATGGGGACACCAGTCTGGTCAAGCGCATAAAGCAGCAGCGGCTGCGCTGGCTAGGACATGTCGCCAGAATGAAGGAAGAAGCTCCAGCAAAAAAGGCGTATAAATCGAAGGCGGTTGACTATGGAGGCGGCAAGCAGGGAAGACCACCACTAAGATGGGAAGACCAGGTGCGGGAAGACATTGCCAAGCTTGGTGTGACCAACTGGTGGCAGCTCGCACAGAACAGAAGCGAATGGAGAGCGTTAATCGCAGAGGCCCAGACCGTCAAACTGTTGTAATGGCTAATAAAGAAGAAGAAGATCGGTTGAAAAACTAGTTTTAGTGAGAAAAACTTTGTTGGTTTTAGTGCTATCGCTCCCAACGCTCGTATTTATAAGTTTTTAATGATTTTACATAATTTCAGCAAGAGTATCGAAATCGGACAACTATATACACTGAGAAAAAAATCAATCTAAAATCAAGATTATAATCTTGAATCAAAGAAAAACGGTGTCAGAATTCGACTAAGACCAGATAATCTTAACCCAACGTTATATTCTCAATTTTAATCTTAATCCACTAATCTTGGATAAAGATCGTTTATACTCGACTTTAAGATGAAACAATCTCATTTTTTAATATGAAAAAACAGACAAAAAAAAAATTATATTAAGCACTTCTTATTTTTTTTTCTATATTTTTTTGTTGTGTTTGCTTTAGTTATTAACAATTTTGTGTTTTCTGAAAAACTTATATAAATGTTAATTATTAATTCGCTGGACTGGGACTTGAACTGAGTACCTCGGAGTGATTGACCACACTTGCATCGCCACTCAGACCGCTCGGCTGCTTGGCATCATTTGTAAGGCGCCACCAGTCGCAGTATAATAACTCATGACGACAATGCTTTCTGCTAGCTGAGCTCTTATACTGCAACTGTCTGCGAAAAAAATTTACATAAACAGCCGTGATAGTTAAGGCGATGGCAAAAGCTTCATTGGAGCAGAAAGGTTGTGGTTCGAGTCCCAGGAGGGGCGAGTTCTTTTTTTTTATTTTTTCTTTTTTTTTTTTTTTTTTTTTTAAATATCGTTACGTATTTCATAAAGTTTTTTTTACTGAAGCTTTACAAAAAACTGTAGATGGTTCATAAGTCGCAAGATGATAAATCTTGTTTTTAAGATTTTAAATCTTATTTCAAGGTTTTTCAATCTTGTTTTTATAAGATTGCAAGTGTCTCGAAAAGGAAATTTTCAATCTAGCTTTTAGATTGATTTTTTTTTTCTCTGTGTAGTATAGCTCTCATACAAAAGATATTTCTGAAAAGATGTCTTAGTGAGAAAAACTTTTTTCTTTTCAATGCAATCGCTCCAAACCCTCGTACTTAGAAGTTTACAATGATTTTACATAATTTTATACAATATGTCGAAATCGGACAACTATATAGTAAAGCTGCCATAAAAAAGATAGGTCTGATCTGAGTCAAATGTGGAATTTTTCCTCAAACGCTGTTTGACCTTATGCAGACTGCACTGACAACACTCGCTCAGTGGACTAAATGGTGTGGCTTAGGCGTGAACCCAGCCAAGACGGAATTAGTTCTATTCGCCAGAAAGTACAAAATCTCCGATCTTGTTCCTCCTAAAATAAAGGTAGTAAGCATGGTATTTGGTGACAATGCCAAATACTTGGTTGTCATTCTGGACAAGAAACTACTCTGGAAAGAGAATAGAAGTGAACGTATAAAGAAGGCAACCACTGCCTTATACTCGTGTAAAAAGGCAATAGGCCGTAAATGGGGTCAAAGAAGACAGCGCATTTATATACTCAGACAGTCAAGCTGGACACTTATACAAACACTTACTAACTCTCGATTATCTCTTAACGAGATCGCACGGCATTTCAGTATACACCTTATATGGATGCCTGAACACCGCAACATAGAAGGAAACGAGTCTGCGGACAAACTGGCCAAAATAACAACCACCATCGAACTCCTTTCAGAGAAGAGCACGTAAAGGGTGCCTTAAGAACATATAAGCTACACATAAAAACGAAATCACTCCGTCATGCTACGGATCGGTGGGAAACCCTTTCCTCCTGTGCCGTATCGAAACTCACGTGGCCTACATTCAACCAAAAACGTGCTGACACACTTTTACACCTCAGAAGAGAACACATATCGCTTTTGGATGGAGCCCTCACGGGACACTGTCTTATTGGCAGACACGCATTACGTCTAGGCGTCACTCACCATGGTTCTGTAGAAGTTGTAAGTATGATGAAGAGGAGGAAACTTTACAACGCCTTCATTGCCACAGCTCCGCTTTCAGTAGAAGAAAACTAAGGACAACCTCTCCTTTTTAAGCCTCTCGGGTATATCCGGTCTAGAGATCCCAGATCTATTAAAATTTATTCTGTCGACACAATGGTTCAGTACCGAGTACCCCCTCATTTTTAAAAAGGGTTAACTAAGAATAAACATGGCATGGCAATGGGCCCAGAGTGGCCTAAGTGGGAGAGCGACTTGTCGTTCTCAGCCATCACAACCTAACTTAATCATCTGAGTCGAACGGAAATGGCATTAGGCGAATTAATTCTGCTGCTGACCACTCGACCGAATTAATACAATTTTCTGGCTTCGTAGTGTTAGTTGCCTATAATTGCGTTTACACAGACAGAAGAGTTCTGAGGAAGAAGGTCAACTAAGCAACAAAGTAAACAACAAGTACTGAACCGATTTTGTACACCGAAATGAGTACTTTCACTTAACGCCACTCAGGAGCCAGCGTAGTTATCTTCGGGAGCGGTTAATGCTCTCCTTTTGGATTTGGCATTTTCGCACGTTTTCTCAAACTATTTCACTCACCTGAAATCCATGACTGCTGGCCTGCATAGAGCGATGTTTACAGTTAGCCGCCCATTTTCTTATTGTGGGCATATCCTTGGGATACTCGTAAAGCCGCAACTCCTCACTACGTGGCTGAAAGCAGCTGAGTACCGAACAATAGTTCTCTCGGATAAACTCCATGGCCTGTTCCGTTTCCTGGCTGTCTGCTATATTACCATTATGCTTGGCATTGGGAATGATGTGACCATCGTGTCCCAAGTTCAAGGTGGGCACAGCCCAACTTCGCAATTGCTTTTTGACAATGGCTTCGGGTTCGAAATGAGTTTGACACACATACAGCTGAAGGGCATCCACCAGACGTGGTTGCTGTTGAGTATTGACCAGCCACTTGAGGAGAGCGGATTCAGCGGTAGGAAACCGATAGAGACGCATTTGCGAGCTGGACTGCTGCAGGCATGTGGGTATACAGCAGATGCGGATTTTGCCACGAGGACTGGGCGTGGAACTTATGCTGGGACTAGTCAAGGCCGTGAGTTCGGTTTTAACTCGCAGCGGAACAGAAGGTTCGGTTTTAATGTGAAGTGGCGTATGCAGCTGAGGTTCCTCTTTTGTAGAATTTAAGTAGATCTCCTCCTGGTGATTGAGTTTAAGGGTGGGAACTGCCCACGATTTGGGACGTACGGCACCCAAGGCATCGGGCTCAAAGTGCAGCAGGCAAATACGATAGATATAATGTCTGGAGGGATCATACTCTATTTTCGTGTTGTGTAACCATTTGCTGAAGATGTGCTGATCATAGGGCAACCGGGTCAAGTGTATATTATCGGTGTATTTGGAACGACATCCGGGCACCGCACAGCGTAGTTTCAAGGCCTGAGCGGAGTTGGCTATGGATTCATAGGCTGACTTAAGTTCAGCAGAATGTGGCTCCATTTTGATATCTTCGTAGAGCTCCATAAAGTGCATGACACATAGTTGTCCATGGGTGTTTGGACTGAGCTTCAGATGACTTAACCAGGCTTGTCTTATTTCCGGATTCCTTGGTAGATCACAGCTGCGATAGAGGTTAAGGCGTGCACAAGGACAACTGGCAACTAGACAACCACTTTCGTTGGCGCTCACATTGTTTCGGTATATCTTGGGATCTTCGTGTCCCAGATTGAGAGTGGGCAGAGCAATGGGTAAGAGCTCGCCATTTCTTACCAAATGCGGTTCGAAATGGTCCAAGCACAAACGCAGTTCCTGAGGATCGGTGGGTTTGGCCATAACTAATTTAAGATTGCGTAACCATTTGTTGAGCAGCATTTGATCCTGCGGTAAGCGTTGCAAGCGCTTCATTTTCCCACAGTGACTGAGGCAACACATCTTTGGTTTACTCTCTTTCGGCTCCTCCTTGACCTCCGTCTTCTCCTGTTTACCTACTGGCGAATCTGGCGGTTCCTCTTGCTTCCTTTTACGGCAATGTTTCAGGCTCCAAAGCCGAAAAACCGACTGATCTTCTGTGGAACGCTCCTGACCATTACAGGTGTAGGGTAAATCAAAATCATGACCCACATTCAGAGTGGGCACCGCATTCTGCTTCAGTTTACGTGACCCCAAGACCTCCGCCTCAAAATGTTCCATACACACGCGACCTATACAGTCGTCGAGCTCCAGTTGTAGATTGGCACACCACTTCAGAAGCAGCTGTTGATCTTTGGGGAAGCCAAAAGTGCTTAGAAGATATTTTGGAGTGCGTTCCTTACGGCAATGTTTGAGACAACAAATGGGGGTGACATTATTGGCGGGCTTATCACGCCTCAATTGAGGAGCAGCGGATGGGGGAGGTGTGGCAGGTGAGTCCTCATCGGGAGCGTTTGACTGGTCATGTGCAAAAGTTTCTACCAGTTCCAGAGGATCAAAGTAGCCGCTCTGCTCTTCGTCTTGCGCGTCTTCGGCAGGATCCTGCATTTCTGCGGACGCATCTTCCCCATCTTCTTCTTTATCTTCTTCCTCCTGCCCCTTCTTTTTGGATTGTGCTGGGGGCGAATCCAAACTAACCTCCTCATCCTCATTTAGACCCGCCTTGATGGCCTCATTATCATACACCAAGCCCTCATCATGTCCCAATTTTAATGTGGGCACAGCTCCCGTCTTTAATTTAAGTTTTCCTCTCACCTGAGGCTCAAAATGATCTGCACAGATTCGTCCCCTACACTGATCTGGTGCTAAACGTAGATTGGCACGCCATTTCTCTAGCAGATCGTCTGTCCTGGGATAACGATAGGTTCGCAAATCGTTGTCTATGCTGCGCCGTTTCCTACAGTGACTCAATGCACAGGTGGGCGTAAAGAAACCGGGTATATTCTTGGGATTCTCGTAGATATTCTGATGTTTTTTGTGCCCCAATTGCTGGGTAGGCATGGCCCATCCTCTCAAATGTTTCCCATCTATGCAACGTCTATTGAAATGGGCACTGCAGACTCGAGTCATTTTATTCACCTCGTGCGGTTCCAGCTGAAGATTATGACGCCATTTCAGTTGCTGTTGCTTGCCCGTGGGAAAGGGAAACAGGCGAGCACCGTGCTCCAAGCGGCTACGACCACAGCTGCGCACACAGCACTTCAGCTCGGCCAGAGATTTCTTGATCTTCACTTGCTTGGTGTTCAAATCGGTAGCTTCTTCCATGACCTTAACCCTAGGTTTGACTTCAGCCTCCTGTTCAACTTCCTCAGCCTCCTCCTCCTGTTTGCTATCTCCTAGCAATTTACGCTGGCGTCCAAATAAATTACTTTGCAAGTCAGCTGGATTTACTTGATACAAATCCTCGGTTTCCTCATGTCCCAACTCCAAGGTAGGAATGGATCCAATATTCAAACGTGTCTTGCCCACGCATATATCCTCAAAATGGTCGTTGCATATTTTATAACGTTCCCGTTCCTTGAAATCCAAATAGTCCAGTCGGAGATTGTGACGCCAACGTTGAAACAGTGTGGGATCCTTGGGAAAACTATTCATTTGTACCTCATCGAATTTGCGGGTCTTGCCGCAAGTGGGTACACAACATTTGAACAAAGGTTCCGCATAACGATCTTCGGGCTTTGGATTGGGGATCAACTCGATTTGCGAATCATCATGTCCCAGGGCCAAGGTGGGTATGGCCCATTTGAACAGATGTTTGGGGCCCACACAATCGGTCTCGAAATGTTTATTACATATACGAACGCCCACACAATCCACGGGATTCATTTTAAGGTTATTACACCATTTCCAGAGCAAATCATCATCATCGGTAGGAAAACGGAACAGTCGCACTTCCGCCTGTTCCTTGGTCGAGTCACAGCCCTCAACGGCGCAATGTTCCTCCACAAAGGATTGAGCTTCATTGGGATAGATATCATCATCCTGATGGCCCAATTCCAAAGTGGGAATCGCTCCGGCGCTTAATCTTTTGCCATTGAACGAATGCGTTTCGAAGTGCACGGAGCAGATGCGGTATTGAGCTCTCATTGCGGTACGTGGACGTGTGCGTATGTTATGCATCCATTTCCTTAGCTGGGTAGGACTGTGGGGCAGACGGAATAGATGTACCCCCTGAGCACGAGTCTTTCGACAGCTCTCCACTATGCATACCCTTTGCAGACACAGTTTGCTGGCTTTCAGTTTAGCTGGATTCTGGTAGATTTTATAGCCCGGAGGAGAGTTCAACTCCAGAGTGGGCACCGCCATGGGAACCGGACACTTTTTACTCAACACATGCGGTTCAAAGTGTGCCGAACAGACACGTCGCTGTGCACTGCCCACCATCGGCACTTGTAAATTATGCGCCCATTTGGCCAAAGTGGAACGATTTAGCTTGGGGAATCGATAGAGTTGCACATTATGCAAGGCTCTCACCTTACGGCAATGGGGCAGACAGCATCTAGGCACCCAAGTGGGCTTGTGACCAATTAAATCTCTGTTGGGATCTCTGGTTCGTCGCTTATACAACATGGTATGCTCGGGATTCTCATAGAGGTTTTCAATGTTACCCGATAGATTCAAAGTGGGTATAGCCCAGGGTCGCATGCGTTTGCCTATGCAATGGGACTCGAAGTGTAAGTTACATATCCGTAGATTAGTCAACTCGGATACTTCCAGTTGCAGATTGTGCGCCCATTTGCTTAAGACCTCCGCTTCCTCGGGCGGACGGTAAAGTTTGATGTCATCCACACTGGGATTACGTTTACAACTCTCCACACAGCATTCGCCCTGCTCTTCCCCGTTATTGGGTGCACTGGGACGGGCAAAGAACTCGGCCACTTCCTCGGGAGTGGGCAACTGATAAGCTATATCGTCATGGCCCAATATTAGAGTAGGTACTGCCCATTTCTCCAGTCGTTTATTTCTCAAACAACGATCCTCAAAATGCACCTCACAGATGGCGTCGTTAAACAATTTAGTGCCATCCGGCACTGGTCTCTGCAGATTCGCACACCATTTGGTCAGTAGGGGCACATTACTGGGGAATCTATGAAGATTAGCGTGATCTCGATCACGATTCCTCTTACACACCGCCACACAGCAGGTTTCGCGGATGTTCAACTTCTTGATCACATCCGGATTACGATGTATATCCTCATCGTCGTGACCCAAATGCAAAGTGGGCACCGCAAAGGGACGCATACAACCGCCAATGCAGTAGGACTCAAAATGCAAACTGCATATTCGCATGCCCTTGTGCATTTTGTCCTCGGGTATCTTGAGATTGTGACACCATTTTCTCATCTGCTCTGGCCTTCGGGGTATCGTATGGAATGTAATATTCTCATTGTTATGACGCTTGCTCTCACAGCTGGGCACACAGCAAATGTCCATGCTATCGGTGACGTTCAGGCCACTTGAAGTGCCCATACCGAGATATGATCCACTCATATCGGCGTCCATATAGTGCGAAGCCGAACTGGCCGATGATGAAGTGGATGCTGCCGAATGACGCTGATATGCCTTGCTATGGTGCTGCTGAGCTGAATGGTGAGAATGTTGTTGCTGATGATGGAGCTGCTGCTGCTGATGATGATTGCTGTGTGGTGTGGAACTGGGCGTTGGTGGTGGCCATAATTCGTTCTCATAGATATTGAAGGTATCGTTGTGACCTAAGTGAAGGGTGGGCACGGCACCTGGAAAACAAATAAGAAGTGTAGTTTTCATAAAGAAATGAAAGAAAATTTTAGAAGTTTTTTATCCTAATGGCTGCAACTGAACCCCCATAGACACTGTAACTACGAGTATCACATGCTTGCTTTATACTTAGGAAATGCACTGTCTAGCTAAGGCGATGGTCCACACAATCACAAAAAAGCTTAATGTGTGGGACTCGAGCTGCCGTTGTTCTTACACCAAAAAGGGGCCTTCTATGAGCTGCAAACCTTCACTCTTCCTCGACCACTTATGAATTAATAATCTTCGGAGTTATAAACTGATTTAATCGCAGGTAAATTGTACCACAATGGATCCTACCTAAATACGCCCGTTCTGACATTGCTGAAAGATGCCTCCAATACAGGCCTTTGCTTAAGACGCATTATCCCAGAAGGACTTATAAGTACAACCTCTTGAAGGTTTCAAACACACAGATCAGCCACGGTCCTATGTGATCTTTGTAAGGTCGAACTTACCTAATCTAAGTACTTAATTCTACAGCGAATCAATAAAGTTTAGGCACACATTCATTTCAAAGTTTTGGCCTAAATATATATGGGGCATTTCATACAAAAAAAGTTTTTTTCTGGGATGATGTCTCTGAATTGGATGATAATTGGTCCAAAGGGAGCTTATTATGAGAGAAGCTTAACCCCAAAATATGAGCTTTTTTGCAGCACTTTTGCGGAAGTTCTACGCTTAAAAGTGTATTATTGTGGATTTTTTAAATTTTCAATAACTCGAAAACGGTTTAAGATAGAGCTATGCAATTTTTTTCATATGTTAAGGATTTTACCTTTCTTGAAAATTAAAGGATTTTTTCAAAAAACTTAGTCCAGCAAAAAAGTCCCATCCTTCAAAAATTCTCAAAAAAAATATATGTGAAAGCCCCATCTTTCCAAACATTTTAAGTGTCCGAACATATCGGAAGCTTGAAAATTGAGGAAGTCATGGCCATTTTTGTCATGTAATCTCAAAGACATCAGTTTAAAAATATTGTCAAAAATTTTTAATAAATTTTATTCTTGGTTCTTAATTTGCCCCAAAAATCTTTGTTGAGCCATTGAACGAAATTTTAGGACCCAGAAAAGAACGCATTGGATTTAAAGTTTACAGTAAAAGGTATATAAAAGACTTCCTATGACTTCGTAGTGGAATTCCCTGGACATCGATTTTAAATTATTCAATCGGTAGAAATTTCAAGCAGCGACCTGTATTGGCACGGTGTGTAATACGACCGGGCGTGCTCGACTGTTCTTTTCTTTCTTGTTTTCGAACCAGGTTTTCAGATATTCTGCACACTGTTGGTAATCTTTTGTGGTGCAAATAAAATAACATTGATGGTTTTCAAACAGGGATTCAAACCGAAACAAATTTCGGTTCCGGTTCCGGTACGTTCTGGTAAAGGTTCTGTTTTGGTTCTGCTACTGTTTCGGTATTCGGTTCCGGTACCTTTTTATTTTCGTACCGGTATGGACCGGTAAAACTAAAAGAAATTAAAGCTATAATTAAAAAAGTAAAAATTAGTTACAAAGAAGGTAAATTTATAATTATTTCTTAGAAGCATAATAGCGTTCAATGTATTTCCGTCCATCTGATTTCTTTGCTGAGTCAAAATAAACTTCACGCCGGAAAATAAACGTCTTACTTGTGTAGCTGGAACAGCAAGAATAACTTTTGATAGTTCATACAATTCCGGATACTTTGTCGAGTTTTCTGACCACCATTTAAGTACATTATATTTATTTTGTAAAAGTTTTAAGCTCAGGAAGCTACTAAGGTAATTGTATTGTCCTGTTTCATTTCATAGAAATTCATATTTAAATCGACTTCATCTCTACTTTCAGACAAAGTAGTTGGGTCAGAGCTGCTTTCCCCATTAAGTTGCAATTGAACAGAAGTGGATAAAATTCTTGAATAAATATAATTTCTTGTTCCTTGCTGCAGGCAGTATTGCCTGGCAAGCCGTTTAACCGCTCCCCCTACCCCATCACAAGCACCTTTTCCGTGCTCTTGCATTTTTCAAAAGTTTAAGATTGTACGTGGTTAAATTAAGAACCAAAAATAAATTTTTTTTTAAATTTTTCATACTGATATTGTTGAGATTACAAGACAAAAATGGCCATAACTTCCTCAATTTTCAAACTCCGATATGTTCGGGCACTTAAAATGTTTGGAAAAGACGGGGCTTTCACATATATTTGTTTGAGAGTTTTTGAAGGATGGGTTTTTTTAAAAAATCATTTATTTTTCAGGAAAGAGAAAAAAATAAAATTTTTTAAAAAAATTTTTAGAAGGGCTTTTTGATCCTGAACATTTAAAAAAAATTGCAAAGCTCTATTTTAAACCGTTTTCGAGTTATTGAAAATTTATAAAATTCACAATAATAAATTTTTAAGCGTAGAACTTCCTCAAAAACGCTCATATTTTGGGGTTAAGCTTCTCTCATAATAACCTCCCTTTGGACCAATTATCATCCAATTCGGAGACATCATCCCAGAAAATACTTTTTTGTATGGAATGCCCCATATGATTAAATTAAATTTAAAAAAATAGAGGCCAGCTAATTTCGGCTCGACCGAAGTTTATATACCCTTGGAGCTTGATATATGCCTGGCAGTTTGTATGGCAGCTACACTATATAGTGGTCCGATTTCGACATATCTTGTTGATATTATGTGAAATCATTAAAAACTTATAAATACGAGCGTTAAGAGCGATAGCATTGAAAACAAAAAAGTTGTTCTCACTAAAACTAGTTTTTCAACCGATCGTTCCTATGGCAGCTATATGCTATAGTCATCCGATCCGGCCGGTTCCGACAAATGTGCAGCGTATTTGTACCAAAAGACTTCGTGCAAAGTTTGGTTACGATAGCTTTAAAACTGACGGAGGAGATAGCATAGAAACAGACGGACAGACGGACATGGCTATATTAACTCAGCTCGTCATGCTGATCAAGAATACATATATATACTTTATGTGGTCGGAGATGCTTCCTTCCCTGCGTTACAAACATCCGGACAATTTCAATGTACCCTTTCCAAGGGTATACAAAAAAATCTATAACTGGCGCAAGAAGTTGATTGCTACGAAAAAACTAACTAACTAACTTTAATCTAAACAGGCAAATATTTAAAAATACAACATCCAATAACAATAAACATATTTATTGATTGTGAGTATTTATGATTTTCTTAATAGAGTTTGTAGTAAAAAAATTCTCAATTTCCGATTTATCGCCTTTGAAAAATACGCGATAATGATATTCGTAATTTTGGGCAAAAATATCGATATTTCGATATAACAATAATATTTTCGACATCCTTACTCTCAACTATAGTTCCAATTTCGCGATCAATTTCCGGACTTATAGTGAAATCTCCGTTCCGCTGCCTATTTCGCTCAATCTGTTTATTTAGGAACAAACATTAAAAATGTAGGTGTCCCTAAACTTAAATGATTCACTTTATATATTCGTAAAATCTAAATCGAATCGGACTAAACACGCGGAAACTAGGCACGATGCACCAATTTATAGTACTTTTGTATCTGTAGTGTTGGGATAATACTGAAATAAAATTAAAATTAAAAACGATTTAGAATGGTTGAACAATGAAAACTAACTAAAATCATGGAAGGCGATATAAATTAGCTTTAATCCATATTTGATCATTTTAAAGGCAGTCAATAAATTCCTAAACATTTACGTTAATTTCTACCATAGAAATTTCATATTTTCCAATTTTGGAGGTAGATCTTCCCTGTACACATTTTGTCTTGTTTAGAATCGATATTTTGCTTCATGGATAATATAAATTGACTCTATAATCCCAGTTTTAGTTTGATTCTTAAGTTTGTCAAACTTTTCCCCAGCCAACTAATTGTGAAAACTTACCTGGCGATAGTTTCCTTAGTCCCAATGCCTCCTTAATGAAGTGAGCACTGCATATTTTATGATTTTTGCCTCGATATACACCGGGATCTAGGCGTAGATTGTAACACCAGCGTCGGAGCAACACTTCATCTCTCGGAAAACGATAAAGCGACATATTAAAGTCCGATGAGCGGCTGCGTCGACAAAAGTTGAGACAACATCGCTTCTCCTCCACATACAAATTCTTCGGATTGTCATGAATTTTACCATATTGTGCACCCAGATGCAAGGTGGGAACTGCCCAGGGTTTCAAGCGAAATTTACCAATGCAACGCTCTTCAAAATGGCGACTACAAAAGTGACGCGGCTCTTTGGCCTGGACAGGCAGGCGAGCATTCTGACACCATTTGATCAAACTTTTAATATCCTTGGGGAAATTGTAAAATTTAAGATTACTTTCACCCCTTTGGCTGCTGCAATGGGGCATGCTACAGCGTGCTATTTCACCAGTCGTAAAAGTGTTGGTCAGTTCGCGATTCTGATAAAGATTAGCCACATCATCGTGTCCCAAATTGAAAGTTGGTACTGCCCAATAGCACAACGAATAACGATTGATGCATCGTTTGGGGAAATGCATGCTGCAGATTCGGAAAGTCGTATAGCTTGAGGCTGGGATGTGGAACATCTTGAGATTGTGTAGCCATTGATGCAAATACTTCTCATCTTTGGGGAAGGTAAAAAATTGCAGTGTGGGACTAGTGCTCTTCCTTACTCCGCAGAGGGGAACACAACATAAAGCATCCTCCGAGTCATCCAGTGTTGAGGAATGAGCCTGGGGACCACCCAGAGCTCCACCATGTAGGGAATTATCGCTGGCATAGGTATTGTTGTAGTTCGATTCGTGCATACTAAATGAGGACTCGCTGGTGGAGTTGCTATAACTGCGCTCCAGCTTGATATTCACATCATTTTTATGGGTAGAGGAAAACATTGAGGCTCCATCGGCATTAGCCTGGCGCTGCTGCAGCAGGGAACTTAACGCTGCTGTGGCCGGCAGTGCTGAAGTTGAGGGGCTAGATTTGTGATGGGATGTTGTTGCAGCAGCTGGAGGCGTAGGCACTGCAAAAAATGTAAACAAATATATGAAATAAAATATAAATATACAAAAAAATATTGAATAAAATTGTATGGTCTGTATAATCCATAAACACTTACTCTCCATGGTGGCCATATGGCAATCCTGCAGTTTATAATTCGTCTGATGTGATTGCTGCTGTGACTGCGACTGATGCGATTGAGTTGCAGCTGCTGGCTGTGCTCCCGTGTAATATTTGCCACAGAAATAAGGTGCCGCCAAGCGATGTTCATGGAGTTCTCCAGCCGTTTGATACCACAAACGACAAATGGGACAATCGTAACGCTGTTGAAACTTATGCTGAGGCAAGTGGTTATAAAGCTGCTCACGTGAAGGAAAAGTTCCCGAGCACATCTAAATGACAAATCAAACAGAATTAATATCTAATTCACTGCCAAGTTCCGCAAATACTTAAACACACACACTTACATTACACACAAAACTATCGTACTCATGTTGCATATATTCATGCGATTCACATTCGGCAATTGTGTCAAAATGTTTGCCACAATACTTATGACAAAAAAATTTATCCGCTCGATGTAGTTGTTTGTGCGCTTGTAACTCTTCCGTGCTCATAAAGGACATGGGACAAATATTACATTTGAAATCGTACTCCTGGATGCCGCAGCTGCTTTCCGCCACATGACGCAGGTAGGATTGCTTTTTGAAGAAAACCTCTTTGCAGCGTTGACAAATCGGCAAACTCTCCTCAGCCCGTTCGGTTTGCATTTTTCGCCGCGGATAATTATTGGGATTCTGCAACAGAGAAAGCCCAAGAGAAAGAGAGATGAAAACATATTTTAAATAAATAATAATAAAGTGAACAAACTAACCTTTCCATAGGAATCATCTTTGACGGTTAGTTCCACTTTGGGACTCAACATATCCTCGCTGAACTCATTAAACTTACTAAAATCAGCAAAGGGAGTATTATCATCAATGAAGTTGGACTTATAGGCATGTTCGTCCGTGGGTTCCGCTATTAAAATGGAATGAAAAAATATAATTAGAGACTGGTAATTGATCTTAGTTAAAAATTTATAGTTTTGCATTTAAATCGGTCCCTTTAGTGCCATCAAATATGTCGTAAATATATTTTAATGCAGAGTTTTACAGCCATAGCCCCTGAGGGCACGAGCATACTTGCCAATTCCTACCGCTTAGAACCACTTTATTATTGCCCCTTTCAAGCATTTCATGAGGATGTGATCTTTGAGCAATTAGAAAATTTATTTCTGTAGAACAAAGCGTAACAAACAATAACATATCGCTCACTTACTTCAATACTGGCATAACTCAAAAAATACGTTTTTTGACTTAAAGATGCAGATATATTCGCTGTATTGTGTACTATTTTGTGTAAAATTTTCATATTGATATCTCTTATACTTTTCACGTGAGATCAAAATATGTCGAAATATTATTTTACATTTTCAATTTCATGTTTATGCAAAAGCGTCATATCTCAGTTGTCCTGCAGTCGATATGACACAATCATATCTCAACTTTTAGTTAAAACATCATATTTTCAAGTTTTATTAATGAGCATTTTAAATTTATAGTATTTTAGAAGATTAACTTGAAACTAAAAGAACCATTTTTTCTGTGATAAATCCATTAAGAACTTTAAACGCGTTTTTCTCAAAATGGATTATTTTGAGTTATGCCAGTATTGAAGTAAGTGAGCGATATGATGATGATAACACAGGCCAACAAAATGACATATATATTAAAGAATTGTATCCATTTCTGTGTAGTTTCACCTAAATGAGGAAAGTAGCTCCGACCCTATTTCTTTTTTCTAAAAGTGGAGATGAAGTCAATTTGTATATAAATTTGTATAAAAAGAAAGGGGCCAAATTGATTGCTAATGTACACATACATGTGTATAGCTTGCTTACCCACTTTGTTTGGACTACCTGTATTTTAAAATAATAGTCTAGGTACGAATACCGAAATAAAATAGAACCAAAACAGAACCTTTAACCGAAACGGTAGTACTACAACCAGAACCGAAATTCGATGCGGTTTGATTTACTGGTTGGAAGTATTTTATTCTGGAGTTTTTGGAGGTTACGTTGAGATACCATTTCTGAATTTTTGAGCTGTTTGCAATAGAACACATATCGATGCATCTTTAAATAATCCAAAACCCAATATAAGTATGGAAGATTGTCTAATTTGCCTTTGAGTCTTGTGGGAACATCCAGTAAAAAAACGCAAAATCACGGTTGCCACTTGAAAAAATGCCCAAAAGGTTCAAAAGACCATTTTTATAGAAAAAGAGCAAAAAATTTTACTTAAGTTATTAAATAGGGCAACGTAGGTGTTCACAAAACTAAATAAATAAAAATATTTGATAAATAATTTTTAACTTAGAAAACAAAACAGTCAATATCAATATGATGTTTATAAATAAATATACAAAGGATAGTGTTTCTATGTTTAAATCTTTTACATACGACACATAATTGGCTATGTAACTAGGTCTGCATAAACGAGTTGCAAATTGTTTTTATCACATGGGGCAAAAATTATCCGTCGAGCTGTGGGAAGGGACAATTATATATTTCAAAAATCCCATAATCAAACACTTCAAATTAACGTTTTTACTTTACCCCTTTCAAAATAAGTACTTTTTTTTAAACTTACATCGTTAACTTTAAAACGGCAATAAGAAATATTTTAATCAGATCACATTTACATAAATACAAGGTTTTTAAAAGGGCTTAGTCTCGAGAATTACGTGGCTGGTGTGATCAAAGGATTCATACCCTGCCAAATGATGCTTTATTCTGAAACTCACTTGTTTTTACCTAGCTAGTGTTGGTCCGCGTCGGTAGAAGAAGTCAGTCTTGTAAGAAACCTAAAGTATAAAGGTAATTAAACTTGGTGCTAATTTTACTATATTCCAAATAAACGTATCCAAAGTCGCAGCCGCCACGGCTCAAACCATAGTGTAACAGTTTAAGTGAACTCGCTCAGGAAATTCTACTCATACCATTGAGGAAAACGCGTTCAAAGTCTAGGTTTAATCAAATCTAGTGTGGTTAAAGTAAAATATTGATATCAAATCTAACAATAAAAAAGATTTAACGGACCGACTGGAAACGAGATGACGCTCGTATAACAAAGGACCTTTAAAATAGATTGATCTCACGTGAAAGTATAAGAGATATCAATACGATCACAAAAAGTACACAAAAGCGATTCCATCAATAAGTCAAAAACTATTTGAGTTAGTTTGAATACTAAGGGCTCCAATTATTTACAGAGTTGCGTGCCGTGCTTTAATAGTTTTCAGAGTTGAGGAAAAAATATCAATCTATATTAGGTCTGTATATGTTTATCTTTTTCGCTTAATCAAAAGAGCCAAAAAGAGCCAATCTAAAAAAAGTCATTCCAAAGGGAAAAAAAGTTTTTCAAACAAAGTGTGGCTCGCTAAATAGTTGGTTTATACAAACAGAAAGACGTACAATCGGATATTGCTGATCAAGAATATTTAAACTTTATAAGGTCTGAGCTAAATTATTCTCTCTGAACTGCCTCATTATACGCTATCTAGTACTCGCAATTGTTTTGGTACACGGTTTTTTGGTCAAAGATTATAATGCAATCTCGATTAACAGTACATTTTAAATTTACTTTTCAATGTCACGTTCGACATTGAGAAAGATCATTTGTTATCAGTGTGTCGCAAATCAAGGAAGGAAGCAAAGTAAGCAAAAAAAGCGAACTCCGGTTTTTCCTTTTTTTTTTTTTTTTAATTTAGACAAACAGAGTTGAGTAGGTAAAATATTGAAAACTATAAAGATAAGAAAAAAAAGTTTTTGTGTTTTTTGGTCATTTTATAAAAAAAAAAAAATCACAATTGAAATGAAATTTTTTTTTAAGCCGTTTAAAGTTGGTCACGTTTGACATCGTATGAGTAAATTCTTTGGACTAAAAATAGATCCTAATCATCAATGTTTCTTACGGGCGTCTTAAGCGGTGAACCAATCTTCACAAGATTCCTACAGTATGTTCCAAGTCTGTGAATCGGTTCGTAAGCTCCTCAACCCGGTGGATATCTAAATAATAATTAAGGCTTTGAACTTAAAATAATGATTTTCAGGCATGCTTCCATTTTCGCTTTCGCAAAAAATTTACGATTTGGTCGCAAAATCGCAAAAGTAGGTGCTTCGAAATAGATAATCGCAAATTTTCGCCGATTTAAAACCGGCGACGTATGAGTCCGTGAAATGAAAAGGAAATGGAAAATGTCACTAGAGAGAAGAACTACATTTTTTAATATTTTGTGTACCGGTTTAAGGGAATCGATATTTTTGGAACCGAAAAAAGCTGAATGGAACCTAAACATTATCGGTACAGTTTCGGTTCTGAGCGCAAAAACTAGACTGAAAATCTTGCACATAGTTTTGGGAATATTGTATTCATATATTCTTAGACCCTTATTTTAACGTCATTATATCTAAGAACATTTAAAAATGTTAACCATTTCTGTTCAAATATAACTTAATGAGTACAAAAAAAACGGATAGTCAGGCATGTTCTCAATTCCACTTCCACGACAATCTTTCGAAAGTGGATTTGATTCATGTTCTCGCAACAGCAAAACGAAAATGTTTTTCGTGTTGAAAAGTAATGCTTGTTAAGTAATTGCCAAATTACGCACTCTTACAGTTGCTATATGTACTATGTACATAAAGTAAAATTTTCTTAATTCTGTTATCAATTTAGAAATTGTTAGTGAAATTTAATTGGCATTCTGGTCTTTGATTGATTTCTATAGATTTTTTGTTATATGTGTCCAGAAATTGGCATTGCCCAGCCAAACCGAAAAGTGAAACCTAAAAGTCAGACTCTCTCATTTACGACCGTTCCATTTTCGATCGTTTCGCTTGGAACTCTGGTTTATCTAGTGCCATTCTCGTTTGGTCCATCGGATTGCGAAAAAGAGAGCAATTTCATTCGAAATTGAGAACACAAATGCAAAACCGAAGCTGGTTTGCGTTCGATTACATTTCAAAAAGTAGTGGAATTGAGAACATGCCTGAGTAATTCAGTATTCAGTTTATGGGGTACCATTAAAAACATCAAATATTTAATATTTATACCCTTGCAAAGGGTATTATAATTTTGCCCAGAAGTTTGCAACGCACAGAAATATTCATTTCCGACCCTATAAACTATATATATTCTTGATCAGGGCGACGAGCTGAGTCGATTGAGCTTTGTCCGTCCGTCTGTCTGTCAGTTTTTAAGCTATCGAGCTGAAACTTTGCACAGAGTCTTCTTTTTACTGCACACTGATAATATGTCGGAACCGACCGGATCGGATGACCATATCTTATAGCTGCCATAGGAACTATCGGTCAAAAAGTGGGTCTTTGTGAAAAAACTTTTTTTGATTTTAATGTAAACGCCTCCTGCTTCAGCAATAATTAGTTTTGTACGCTTTTACACATATTTGGTAGTTGTTGTCAAAATCGGATGACTATATCTTATAGCTGCCATAGGAACTATCTATAGGAACTATGCTATAGGAACTATGCTCACGTTCGTAAACTCTGATTTATTAAAACATTTGCAAGGGTATAAGAACTTCGGCAAAGACGAAGTTAGCTTGGCCTTCTATTTAATAAAGATACACTTAAAAGGTGGTCAGAAAACTACACAAAGTTTACAAAATTGTATGTTTGTATGGACGTACCGGTACACCGAAGGGTTCTCTGGTCACAATTTTGAACGAATATTGATTTATACCATAAATTATGTTCACTTTCTGTTTCGGGGGTGGAACAAAAGGCTAGATAAAAAAACAAAACGAAACGCAAAATAGAACTTGCATATATGTTTCTATGGTAGCCGGTCAAAAGAAACGAAAACTAAGAGAAGAAAAACAAAATAGAAATGGTATTCAGGGCGAACTGCTCTGGCAACAACTTCTGATAAGAAATGTGTGCGTAATATAATAAGTAAATAAATACATACATAGATAACAGTCGGCCGATGTAAGGAAATGGATTTTTCCAGCATTTCATTTTAACAGATTTCCCCCATCAGAAAACTGGAAAATTAAACTGCCAGCCTCGCCCCACACAATGAGTTTTATAGGTTAGGTGGGCTATTAAAGAACATTGGTTACATAAGATGGCGACTTGAAAGAGCACAAAAACCCATTCCCAGTGTACAAGTATATATGCTTGTACTTTTATATATGTATGCCGGTGATATAAAGCATCTATCTGTGTGTACATATTACTAAATAGATACACACACACGCACACATGCACGCTGAAAACTGAGATACAGATACAGACCCGTAAGTAGACGAAACGAACGACTGAACCGAAACCAACCGAACGAAATAAAAGCAAAACCCAAAAACCTCAGCGAAACTCAACAAAAAAACACACCGAACCACACACAAAACGTTTTTATTGATTAGACGCTAAAATGGAGCTGGGAAAAATTACGCTACTTATAGGAAAATGAAAATGACAGTCCCACACCCCCCGCTTGAGTAACTGTAAATCTGTGTGCGAGCGCGTGTGTGTGAGTGAGAGAGGGAGAGCGCGCGTTTATTTTTATTATTTTTATTTTTAATTTTAAAACTAGGAATTTTTTGGCACTTACATTTAATTCTCATTTCTGAAGGAGCTGGTGGCGGAGCCATGGGATTGGCGTACTCCACGGGTTCGCTTTTTATATAGGGATATATGCCATGGTGGCTTCCCATATAAGATCTTTGATTGAGGTGTTGTTGTTGCTGCTGCTGCTGCTGTTGATACTGCAGCAGCTGGTTATGTGCATAGGCCACCGTATTGGCCGTGTCTAGGTTATAACTGTTTGAACTCCCTCCGCTTACACCCCCCACAGCATTGACATTGAGACCGCCGCCAGCGGGTCCATAATATCCATGTGTTCCATAGGCGTTCAAAATGTGATTGTTGTTGTTGGTGGCAGCCGACGATGGGTAGGGGGAGCCGGGGGAGGAGCTGGAAGCAACATGTGAGTACCAATTTATTTGTTTATGCTGCTGCTGCTGTTGTTGTTGCTGCTGCTGATGGTGGAGATGCTGCTGCTGTTGCTGTTGTTGGTGGTGTTGTGGATAGTGTAAGGGATGGGAGTGATGATAGTGCGGATTATGCTGTGACATTACGGACGGGTTTCAAATTTCAGAATCAGAGTCCTTTTGGAAGAAAAGAAAAAGGGCGCGCTTCCTCTTTTTCTCTCTCGCGCTCTCTGCTGTCTTTTTTCATTGGCGTCTTTTATATACCAGTTTTTTTCTGTTGTCTCTTCTTCACTTGTCTGTATGTATGTATCGAAATGTCATTATTTTCTTTGGACTTTTCGCTAACTTGGCGAGGCGTTTTGCGCACATTTTCGGTTTTAAACTTTCGACCAGGCGCTTGCAATTGCAATTTTCGTTTTTTGAACTGAGTTTGTGAGATATTTAAAGCATATTTTATGATTTTCTTTGCATTAAAACAAACGAAATACGGAGCAGACCGAGACACAACAACAAACTGCGTGCCACAGCCAGGGTTGCCGAAACCTTTTGCTCTATCGATAAATTAGAGAAGAGCCATGTGAACTATCGATTCGATTGCTTTAACCCTTGGTTAGGTAAAGGCGGTCGAAACGGGTCTTTATAAATAATCAACAAATAACTTTTATTATCCAAATTATTAAGTAATTTTGGGTCCTCTCACGCCCACCCTCTGTTGCAATTGCTCTCTGATCTGCTCTCCATCAGCCACAAACTGTTTTTCCGCCATTGTGTCCAAAGTTCGACGTAATTGTTCCTTGACTTTGCCGACTTTTTCTGAATTTTTTGCTGATATGGATAAAATTTTCTCAAACTTTAGTACACGCTGAGGTCGAATTTCCTCCGGACACTCGGCTAAGCTTTGTGTTAAGTCCTTAAGCTTGGGCTTGAGCTGGCCCAACAAATCCTGAGCGCCTGGTTTATCCATTTTGTTCAGTATGAGTACGCAAGGTTTGTCCAACAGCAAAGGATCATATAGTTCCAGTTCTTTGTTGAGTGAATATATATTGGTTAGACAGTCTCGATGCGAGTGTCGGGGACTGAGTTGAAAGCCGAATATATCCACCATAAAGAGCAGCAGGCGAGTTCGTTCAATGTGCTTGAGAAATTTGTGACCCATGCCAAAATTGGCATGAGCTCCCTCAATTAGACCGGGCAAATCAGCCACAGTTATTGAACGCAAATCACCGTAGTCCAAGGTGCCAATCTGGGGTCGTATGGTGGTGACTGAAATTGTACGGAGATTTACAGATTTTGCTTACAACCCCCTTTGGTATTTACTCACAAGGATATGCTGCAATTTTGGGCTTGGCATTGGAAATAGCCTTGAGCAGGGTACTTTTGCCGGCATTGGGAAATCCCACTAGACCCACATCGGCTATCAGCTTGAGATCCAAATTCACGGTACGACTCTCTCCCGGACGTCCTAGGAAATTATTTCCCACACAACCACCTGTTCCACCACCTGCGGCTATGCACTTGGCATCTTCTTCATTAAGATCCGCCAATAGATTTTGCTGCTCATCGTACACTTGCACACCCACAGGCACTTCAACGCACTGGTCCTGTCCACGTTTCCCAAAGATGCTGAATTTGCTGCTGTCCTCACCGCTGGAGGCAGCCACACGTTTATCCTTCAGTCCTTGGGACACCTTGCGTAGGGTAAGACCCTCCTTGGCAACGAGATAAACGCAACCGCCTTGGCCACCGACTCCTCCATATTTGGGTAAGCCATTGCCTCCATGTCCACCGCGCACTGTAAGACGCAGCGTGTCCAGAAAGCTGGGACGAAAGTGGGCACGGGCAGGCTATGGAAAAGTATGACTTGCATTAGAGTTTTAATACAGTTGAAGTGATTTTCCTACCGCTTTGGTGGATTTTAGGAGGAATTTAAACAATTGCACCATCGTTCGATTATAAGCATTAGGGGTGGCACTTCAATGTACACACGATAGCTGTGACTTCCCATAGAGATGAGAGAGAGAGAGATCTTAAAAGTAACGAGTCGCAGTTGACTAAAAATTTGTGGTTATTTTTCTTAAGAATTGGTTGGTACAATAAAAAATAAATATTAGGACAAATATAAAATAAATATTTTCCAGAATTAATCATTTTTATTAATGTGGCATACTTTGAATTACAATTACGAAAAAAGGACTGATTCATAAAAAAAACAGGATAAAAGGATTAAAAGCTAAAAAAAGGCGGAAAAAAGGACAACAAGTTTTATTTATATTTTATTCAATAATTTTAAGGCAACTTTAATGACTTCTACATCGGCCATTTCTCTGTCCTCAAACGTCGCCGTGTAACCAATTAATGATAAATATTTATTCGGCAAATTGTAATTATGGCAAACAACTTATGCCGACGCAATTCGAATATAAAGATATAATACGTGTAAATATCCGGGATCGCAAATAAGAGTCATGGACTTTAAAAAATCAAAGCCAAATAAGAGTCCTAGACCCTTTTGGAGACACCCCATATACGAATTTTGAATGAGCAAACCAAAATCAGGATTAACTTTTATGTTCAATTTTTAAATAAAAATCGAAAAATAACTCTTATGTTTATTATACAAATTGAAAATAAGACTATAAAAATTGATTTTAAACTAAAAGGTGCATTACAAAAGTATACATATATCTATGATCTATGTTTCAATACCTTTCCATTGATACATCACATGTCCTTGAAGGATCAAGGATCGCTCGCTTAATTTAAGTCTTCATAACTCAAACACGTAAGAAAGTTGGTCAAGCCCTGCAAAATGAAATAGTAGATCAGTGTTTCAGTCCCAGAGTTGTAAGCCTGAAATTTTGACAACACTTCAGATCCAAACTGGCTGTGAACCGAACCAAAATAAGCCAAACCGCTAATTCGTGCTCATAAAGCGAACTAAACCGGTGTCCTTTTAAGCAGCCAAGCCCAAACGAAAACTGCACGCTTAAATAGGACAATATAAGTTCTTCTGGCGGAAAAAATATCTCTTCGTGTTTATCTCGAAAATCATATCACCATTTACACCGCATATCGATTTTTTTTGTTCTTAAGATGATCCGGTGACGAGCTATGATGAACACTTTTCACATTTGAACTGGTTTAGCCGGCTGGTTCGGCTTGCTTCATATTAAGAATGGTACACTTCAAGTTTTCAGATCATAGCTTAAGTCATCTCTAAGCAATGACTCTGAACCAAGGCTGAAAACCTCTGAAATCCTGCAAAAGGTTCGGCTTGTAAGGGTAAACTCAATAGAAATAGCCCAAACAATAGATGTATACCACACGTGTTTATAATAAACGAATATTTAATGTTTGCAAATTGAGAAATAGCTGCATAGAGTGACCCATTGAAAAACCCGCTTTTTGGCAGATCCAGTGGCTTAAAATCCAGTCCTATTTCTCGTTTGAGTTGCACTCCTTATCAGCGTATTTGTGCAAAGTATCTGAAAACCAAAAATGCAATGACAATGAATTTTTCAGCATGCTTTATCGCATTCTTTATTCAATTTTAGGAACATTATTTTTTTATAGAATCTGAGTACAAGCTGCAGCTGTCAAACCTGACCAATTTTAAAGCCGCAAATGCCCTCTCAAAAAAAAAAAAATAAATAGAGGCAAGCTAACTTCGGCTCGACCGAAGTTAATATACCCTTGGAGCTTGATATATGCCTGACAGTTTGTATGCCAGCTCTAATATATTGTGGTCCGATTTCGACAAATCTTGTTGAAATTATGTAAAATTATTAAAAACTTATAAATACGAGCGTTGGGAGCGATAACACCAAAAACAAAAAAGTTTTTCTTACTAAATCTAGTTTTTCAACCGATCGTTCCTATGGCAGCTATGTGCTATAGTCATCCGATTTGAATCAAACTTGGCAGAATTGTGTGGTAGCATGTAAAATTGATCAGTAACAAGTTTGGCTGCGAAACTTTTTCTCACAAAGATTTTTTTCAGACCTCTCTTTTGTATGGGAGCTATACTATATAGTTGTCCGATTTCGACAAGCCTAAGTGAAATTATGTGAAATCATTGAAAACTTATAAATACGAGCGTTGAGAGCGATAGCATTGAAAACAAAAAAGGTTTTCTCACTAAAACTACTTTTTCGACCGATCGTTCCTATGGCAGCTATATGCTATAGTCATCCGATCCGGCCGGTTCCGACAAATGTGCAGCGTATATGTACCAAAAGACTTCGTGCAAAGTTTGGTTACGATAGCTTTAAAACTGACGGAGGAGATAGCATAGAAACAGACGGACGGACGGACAGACGTACATGGCTATATCAACTCAGCTCGTCATGCTGATCAAGAATATATATACTTTATGTGGTCGGAGATGCTTCCTTCTCTGCGTTACAAACATCCGGACAACAATATACCCTCTCCAAGGGTATAAAAACAAAAAGTTTTTCTCACATAGACCCACTTTTCGACCGATATTTCCTATGGCAGCTATAAGATATAGTCATCCGATCCGGCCGGTTCCGACATATTAGCAGAGTGCAGTAAAAAGAAGACTCTGTGCAAAGTTTCAGCTCGATAGCTTTAAAACTGAGAGACTAGTTTGCGTAGAAACAGACAGACAGACGAACGGACAAAGCTCAATCGACTCAGCTCTTCGCCGTGATCAAGAATATATATAGTTTATAAAGTCGGAAATGAATGCGTTGCAAACTTCTGGGCAAAATTATAATACCCTTTGCAAGGGTATAATAATTCGACTACTTTACAAAATTATTTTTGATTATTTTCAAAAAAAAGGCATAGCCAAATTTGTGGCCCTCAATGATATAAAAATCCAAGGGTATAAAAATTACGAATTGTATGAGCTCTATAGGGTCACCTATCTGGTCCAGCGCACAAAGAAACAGCGGCTGCGTTGGCTAGAACATGTCGCCAGAATGGACGAGGTAGCTCCAGTAAGAAAGGCGTATAAATCGAAGGCGGCTGACTATGGAGGCGGCAAGAGGGGGAGACCACCACTAAAATGGGAAGACCAGGGGCGGCAAGACATTGCCAAGCTTGGTGTGAACAACTGGTGCCAGCTTGCACAGAGCAGGAGCGACTGGAGAGCATTGATTGCACAGGCCGAGACCGTCAAACGGTTGTGATGGCCAATAAAGAAGAAGTAGAAGAAGAAACGCCCTCTTAACTGTTACTTGGGTGGCTGGCACGCAATGGATCGCCAATTGATATAACCAAGGATACATGAACTTTTTGTCCTCATAATACTTCAAAATATATATTATTGATAAGATAACAGCTCATTTACCAAGAGACTTGTTTCTTCAGATCTCAGAGATGGTAAGAGATAGAGGTTTGACATGTTTGGGACAAATGCTTCTTTTACTTCAATTTTTGCCACGCCCCCTCCCGCCACCGCAATTTGGAAAAAACGTTATATCTCCTACAGTTCTGAAGATAGACGATTTGTACCTTCTGGAGATAGTTAGTAATTAGCAATTAATTAGATTTACCGAAGAAATGTTAAAGATCGGATAAGCGGTTCTCAAGTTATGAACAAAAAAGTAAATAACCCTCCCCCGACCCCATCCCACCATTTTACAACCTTTTACAACTAACACCGCACAATCTTAAAGAGAGAGAGAGAGAGAGAGAGAGAAAGAGAGGGAGAGGGAGAGACTTAGAGATGAGCGATATAAATATATATAATTACCTGACTGTCAAAATAGTATTTACCATTTGTAGCCGATGTCTGGGTTTGGCTTTAACCAAATTTGCTTGGCTAAATACGCTGTCTACTTCTTCACCGAAAGTTTCCAGGTGCGAAAAAAGATTGTTACCTGCGCTGTCCCGATACTTTAATACCCTTGTAGAGGGGATATTGAAATTGTCCGGATGCTTGTAACGCAGAGAAGAAAGCATCTCCGACCACATAAAGTATATATATTCTTGATCAGCATGACGAGCTGAGTTGATATAGCCATGTCCGTCCGTCTGTCCGTCTGTTTCTATGCTATCTTCTCCGTCAGTTTTAAAGCTTTCGTAACCAAAATGTGCACAAAGTCTTTTGGTACATATACGCTGCACATTTGTCAGAACCGGCAGGATCAGAAAAAAATCTTTCATATCTCAAGCTCCAAGGGTATATAAACTTCGGTCGAGCCGAAGTTATATTGCCTCTATTTTTTTACTTCGGAACAAAATCTTAAATTATTTTCATTGTACTTTTTTTCAAAGAACTCTAAGATCGACAGCATTGTATCTCTTTTGATCGTAGAACACGATCAACCGAAAATGCTTCAAGCGTTTTCAAAATTGCATAATTGTCCGGCAAACTAAAATAAATCCAAAATTATTTGTAGTGCAAAATTAGTAATAGCTTTAATAGCTTGCCTCTGCTTTAGCTGATTGATTATGTCAATCACAAAATGCGTATAGTAATGTCGAATGGTTTTTTCTTTCCATTTTACATTGTCACGTTAGATTCGAATTCGTATCCCAAATACAAGTCCCGGTAAAAAAGCGCCACAAGTGTATTCTACGCGAAAAAAAATGTGAAAATTGTGGAGCTGACTGCAAAACAGCAGAAAGGGCAACCAACTGTTCTTTCGGTGCGGAAAAATGTGTACTGCTCCAACAAAGGGGAACAGAAAGAAAACAGTGCAACTTTTCTGAGAGTATCCGCACAAACACCTTTTTTGCTGACTCCAAACTATCCATCAAAGACATTGCAAATTTTGTAGTATGGGAAACTCTTCGCTTAAAAGGTAAAACTAACTTGGCCTGGGCCAGGTAATCAATTATAGACTGGAAAAACTTCTTAAGGGAAGTCTATATTGATTGGACTATTCGGGAAAGTTGTGGGAAACTTGGGGGCAATGGAAAAATCGTTGAAATCGATGAATCCAAAATTGGCAAACGCAAATAAAATTGTGGCCGGGTTGTGGGGGGTCAGTGGATTTTTGGTGGATTGAAGCGAGAGTCCGAAAAAATTCTTTATAATTCCGGTGGAAGGCCGTGGAAAGGAAACTCTTTTGAAAATTATCAAAGAGAATATATGTAGCTGAAGGATCCACAATCATTTCAGATTGCTGGGAATCGTATAATTGCCTAAATGATGAGGGGTTTCAACACGAAACTGTTAATCACTCAAAAAACTTTGTGGATCCCTCAACCCGTGTGCTCACGCAAAACATAGAAAGACTTTAACGGGACGTAAAGTCCGAGTTGCCACATTTTGGGCTGAAAAATATCATTATCTCGGATATTTGGAAAAATGTATGGTTCACAGGATTCATTACATCTTTGAGGCAATTGGACTGATGTATAACACTGTGCAACTTTTTTAAGGTCATTTTCTGGTTACGCCTTCGGACCTCGATATTTTTTAAGAGCATACCGAAACTAAAACAAGTGAAAGGGGCCAAGCCCGACTATAACAACCTGTACCTGGAGTAGAAACTGAATCAAGCTGGTGGTGCGCTCATCTCAAAGTTTCTCTCTCTCCTCCTTCCTTTAAGATTGTGGGTGTTAGTTTTGAATGGATGGGAGGGGGTGGGGCGAGGGCGATGTCTTTTGCTCATAACTGGAACCGCTCATCCGATCTTTATCATTTCTTTGGCAAATCGATACATTTTGCTAATTACTAACTATCTCTTCAGGTACGAAACGTCTATCTTCAAAACTGTAGGAGATATAACGTTTTCCGAATTGCGGGGGCGGGAGGGGCGTGGCAAAAATAGAAATAAACTTGATCTGCCTGCAGCTATAAGAAACATTTGTCCCATACATGTCAAACCTCTATCTCTTACCATCTCGAGATCTGTTTGTTCTACGGACGGACGGACGGACGGACGGACAGACAGACGGACAGACGGACAGACGGACAGACGGACAGACGGACAGCTATATCGACTCGGCTGTTGATGCTGATCAAGAATATATACTTTATAGGGTCGGAAATGACTCCTTCTTCCGTTACATACTTTTGCAAACTTAATATACTCTTACCGGTACAGGTATAAAAATCCCCAAAGGACTTGGCCCTATCACATCATAAAGGTACTTTTTGATACCCAACATATTTTCACCCCAAACTGTCCATATATCATAATCCGTTTGGAATTTTGTTTTTATATCTTTGGCAAAGTTAAAGATATAAACTAGAGGAAAAAAAGTTATGAACAGACTGACCCAAAAAATTGGCATCTAGTGCTTCAAAAGCGCAAAAACTTCGAAGAAAGTGTAATTTTTTCATGTTTTTTAATGTTGTACCCACTATCGCGGTTTTTCGATGCAAGCTACCATCTCTTAAGGACACATTTAATTGGTCAGTATCTCAATATATTTAAAATCGTAAAAAATTCTATTGAGTGGTTTTCAATTTATTCCATTTTCTAAGTTAGACTATGGGCGGGGTACTAACCGCTGTTACACTGGCGGTGGGAATTCGGTATAAGAATTGTGGTAACTCCCTTCATCTTTGGTGAATTTTAAAAAATTTTTCCTCTCATCTTTATTTGACCAGCAACAGATGTTGTAACTGTGCGTTGCTAGTATAAATGTGCCCATTAAACGCGAACTTGACGTGGTCCAGAAAAACTGGGTATGAGGTGTTGCTACCTCATGCCTCTAGTTTCACAATTTATTGGTCCCAGTCCCAGGCTATAAAAAAAGTTGAATTTTGTTCCACTGTGTAATGAATACAAAGTGTTATTTAGAAAAGATAACTTTTATAGTATCAAAACTGTATGAAGGGTTGTTTGTATGACGCTGGCGTGTACTAGAGATTTGTTTATTTTGTTGTTTGGGATAATTTCGCAGAAGAAAGGTTTTTCAAATTCCCAGTAGTTTAGCCGTTTCTGGCAAAAAACATGAAAACTTTTTTTGAAGTTTTTGCACTTTAGAAGCACTAGATGCCACTTTTTTGGGTCAGTCTGTTCATGACTTTTTTCCTCTAGTTTATATCTATAACTTTGCCAAAGATATAAAACAAAATTCCAAACGGCTTATGATATATTGACAGTTTGGGGTGAAAATATGTTGGATATCAAAAAAGTACGTTTACGATGTGATAGGGCCAAGTCCTTCGGGAATTTTTTTAGTTTCGGTATGCTCTTAAAAAATATCGGGGTCCGAAGGCGTATCCAATTTATGTGTTGCACTGTGTAATCCAACATCAAAAACTATAGTCAATGCTATTCATTTCCGGAGGTGGGCGTTTCTGAAAATGCGGCTCAGGCAAACATTTTTTTAGAAACAATCGCACGATTTTTTATTCTGAAAAAAATACAGAATTTGACATTTTTCCGGCTGAAGCACTTAAAACAGGATAGATCTATCCGGAAAAAGGCCAAATTGGCAACACTGGTGTCGACAATGCCTGTGCATAGTAAAAGGACAGTGTGGATTCGATGGCATTTAGCGCTGCAAACTTTCTACTAAATATTAGGCCGGGTTTACATTGGGGCACACTGTGACCGAGTTGTCTGTGACGCACTGTGACCAAAGTACTCAGAAGTCCAAAGTGTTTACATTGGCGTCACAGAAATTGCATGTCACAGCGCTGTGCCATGCGCTGTGACTATCCAAATGAGTACTTTGGAAGTGAACGCTTCTTGTCATTGTCACAGAGCGCCACCTCGCTCACAAAAGTGAACATTGAACTGTTTGTGAGCTGCGAGCCAGGTCCGCATAAATAAAGTAAACAAGACCGGTTACAATTAAAAAAAAGAATAGAGAAGTCATAAACTATTATTCGCGATCGCCGTGTGGCCATGCAGTGGAATGCCGATTCGATCCCTTATTGCATCCGTGAAGGAGTCGGAATGCCTCTGGAATTTAACCACTGCCAATTATAAACATCGCGATGCCAAGGAGTCTGGCTGGAGCAGCATTGCCGATCAGCTTGCCGTCACCTATAAAGACGTTGTCGACAAATGGAACAGTTTGCGAAACACAACTCGAGTAAGTGTACAATTCAATACATAAGCTACCCGGCATGAAATTGTATTTTTATTCACATTTTTGCAGGCAACAGACTTGTGGTTCTTGGATAAGGTGCTCTCTATCTAAAGTACCAATGCAATGGATTCCCTTATTGTTGCCTTTGACATTCTAAACTCGTATGAGAGGGATGCCAACTCCGGATCCTGAAGCCGAATAGCGCAATACGTTGTCTGCTTTCTGATAAGTGGCGTTACCCAGCATACGAGCTGATCAAAAGTGGCTGCATCCATGCGCACATAATTTTTAAATTTGGCAAACATGTCTTCTTCCCTTCGAGTCAAATTAATTTGGTCGATCCAGCAAGAGGGCTTTGGCTTGGTTCATCATTATTGTCATCTTCGTATCTTCATTCTGCACCCACAACGCCACAACAGCTCGAGCCACTAGCCCTTTCGCGCATTCATTTCTTGCAGATAAAAAATTTAATTTAACATAAATATCATCAATAAATGACCCATATTCACATTTACCAAAATTTTTAATTCGCAAAAAAACAAAACAAGATGGCCACAGTGTGCCTTAAAAACGAACTTGATCGATATGCTTGTCACAGGAAAAATAGTTCTAATGAACTAGTTTTGAGCTAACTCATTGCAATCAGCTGTTCAATATATTCTTGGCACAAACGTGCCACCCTCCGGCACAGAAACACTGTGACGCCAAATAAGTACTGGTGTTCACATTGAAAAGTACTCATTCCTGTGACACACGATTTCTGTGACAAGCCATTTGCCGTTCACATTTTCGCGGTGACACTGTGACACTGAAACGTGCCCCAATGTAAACCCGGCCTTACAAAATCCCGTTCACAAGCAGTGACTTTCTACCATCGTGAAAAGTATCATCTCTAACGAAGCCCACAGCTGATTGACACAGAGTGGGTAAACTTGAGTTCAACACGTGTGCTTTGTTTTGTTATTTGGAAATGGAGCCCGGCATTTGCTATATAAAACCAGAGTAAGCAAGGAAAGCTAAGCTGAAGACATTGTGTACATAAGAAAAATAATTACAGATACTTGACCGAACCAAGCAGCGAGCCAAGGCCAACGCAGCCCGATAATTGCGAAGTGAATAAAAGAAAACGTGAAGAAGGTGAAACCGCAACAGAGAATAACGGTACAAAGCGAGGAGGCGGTGGATGTGGCAAAAAGGAGCGCAAGCGGGGTCAAAACAAGGCAAGACCTGGTCTTGGCTGATTCAGCAAATAAAGCAAATATCTTTCCTCCTGCAGAATCGTCCCGTGTTCAAGGACGAGCGTTATTCCCATCTTTGTCATTCCTTGATCGATGGCACCGGGGGAGAACCCTGTTCATTGGCCAACTGTCGTTATGTGCACGACTTGGAAGCCTTTCTGGCTGCCAAAGGGGAAGACTTAGGCAAGGAATGTTATGTATTTAATACTAAGGGATATTGTGCACGTGGTGTGAGTTGTCGCTTTGCACAGGGACATACAAATGCCGAGGGCAGGAATATAAAAAAGGATAACTATGATGAGAAGGCGTCTCAAACTACATACAATGGCGTAAGCTCAGGTGAGATTTGAGGTTTAAAGCCAGTTGCTTCATTCAGATTTCTACACATGTGTATTTCCATTTATTTAGAGCTTCAAGTGCGCTTACGAAAACATGAATATGACTTCAGCCGCTCCAAAGAGTTGATCACCCAGGCAGAAAAGTTAAGAGATGCTCGCAAGCAACAACAGGAGCAGCAGCCCAAAGAGGACTCGACCGCGGTGGACTCCACTCTGGGGAGAGATGCTGAACGCCCGAAGCCTGCCATTGATTTCCGCGAGAAACTTGTACTCTCCCCTTTGACCACTGTGGGCAATTTGCCCTTTCGTCGTATTTGCAAAGAATTCGGGGCCGATATCACTTGCGGTGAAATGGCCTGCGCTGTGCCCCTCCTTAAGGGCTTGGGTCAAGAATGGGCTCTAACCAAGCGCCATAAGAGCGAGGACATATTTGGTGTACAGCTGTGTGGAAACAATCCCAATGTCATCACTCAGGCAGCTCAAGTGCTACATGAGACAGCCAAAATTGATTATATCGACTTGAATATTGGTTGCCCAATTGATTTGATCTATCAGCAGGGAGGTGGCAGTGCTTTAATGCGTAGAACCAACATACTAGAGCTTACAGTGCGCAGCTGTGCAGGATTATCAGAGAAGTTGCCATTCACGGTCAAGATGCGTACAGGAGTCTACGCCGATAAGAGTGTGGCCCATGAGCTGGTGCCCCTGGTGGAAGAGTGGGGAGCCTCGGCTGTCACCCTGCACGGCCGGTCTCGTGAGCAACGCTATACCAAGCACGCCAATTGGGAATATATAGAGGAATGTGCACAAAAAGCCACTCATATGCCCATAATCGGCAATGGTGACATCCTCAGCTATGAGGATTATGTCGAGCGTCGTCGAATCGCTCCACATGTCAGCTCTGTGATGATTGGACGTGGGGCGCTCATAAAGCCTTGGATTTTTCAAGAGATTAAAGAGCAAAAACCTTGGTCACCCACTTCGGCGCAACGTTTTGAGTTGCTCCAACGCTATTGCAATTATGGCCTAGAGCACTGGGGCTCGGATACCAAAGGTGTGGAGAGCACTCGACGATTTCTTTTGGAATGGCAATCATTTCTTTACCGTTATATACCCGAAGAACTCCAGTTGGCTCCACCGCAAAAGATCAATGCCAGACCTCAAAAATACCGTGGACGAGATGAAATGGAAACTCTAATGGGCTCTTCAAATGCGGCGGATTGGGTTAAGCTAAGTGAGATGTTGTTAGGTCGTGTACCCGAGGGTTTTAGTTTTGTGCCCAAGCACAAGGCGAATTCGTTTTGAGAACTAGACTAAGATTTTCTTAAGAGTTTGAAACTGAATTGTTAAATTTTCCAACGCAGTTAAAACTATATGTTGCTACATATAAAAATTATTAATCTATAATTACAATACCTTGGGCGTACTGTTTATTAATGGGAAATTTTTAAGTTTGACAGTGGCAAATGCAACACATGAACAAAAAACTAAGCTCTCGGCAGGGAATCCAACCAAACCGAATTTCGGTTTCGGCTCTGGTACAAAACGTACGTTTCGGTAAAAGGTTCAGTATCGGTACATGGATTTTTATTTACATCACAGATGATTACACATAGAAGCACTATTTGAAACGCCTCTTATTTTTGAGCGATATTAACTCCATCCAGACAATGTGATATTTCAGCGTGACAACTCAAAATTGTACTCCAGATTATTGTCGACTTGGGAAAACACGGTGGTTAGAAGGAGACAGCGATGCCAATATTAACGAAAGCAGAGTCAGGCTACCAGGGTTGAAAAGGGGTTGTTACCTGCGCTGTCCCGATATTTTCTACTTCGGATGAAAATGTTAAAGTTTTTGTATCATTTCCACATTTTAATTGGTGGATGTATATTCAATTATCATAATAATTATAAATAATTATTTGTATTTAATTACCGATGATGTAAAGTATCCAACAATATTTTGACACGCGCTCCAAAAGATGAAGAAAGAAGAAAATAAAACGGTTTTTTACTTACACAATACAGTAAAGTCTGCGAAAGGCACTTTAAAGACAGTGTCTTTTATTCAACAGAAGGCGATAAAAATATTCGCTTATTTTAAGAGTGCCATTCCAATAGGCGTGTTCCAGTTTCAGAACATAATGCAACAGCTTTAATTAAGGAATCAAACCTAATCGAATTTAAGTCCCGGTTCCGGTTCTAATACGTACCAAAACTGACGTTTCGGTAAAAGGTTCTGTTTTGGTTCCATTTTATTTCTGTATTCGTTTCCGGTTCCGGTACCAAGATTTTTATTTCGGTATGTGCTACGTACCGGTAAATTAACAGAAAATTTTAAACGATAGTTCAAACAAAGTGGGTAAGCAAGCTATACGCATGTATGTGAACAAAAATGATCAAGTTTATTTACGTGTGTTCGACAAAACGAAAAAGTTTATATTCATAAGAAGATTAAAATAAATGAAAACGAATAAAAAATTAGTTACGAGAAAGGTAAATTAATAATTACTTCTTAGAAGCATAATAGCGGTCCATGTATTTCCGTATATCTGGTTTCTTAGCGGAGACATGATCAACTTCACACCGGACAATACAAATTGAACGGAACAGCAAGAATAACTTTTGATAGTTCATGCAAATCTAGAAAATTTGTCGAATTTTCTGAACACCTTGATGTAATTATCATTTTTATTTTGTAAACGTTAAATGCTCAGGAAAATCTTGAAATCTGGATGCCATGAAACTGCTTTGTTAAAATATTAAACTCTTTTTGTTGTCCTCTTTCTTTCTTTTAGCTCACATAACTCAAAAAATACGATTTTTGACTTAATGATGGAGAAATATTCGCTGTATTGGGTACTATTTTGTGCAACAATTTTGGTTTCGATATCTCTTCTACTTTCCATGTAAGGTGAGAATATGTCGCAATATCATTTTACAGATTTATTTTCATGTTAATGCAATAGTGTCATATCTCAGATGTCCTGCAGGCGATATTGAGCAAACATACTTTGGGTTTCAGTTGAAACACCATATTCTCAAGTTTTATTAATAAGCATTCTAAATTGATAATATTTTACTTGATTAAGTCGAAAATAAAAGCAGCATTTTTTCTAGGTTAAATCAATGGAGTTATGCCAGTATTAAAGTAAGTGAGCGATATGTATCAATCGACTTCATCTCCACTTTCAGACAAAGTAATTGCTTTCCTCATTTAGTTGCAATTGAACAGAAGTGGATCAAATTCTTGAATTTATACCTGTCTAAGAAAATGCCACATAGGAATGCGGAATTTCAAAGACACTGGTCTCGCGTTTTTCTGTTTGACTGAACAAAAGTTCTTCTAAGCCAGAATCTTTTTTTATTTGAAGCTTTCAATTGAGCCAAATTGAGTAAAAATCCCCCAAAACGAACTGCTCACCTTGCAGTCTAGTTGGTGCACTCAGAACCGAAACTGTACCGGTACAACGTTTAGGTTCTTTTCGATTTTTTAATAATTTGTTAATAATTAATTTTGTTCTCCCGATTTCAGCTAAAGCTGTCAATACTTGATAAACGCTGAATGCCATACCTGTTATAGTTAACTCAGAGTCAAAAAATGACAGCGAACAGCTGACAAACATCAGAGGGAAAAGCAAAGTGTGCTTCTATGTTAGATCTTCTTTTAAATCAGATGTTAGCTACTACTAACTTTTTCCTACTTCCTATGAGACCGAAATCTCGCAGCTTAGACTTTGTCTATTAGCTCTCTTTCTCAATATGTCAGCTTTTAAAATATGACTAATCATTTATAATAGATAAACATTGAATTGTATCTTATTTTGTTTGTTTTCTTTGGTCAGAATTTTGATTATTTACTTAATTTATAAATTAGTCTGTTTAACTTTTAGCGCGCAGAGTAACTTGAAAAAGACGATCGCGCAAACAACAACAATATGTGCGAGTACTTACGTTTTCATACAAACAAATCTGCATTATAAATAATGGGAAAGATGAGGAACGAGAAATCGTTGTCTATTTATCAGCTAACTTAAATCTATCTAACTAAATTTACTATATATACTATAGAAATTTCAACTAGTAGAGTAAAAACAAAAATTGACCCATATATTTACGGGGTTACGGTTGTATCAACAATTTTCTGTTTTTGTACGTAAATAATCTTTAAAAACGTAATCTATGTATATTAAATTGATTTTTCATGTATGAACTATGCATTAGCAGGAACTTAAGAATTCTGAATTTTGTTCATTTGCTAATTAAGGTGCATTCTCTGGAATATCAGAAAACAACCATTATTTTGATTTGTCAGTTGCTCAAGATATACCAGAAGTAAATTATCAAAATTCGGTTCTACTTTTATAAAATACTTTTTAAACATTTTCTTTTTCTTTAGTAAAAAACCGTTCAATTTTATTCATCAGTATCATTATAAATCACACAAATCACTTCAAATAGCTCAGCGCCTCTTCCACATCCGCCTTAGAGCCCAGGAAAATGGGACTTCGTTCATGTATCTTCTTTGGCACAATATCCAATATGCTAATCTTGCCATCACTGGCCAAACCTCCAGCCTGGATCATCAAGTAGGCCATGGGATTGCACTCATAGAGTAGACGCAATTTTCCATTGGGCGCTGATTTGGTGGCCGGATAGATGAAGATGCCGCCATATTTGATTGTACGATGGACATCAGCCACCATGGAGCCCACATAGCGAGCACCATATGGCTTACCCTTGGTGGGATCCTTTTTCGCTGCAACATAGTTGAAGACGCCGGCCTCCCAGTCGCTGGCATAGCCCTCATTGATCGAATAGATTTTTCCCTTCTCCGGTACACGCATATTAGGATCGGTTAAAATAAATTCACCAATGGCTGGATCATATGTGAAGCCGTTCACACCCGAGCCCAGGCCAAGTACGATGGCTGTGGCCGAACCATAGAGGGCATAACCGGCAGCTACCAGTTGATTGCCCGGCTGAAGGGCATCCTCAACGGTCGGTGCTCCCTGGCTTTTCTTGCGATAAATGGCAAAAATGGAACCAATCGAAACCAGACAATCGATGTTGGAAGAACCATCCAGAGGATCGAAGCACACAATGTATTTGCCCTGGAAAAAAACAAGAAACAAGAAAATTTAGTCGGCACATTTTTAAAACCTAATTATAAGATAACGCTCATTACTGGTTTACAAATTTTTGGACAATTACATCAATTTTAGAAATTTTCTATACCACAGTTTGGAAATTAATTAGAAATAAGGAACGGTTCCTATAGTTCAGAGTTCCCCAGCGATAACCCCAGGGGCACGAAATTACTGGCCGAATGCTTGCCGAAGTCATACTTCATTGTGTGTTAGAGAGACACAGTCTTCTTGGGGAACCCTGCTATAGTTGTACTAAAATTGTTAAATGAAAAACTATTGTATTCGCGGATTTTTGATGAACCAATATGTTTAATTACTTTATGCTTTATTATTTTCTTTAGTTTTTATGAAATCAGTAAAAGTCTTAAAATGCCGAAAACATTTACGGAAATAAACGTCGAAACTGAGATCCCAAATTAAATCTTAGAAGCTTTAAGCGAAACACTCAGTTCGTATAGTAACGAACCTGGGACTAAAAAAATGTTAAATGTGTCAGTAACTCAACTCACCTGTTTTTCTGTTTCCACCTCAATCACATGCTCATTCTCCTCGGACACCATCAGACATGTGGTATACGACGACTTTAACATATTGATGAACAACTCATTGGACAAGACATCCAATTTCTTTACCTCCTCACCCTGAACATTCACATCCCCAGCAATGCCATGGAGCTTGGCTATGCCCGCCTTCCGTACAGCCGATGCTGTCGCCTTAATGGCTGTCTGAATGCAGTTGAGTAGCTGGGAGAGATCTCCAGTGGCATTTTTGAATTTCCGCTGCTCCTGAAGCACAAAACGCGTAAGCGTCATGGCATTCGAATCAAAGGCGGGTCCTTGTTGGCTCATTTTGGCTAAAGAAAGGATAAGTACATAATAAAGTGTTATTCTCAAAATGAGGAGAATTTGGTTAAATATTTTTTTTCAGATGAGCCAGGCCTTGAGAGTCAGTCGTATTATAACTTTGAGTCGTTTTATTTAAAATACAATTTTTGGAATATCAACATCAAATAATATTGTAAAATTGGCTTTACAGCCCCAAGTTACTTCACAGCTAATTTCCAACAAAGAAAAAAACTTTTTTATTAGATGTTTGGAGGCGTGATAAAACCCACGACCTTCCGCACAGCAGGCAGAAAGTCATAAGTTTTAAATGAATTTTAAGATTTAAGAATCTATGGACGCGTCGAAATAAAAAATCTGAAGTGCAAAACATAATAAAAAGTGCGAAATTTGATTTGTCAGTAATAATAATGTTGTCGCAGAAAATTTTTGTTTAAAACCATTTTAAATATTTTTATACCCGTTACTCGTAGAGTAAAAAGGGTATACTAAGTCGTGCAAATGTATGTAACAGGCAGAAGGAATCATCTCCGACCATATAAAGTATATATATTCTTGATCAGCATCAACAGCCGAGTCGATATAGCCATGTCCGTCTGTCGTCCGTCCGTCCGTTGTCGTCTGTCTGTATGAACACCTAGATCTCAGAGATGGTAAGAGATAGAGGTTTGACATGTATGGGACAAATGCTTCTTTTTTCTGCACGCAGATCAAGTTTGTTTCAAACTTTGGCCACGCCCCCTTCTGCCCCCGTAATTTGGAAAAAACGTTATATCTCCTACATTTTTAAAGATAGACGATTTGTTTCTTCTAGAGATAGTTAGTAATTAGCAAAATGAATCGATTTGCCAAAGAAATGATTAAGATCGGGTGAACGGTTCTCAAGTTATGAGCAAAAAAGTGAACCAAGGCCCCAAGCTACCCACCCTAAAAAAATGTTGCATACTTTTCTGATGGTTACCCTAAGGAACGCAGGAACACTGTTAAACATGTTTTTCATGAGTAACGGGTATATCGAAGTCGGTTAGAGTCCACTTTAACTTATGCTCTCGTTTAAACAGTATTAGAGGCTATACATAAGTCCGATTTAGCTACCTTATTACTTATCAGTCAAATGCACAAACCTAAGTCAAAATTTAAATAATATAACGGACACTAGCATGGTTACAATTTAATTGATTACAAAAACTATCACTAATCTCAGAGTCTGAGCTATTTATATTTTTATCAGGCACCGTAATCATTATAAGTTTTATTTTAAAAATCTCGAAATTACTACATAAATACTGCAACAGAAAATAGAGGAATAAATGAAATTTAATAGAAAATAGTAGATCCTTAATATTTGTCCTTGAAGGACATGTGGTATATCATATGAAAGGTATTTAATCATAGATCAAGAATGTGAAATCACATCCGCGAAAAGTTTAACACAAAAGCCGTAAATTAAGATTGAGTTTTATTTTAAGCATAAAAAATAAAAATCATTTTTAATCATTATTTTTGAGTTCTATTTTTTTGCTCAGAAATAATTATTATTATTTAAGTATTATTTTATTACTCAAAAATAATCATTATCTTTGAAGAAAATCGTAAAAATCAAAAATTTAAAAATCATGGTGGATTTGCAGAGATTGTACAAAAATAAGAATTTTGGTGTAAATCATTTTTTTCTAGGTCCATTATAAGTGGGGGATTTTTTTACTTGAAAAAAATAAAATAATCATTATTTACGGTCCCTGATTTTTATACATCTTTAACCGAGGTTTAGTTGATCAGAAATTCAACACTTATTAAAAATGGTAAATTGGCAAGAATGGGCTGAGTTTATTCGATTCTCTAACACAATTTTGTAATTTGAGCATTACAGATTTATCATTTCGATCATTATTCTAAGGTAGTTCTTAAATCTTTGTAAACAGGCTGGGGCAAAGATTGAAATTCTTTGGTATATTATTCTGATGATATTGCTAATTAAATGTTCTTCTTAAAAAAAGGGATCTAATTTCGTAACAACTAAAATAATAGATATGGCTCATCTTTAATTTATTTACAAAATTTTAGTTATAAATGTTTAGATACAAATAAGATGTTAATTTTAATACACAATAAAAACAGTGCTTCAGTATCCCAAAAGTCTGGAAAATAACCAATAGCACTTTCTCATACTTAGGATTTTATAATAATATTTTATTTTATTATTTCAGGGCTGCACTTCCAAATTTTTTCGGGTACTCCGGTTTGCAAATACAAATTTATACAAAATTTACCGAAAGATTAGGTACTGAAATTTTTGGTTGGAACCTTTTGGACATTTGGTTGGAAAAATTCAGTTTATTTGTTCAAGAATCCGAATATTATAATAGGAATATTATTTACAGTTAAGTAAATTTTCACATTGTACTCTAAGACTAATTGTTTAAATGTGTTGGTAAACTTCTTGTTTTTGTAAATCATTTAATAAACTTCGGAATCTAGGATCTAGAAAAGAAGCGGGTGGAGATTTTATATCAAAATTCTGAACTGCATTATGCGTGACTGTCGCACAATACAATTCAAAATTATCAAAATGAAATTTAAGACCATTTCAAAAAGATATTTTTAAGATCTATTGGTATTTTATAATTTCAGTATTACACAAAGAAAAACAAATAAATTACAAATTGCAGGTAATAAATCTAATACTACTACTACGCTCTATTTTTTATACCCTTTCAAGGGCATTATAATTTTGCCCAGAAGTTTGCAACGCATAGAAATATTCATTTCCGACCCTATAAACTATATATATTCTTGATCAGGGCGACGAGCTGAGTCGAGTGAGCTTTGTCCGTCCGTCTGTCTGTTTCTACGCAAACTAGTCTCACACTTTTAAAGCTATTGAGCTGAAACTTTGCACAGAGTATTCTTTTTACTGCACACTGCTTATATGTCGGAACCGACTGAATCGGATGACTATATCTTATAGCTGCCATATGAACTATCGGTCGGAAAGTAGGCCCTTGTGAGAAAAACTTTTTTGTTTTTAATGTCAACGCCTCCAGCTTCAGCAATTATTAGTTTTATACAGATTTGGAAGTTTCGGTTAAAATCGGATGACTATATCTTATAGCTGCCATAGAAACAATCGGTCGAAAAGTGGGTTTTATTTAGAAAAATTTTTTGTTTTAATGCTGACGCTCGTAAACTATGATGTAACATTTGCAAGGGTATAAAAACTTCGGCAAAGACGAAGTTAGCTTGGCCTTCTCGTTTTAGCTTTCAAATTGCAAATTGGCATGACATTTTACCGCCACGCGCTATCGGACATTTCTTTACATTACATTTAAGTTTCCATTTGTAACTCTATTTGTCTCTTTCATTTTTCGCATTTTCTATAAGCCTCTTTCCTCTGGTAAGAGTTTCGAATTAAAAAAAATCCTTTTAATCTTGTCTAATATCATTTGACAAATTGAAATGATATGAAAAAAAATTATATTTGACAAAATGTCAAATTAACCAGCCCATATAAAATTGATACGGATCGGGTTTTTTTTTAATTCTAGCCCTAGCTCTAAAACCAAAGATTTGAAAATCAAGGATTCCTTTCGTCGCTATCGGAATCATTCAAGTTATTCTCGAGTTTTCCAACTCTAGGCGGCTTTTGAGAAATACTCGAAAAGATCAAAGTATGACGATGTGCTGCTCTCTACCTGTTTTTCACTTTTTGAATATTTTGAAGCACTGAGTTTGAATGTTTTACTATACATCTTTATAATTCAGTGGCGTAGATAGCTTTTTGCAAGGGGGGGTGATGAATTTCAGACATTTTTTCATGTTTCTCTTTTTTCAGTTTTATTTATTGTTATTGGTAATAGTTAAGTATTCCGGCTTTCTTTAAGAAAATTTAAAAAATATATTAAGAATTTTCGTTCCAAAAAGTTCGTGTTTCATTCATGGTTTCTTTTTCAAAGAATTTGGAAAAATGCAGGTTTTTTTTAATACAAAAATTTATAAAAGCTTTTCTTCAATAGTCAAATTTATAATGAAAAATGAATATTTGAACGATTAATCCCAAGAATATAAGGTGATTCCCTACTATAAGTCTCCCTTTACTCAAAAAAATCCTTTGATGGACCGCGAACTATCAAGAGTTAACATGCAATAAAGTTTCTGCGGTCAGCCATGGTTTCTTTTTAAATCTTTAAGGCCTGTTCCCATATCCGAATCCAATAAACTGGAATCGGTAAGAGCTGTGATTTCAAAAAATAATATTAAGGAATTCGGTCGAATTTTTGGCCATTCAGAAGATCGAATGAAGGTTATTGGTATTTTAAAGTTAAAAGTCTAATAAAACAGTCGGTTTGTGGAAACGAGAACATTAAACAATTCAATCGTGTTTATCTTTAAATCAAAATTTTAATTTCAGCTCATATTTTACAATCTAGAAATTTTTAAAGTGCGGGGCAGACTGAGTGGTCATTAAAAAGGATGATTCATAAAATAATTTTTGGTGACAGAGAGTTTTTCAAAAACTCACACCCACACAAAACATAAAAAGGATCTCGCGGGATGTAAAGAGCTGACTGCCACGTTTGACCGCAGAGAACAGCAATATTTTACCAATTTTTGCAAGGTCCGTTTCCACAATTTTTGTCAAATTTTTTCAAAATTTTTCAACGAGTGATTCAATGAGGTAAAAAACTTTGAGGTAAAGTATGGGAAAAAAGCGACGTGGTCAAAAATGATTTTTTTAATCAATCAGATTCAAAACTTATTTATAAAATAATTAACAAATAATTTCACATATTTTAATAAAAGTTTGGCTTAAACCCATTTAAATAGGCAAAATTAGGGAATTTTTATTTTCTATTTGATCAACTTATTTTTTTGTGTGAAATAATAGTTTTAGAATTAAGTCAAAATCTGTGATCATGGCTATTTAGCCATCCTTTCATCAAAACTTGGGCAAATTATTTGCCTTTAGGTCCAATGCTTTGAAAATGTAATTGAGTTTTATTGTTAAAGCCACGTACTCAGAACGACAGAAATTTCATTTCGTCACAGTATTTCATATAATTAGAAACACACCTTGTCTTTGCTTTGATGCTAATAAGTTGTTAAAAAGTGTTTCTATCTATGTGAAATACGAAACGAATAACGAAAGGATTTTTCTGTCGCTTTGCGTACTAGGCTTAAGACAATTTCATTTAAAAGGATACCATGTATGTACCAACCATGTACCCTGCAATTTATGTGGATAATATTCTTTATAAATCTCGAGCTATCGAAGGAAATTTTTAACAAGTTTCTGAGAGAAGGCAGAAATTAGTATTCCTTACTATAACCTTATCTTATTTATTTAATTATTTCTTTTACAAAATTAAGTCAAGTTTTCAGATTTTTTGCTCTGTTCATCTTCGATTTCGTCCCCTGTAATTCAGCTTTGTAAACTCAATGGGGGGAGGGGTGATCATCTTAATCCCCCCCCTATCTACGCCACTGTTATAATTTAATTGGATAATTAACTTAAAAATACAGCAGTCAATACAGTTCAAACTTAATTAAAACAAAAAGAGATAAATAAATTTGGTAGTTAGTTTAGTTCACATGGGCATGTGCAGGCAGTTAGTTAGTAAATTAATTAGCTTGTATAAAAGCATCCTGTGTTAATCATAGGGCAGCAGTTACAGAGGGACGTGCTTGATTCAGCAATATATACAGCAGGGCACAAGCAACAGGCAACACCACTTACAAACACCATTACTGGCCGCCATTATTGCAAAGGGTCCTACAAATTATGCGGTTCCTGTGGGTACACATTTCCAATATTAAGTATCAAAAAATTCCACATCGAGTGTCAGTGAAGGTCAAATGTTCGTTCAGTCTGCTGGAGAGGGGCACGTCGCTTGAAAAATTATTATCAAAAAACTTGTCGTTCTATTTTGTGCTGCGGTTTCATTGGTTTTATTTTGGGCTAGCTGATAACCTGTTTGTTTCTACTGGGAAATAAAGTATAAGAAAACAACCCAACCGGAAAACACACAAAATATGTATGTATATTTGTTTTGTGAAAAGTTTTTGCTGTTAATTTCTTCAAGCGACACGTGCCCCCCTATTTATTTTTGGAACACACATGATTAGCTTATAAAGCCGTATATATACATATGTATGTGGTGTATACAGCCTATAAGTAGACACACTCGTACTAATATATGAATATTAAATTGTTTCCTTAGCCCTTGTGTCAACCTAACACTTTAGGAGCTTCTTAGTATTGCAATAAAAAAGTGCACCACTTTCACTTACAACAAACAAATTAAAACTGAACACAAAAACTGTCACAAAACCACGAACCGCTGTCGACGGGTATACCAAAGAGACTGAGGACTAGGACCGAGTTGACTTTCAGCTGGCAACCGTACCGGGAACACCAACGTCACAACTTGTTTTGTTTGTGAGTCGCTATGCCAGACAGATAACATGTAAATAATGTGCATACATATTTTTGTTTATATACAATACATAAAGACGAAACAGAAAAGGTCTCTCTCTGAGAGAGAGAGAGTGGGTGATAGCGCCAGCCATATGTTATTTGCTGGGGGTGAGAAGTTGCTCAGCAACTTCAAACTTGAGAGATACTATTACCAGTTTGCTTATAAAGTTAGAAGTAGATTATCAAGTGGGCATACAGATAGCACTTTTATTTTGGGAATTCGCTTTCTTATTGTGTTTTCTTTCTGCCAAATTCTTTTCTCTCAAAAAGATAATTTTCGTTATTAATTTTTCCGCCAACATACATACATATTTATGTAAATATAAGAGATGCTTTCGCTTGAAACGTAATTGCAATGCCCATGAAAACACAAAACTAACTAGAACAGGGTTGCCGAATGGCAACCTTCCTTATGTCCAGTATGCAAATCTATCGGGTTTTACTTTCGACAAGATTTGTTGAGTTTGGAAGGGATAACAGTAGTTGTTGAATATTTCTGCGTACAATGTCCATAGTTAATCCCTACTGTCACAAATTGTACACTACAGCAAACAATTTTTCCAATTCTCGAATCGATGAATCTCTTCAATCAACTATCTCGGTGATAAATCAGGTAATCGTGTGGGTTCTATCGCGACTTGGAACATCTAATATAAAGATTTTTCTTTTGATAATGCCAAAAGATTCAAGTACCTTTAACCCTACCTAGGGCCAAATTTTATCTTTCATCATTTGACAAAAACGATTTTTTTTAAAAACTTTTAGTGCCCGATACAGCTATTGGTGCCAGCTGCGAACTAACTAGGTATGGAAAAGCTATTTAAGCTTTGCCTTTCGGATTCGGCGGTAAACTGTATGACCCTTTCTCTTGTCCGAAAATTGGAAGCATACAAGTCAAAAGATTAAGAGATGATCGGATTGTGGCCCTTTGTATAAAGCAAAATTTCATTTTTTACTTTTTGATTTGCCAACATCATCAAGAGACCTTTAACGCTTTTGAAGCTGTATTCAAACAAACAAAATTTAAAACAATTATCCAAGGGTGTCCTGGAAATCTGCTGAGACTTTCGTATAAAAATTTCATTTCAAACTATGCCTTGGTGAATAGATTATAAAAAAGAAAAATCGTAGGCATTAAGTCTACATGGCCTTGAATAGTCGTTTTGAAATCATTAGATTTTCGCCATGTGATCTAGTAACCGAGCTTGCTTTACTTATAAAGGCAAACACTTTGATTTCGGAATGCAAGCGCTTATATAAAAATATGTAGAGATTTTTTGGATACATCCGAAAAAATTACTTCATACATTGAAGAAAACCAAGCATAATACTAAGCAGTAATGATAAATATATATTTCTTACATACCTTTAATACAATTTTTCATTTAACTTCATGGATTTTCAGAAGTTCCCGCGTAACTGCTGTATCAGAACGAAACTATTTCTTAAATTAAAGTTAAGGATTGGGAAGGGACTACAATTTTAATTCAGGCCAAAGGTCCGAATTGAATACACAATTTTCTGGAAGTGATCGATAGAGAATGGGATAGCATTTTTCGGTTACGTCCCTTATACTTTACCTTAGCGGGATGCACTTAAAAATTCTAAGTACAAAAGTGAAATTAATGTGTTTAAAGACTATGGGACTAAGATATAGCAAAAAGCTTTGATTTAATTGTTTTTGTCCCGATACGTGGGTCCTAAGATAACCACTTATAAGTGGTATTTTTTGCATACTTTAACAATTCTTCTTCCCCCAAATTAGAGAAATATTTATTCCTTTATCATAAAAGAAAAATTTAATTCAAAATTTTATTGTTTTCCGACCATCCTGGTATTTTTCAAACGTCTTTTGCATTATAGAGTATTATCCTGGATTCGCACTAGCTTAAATGGTTTGAAGGGGGTTTTTTAGGGTATTACATACTGCGGTTCATTTTGTAGAGCTGGAACTGATGCCAGATTGGGCTTGGATATTACCTTATCTTAAAATAATTCTGTTTTACTGATTACATTTTATCGTGAAACTTAAAAATATCATACGTTTCTAATGATTAACGATGCAGACAAAGAAACCCTACTTCCATTATAACATTCATAATGTGAACTACTTATATATTTGTATATTTTTATTACCACAAATTTATATTATCATCGGGAGGCTCGACCTAAGTTAATGGTTAGACAAAGTACAAAGCATATTTGCCAAATGCTGTCACTTTTAATGAGGTGTGTGGTCTGTCGACTGATAAGTTAAAAAAAAATACTTTGCGCTGTTCGTTTAGTAGTTTTTGCCTTGTCATTGCCTCGACCTTTTTCTTTGGTGCCTGACAATTTGTTAATTTTGTTGCGCCTGATTAGAATGTGTCGATGAATTTAAACATAAAATAACGCTCGTGCTGCAAACAATACACTGTACATATATATACAAATCTACCTATATACCTATATATATAAAGCATTGCCAATAAAATAAGATTATGTGCACTTTGAATCATTGACGTAAGCAATCTTATCAATTGAAATTAACACGCATCAATATTCATCGTTTCATCCATGACTTTCATCTCCCTTAATCTCAGACATACGACTGCCTCTCCATGACATAGCCTTGTTTCAACCATATAATTACCAATCAATATGAAAACATTTACCGTTCATTATTTCGGGTTCCGGGAATATGCGGCCAAAGTGTCTCACTAAATGGCTTGCTAAAAACCCGCAATTATTTTGCTATTGTTGAGTGGCATTTCAACCCTCCGCCGGCACATCCCATCCACTTGGCCATGCGCAAGGCGTGGGCGTGGCAGTTGGCAGCCTTCAACCCTATACACAAATGCGCACTGTTTAACCTTATTAGTGAGTACTTTTTGTTTGGCACTCAATTGGATTTGATTGCCCAGCAGGAAAGTAACAATACCAGATTTTCTGACTTTTCTTTTTTCTTTATTGAAAGCACTAAGCAGGCTAACACATCAATAGACAGAAAGAGATAGATATAGATAGAGAGAGAGGGAGATACAGAAGGTGTGAAAAGATCTTAAAATGGATGTACTCGAATACAATCTCTAAATTTTATGAATAATAATCTTAGATCGAAGTGTGACTAGACTGACGCTCATTTTCAAATTCAAATTAATATTTACAAAGTTTTTTGAGGAGGATTTGGGGTTATCAATAAGACTTGTACAGGAATAATGCTTAAAAATACCAAAGAGACACTGAGATACATATTATGAGCTTTACTAAGTCATTCCAATTCATCAGTTCAGATTAATTTAAGGCTAATTAAGAAATGGATATCAACACACATAACCTTCTTTAATAAACTTTATTAAATACTTTAAAGGAGCACTGTTCAACTCATATGGAGAGCGTGAGATTAAGTCGTTCCTGACCCTCTAGTTAGGAAAATAAGATTTTATTAAGCTTTATGAGAATTAGTTAACATATCATTAACAGTATGTTGAGTTAACAGAGCTTACGCTATACGTTATTGTCAATATACTTTGGGTTCAAAAGGTCTGTTCCAAAGAACAGTTTAATTGTTTTTTTTAAGTCGGCACTGTTCTTTAGAATATGGAGATCATATCAGAGCTTCTGAATGTCATTCCCAATCCAGAGAAAGGAGCACAATCCGTAACGAAATATAGGGGTGTCCTGGAAATCTCTAGAGATTTTCGTATAAACGTTTGCACTTCGAACCAAACTCGGACTACTTTATTTGCGACTTGCTAAGAATTAGACCGCCTACTGATTATGTGGAAGGAAAATCGTACGCATCAAATCTACTTGCCTTTGAGCAGGCGATTTCAAATCGCTCATCATCTTTTGCCCGCGAAAAACTTTTTTTACGGAAAGGTGTTCATACAAAATAATACATATGCAGGAAGAACTATGGTTTAGGGAAGCCAAAATCTCACGGTATGTCACATGACGATCTTGCATTATCATTTCACGCACATCATCGATGATTTCTGGCACAATAAATGATTTTGAACGACCTTGAAGGAATTTGTCGCTGAACGAACTACGACCACGAATCAATTCACTATTTGATGGTGCTTTGTTGCCATACAAAGTACTGAGTTCGTCGACACACTTCGAAAGTTATCAAAAATAATCCAACCAAAACCATCTTTCAAAATTTTTATTTTATAGCCAAATTGAATTTTTCAACTCACTGTAGACAACACAAATTGCGCTGGTACATTAAAACGTTGTGAGACCAAAAGGTCAAACTTTTTTTTTGGTATTACCAGATGTTTGCAATTGATATTAGTGTGACCAGTTCCCGAAATATAAATAGTACCCTACGTGTAAGAAATGGTTTGGCCTCCATCGGAATCGGAAATCTAAAGTACATGGGCAAAATATGTGATGAGTTTCGGAATTTCTCTTTGATATTTTACAATTTTTTTTTTAAACGTTGATTCTAATTTATTCCGCTCGGGGACAGATGAGCACGCGTCCACTTAGTTTGGACCTTGCAAATGCTGGTTTTAAAATATCAGAGTTTAAGAATGCTAACATTAAAATCAAACATTTTCCTCATTAAAACGCATTTTCCGACCGATATTTATTATACCCGTTACTCGTAGAGTAAAAAGAGTATACTAAAGTCAAGCAAATGTATGTAACAGGCAGAAGGAATCATTTCCTACCATATAAAGTATATATATTCGTGATCAGCATCAACAGCCGAGTCGATATAGACATGTCCGTCTGTCCGTCCGTCTGTATGTACACCTAGATCTCAGAGATGGTAAGAGATAGAGGTTTGACATGTATGAGACAAATGCTTCTTATACTTGCACGCAGATCAAGTTTATTTAAAATTTTGGCCACGCCCCCTCCCGCCCCCGCAATTGGGAAAAACGTTATATCTCCTACAGTTTTAAAGATAGACGATTCGTACGGGTATATCGAAGTCGGTTAGAGCCGACTTTAACTTGCGCTCTCGTTTTTGTTTGTCGAGAAGGCTATCATTGAAATCAAACGAGAGCGCAAGTTAAAGTCGGCTCTAACCGACTTCGATATACCCGTTACTCATGAAAAAACATGTTAAACAGTGTTCCTGCGTTCCTTAGGGTGAACATCCGAAAAGTATGCAACATTTTTTTAACTCGGCTATATATAACTTTTTTGCTCATAACTTGAGAACCGCTCATCCGATTTTTATCATTTCTTTGCCAAATCAATACATATTTCGAATGACTAACTACACTAGTTTACAGCCAAAAAGACCCATTTCTACTGAAAATTTTTTTTAGTGTAGTTTGGAATGGTGATCTCAAAAATCAATTTAAAAAATTTTTTCATGGCTCCGTTCTTGAAATATAATTTTTTTTTATTTTTTGGTAGGGGCACTTACATTTTAAGCCATATCTCACTTTATAATTGTCAGATAGAGTCAAGGAAGATAAGAATCGAAAGGGTATTTCGCTGCCGGTAATCGAGTAGAACATTGTTTTTAAATCGGTTCATTAGTTTGAATACAATAACCAAAAATATTTTTAAAAAATCGATTTTTTGCTGAAAAATTCATTTTTGGTCGCCTGGAAAAAATATAAAAAAATCCAAAAAAACTATTTTTATTTTTTCTACATAAGAACCGAACTTCTACGAAGAAAAACAGATATCGATGATCAAAATCTGTGAACAAACACAGGAGCTGTAAGCAATTTAGTGCACAAAAATGTGATATTTTCCTCAATATTTTAAAATAAAATTTTAAAATAAAATTTTAAAATATTGAGGAAAATATCCGAAAATTAATTTTTGGTCGCCTGGAAAAAATATAAAAAAATCCAAAAAAATTATTTTTATTTTTTCTACATAAGAACCGCACTTCTACGAAGAAAAACAGATATCGATGATCAAAATCTGTGAACAAACACAGGAGCTGTAAGCAATTTAGTGCAAAAAAATGTGATATTTTCCTGAATATTTTAAAATAAATTTTCGTTTGCTTCGACTTTTGTTCCGTTTTTAATTTTTATTTTGGTTCTGGCTTTTCGTTCACTTCATAATTTGACCAAAAAACGAAGAAAAGTACAATGTTAATTTTTGGAAACACACAATATACTCAAATTTGACTGTTAGTTCCTCTACTCAATTTGATCCATCTATGGTACGTGTTACACGATTTTTCTCACAAATACCGTATTTTCTTCGTAAAAGTGCGATTCTTAAGTAGAAAAAATAAAAATAATTTTTTTGTATTTTTTTATATTTTTTCTAGTCGTTTAAAAATGAAATTTCTTGGATTTTCGAGCAAAAAATCGATTTTTTTGAAATATTCTTGGTTGTTAAATTCAAACTACTGAACCGATTTAAAAACAATGCTCCACGCAATTATTGGCAGCTCCATTACCTTTCGATTTATTTCTTACTTGACTCTATCTGACAATTATGAACTGAGATATGGCTTAAAATGTAAGAGTACCTACCAAAAAAATTTAAAAAATTTATATTTCAAAAACGGAGCCATGAAAAAATTTTTGAAATCGATTTTTAGATCACCATTCCAAACTATACTAAGAAAAAATTTCAGCTGAAATGGGTCATTTTTTTTTTTTATTTTTGTAAACTAGTGCTATCTATAGAAGAAACAAATCATCTATCTTCCAAACTACGGGAGATATGACGTTTTTTCCAAATTCCAGGGGCGAGAGGGGGCGTGGCAAAAATTGAAAATAAACTTGATCTGCCTGCAAGTATAAGAAGCATTTGTTCCCTACATGTCAAACCTCTATCTCTTACCATCTCTGAGATCTGGGTGTTCATACAGACAGACAGACGGACGGACAGACGGACATGTCTATATCGACTCGGCTGTTGATGCTGATCAAGAATATATATACTTTATATAGTCGGAAAGGATTCCTTCTGCCTGTTACATACATTTGCACGACTTTAGTATACCCTTTTTACTCTTCGAGTAACGGGTATAAAAAGAGATATCTAAATAAATAAATAAGCAGAATAGCTAATTAAATGGGCTTAATCTGAAACAGAATCTTGTTCAAATGGTATTTGATCCTACAAATGAGCAATTACTTCTGCATGTTTTTTGAGGCAAACGTCAACTGGCTATGTGTGGGTCGTGGGTCATTAGAAATGAGAATACTGTGGAATATTTACGTATTATTGCCAACCTTTTAGATGATTGTTATAAAAATTTGATAATGCCAATGAAATTTTATTCTCTTTATTCGCAACAATTGTGTATTTTTTTTCTAACAAATTGAAAAAATTTGAATAATTTCCAAGAACTTTTTTTTATTTCGACATTCTAGATTGGAAGTCTAACACAGTGCACTGTGATAGAAATAGTCAACTCTCTCGGTCGGTTCCCACAAATAAGCAGTGTGCAGTAAACAGAAGACTCTGTGCAAAGTCTCAGCTCGATAGCTTTAAAACTGAGGGACTAGTTTGCGTAGAAACAGAGAGACGGAAGGACAAAACTCAATAGACTCAGCTCATCGCCCTGATCAAGAAATATATATAGTGTTTAAAATTGTAAAACCCTTTGTAAGGATATACAAATCAGATTGAAATTAGAACATGCAACTCCATATGAGAAAATCTCATCTTATACTGTTTCAGCACTGTTTGTACTTCTCTGTAACCTTCTTGACACCGTGATCGCCTGTACAAGTACGGTTTTGTCAAATTTTTCTACGCAGAGGAAAAAAACTGTTCAGAAAATAAGTTGCCTGCAACTTAAAATAAGGACAAGACGGTCTTATAATTCTTGAGAACATATGTTGCAAATGTTCCTGGAATGAGTAAAGCTGATCTTAACAAACCCGGTTTTCAATAGAGAGATATTCAAGAGAAAGAGCGAGTGGGAGCAAGTTGGCTATATTCTTGATCTCTTTTGTCAGCTCAAAAAAGCATAAGTAGCCCATTAGACGTGAATCTGCAAAACTGTACAACGGCTGAATGTGCTGGCGCGTCTTTCCATGCGTCAACTGCAAAAGGTACCAGGATCAATTCCCTGTCAAGCCCGAACAAATATTTCTGTGTTTTTCTGTTAATTTACGAAAATTAAATTCATTTAATAAATGTCAAATCAATCAGTATGTTTTTATGATATTTCTAAGCATTTTTCCCCACTTCGAACAGTCTAAAGCTAAGGTCCCAAACAAAATCAATTTGCATAAAAAAAATTTCTGAAATATGCCATGTGGTTACATTAAATTAATATTTTAACCAGATACTTGATCTGTGGGAACGAAAAAGTGACAAATTCGTCAAAATATATTGTATAACTTGGTCCTAACAGTTTGAACCATTACGAAAATGATGATTGATGCTCAAGGCTAACTATTGGCTAAAATTTTGTTTGCGTGTTGGACCTTAGCTTAATTGGCACCCTATTGACAATTTTTTCACCTAATAACCTATGTAAGTTGATATAATTTTGTATCGCCCACAATATCCACATCACTGGAGTTATCCTCGTCCTCGCTGTCTGCCTCCAGATCCGAATAATCATCTGTGGAATAGCCCTGTTGAAGAAAGCACATGCCATCGTTCATATTTCCACGAATCATATGCAACTGTTGTTGATTGGAGGGCGAGAGATGTGGTTGTGCTACACCCGCACTTCCACCCACACCCGATGCAGTCTTGGCTTGCTTATCGTCCGTGGCATTGGAGCAGGCGTCGCTACTTTGCTGTTTGCCCAGCTCCGTGCGTGAAAAGTCAACGGGTTCTGTAAAATTGCACAAAAATTAATTTGATTTTGCGGAAAACTTGAAGACAACTTTAGGGACAAAACTAAAAGCCAAAATACCCCAAAGGGCTAATTGAAGTCCAAAAGTTTTTCAAAAGAAAGTTTGGCACAAACTTCAAGCAAAACTTACCATTGGCATTGTCGCGTCGTCTCAGTTGTTTCTTGTGCTTCATGCGCCGGTTCTGGAACCAAGTCTTGACCTGAGTCTCACTCAAACCCAGGGCGGTGGCCAGCTCGACTCGCTCTGGTGTGGACAGATAGCGTTGAGCCTCGAATCGTTTCTCCAGTCCGGATAGTTGTGGATCGCTAAACACTGTGCGGGCCTTACGCCGACGACAATGCCGTAGAGCATTCACATTCATGCCCAGTCCTAGCGCCAGCTCCGGCACACAACCCGGGCCACCAAAAAAGGGCGCCCCACCAAACAGACTGGCTGCAAAGTTAATTCGTTTAAAGTTTGGTTTAGTTTTCAAATTTAATTACTGGGAAAAAACTTTTGGTGTGTTAAGTGGCTGTTGACACCGACCGAAAATATTTGCATACCTTGGGAGAGAAAGTAGGGATCCACGGATTTGTATGTGCCCGACGAGGGTGACAAATAGCCCAATGTCATTTGCAAGAAGCCATGATCACTATATGGCGCACCCGGATAGAGCACTCCATTCTGAGCGCCGGGCGGCAGCGGTGGAGGAGGCGGCGGTGGTTGGGCCGAGGCCATTTGGGATGCCGACGGATCTGTAGCTGAACTGGTATAGTGCGAAGCACCTGGACGTTGATGATGGCTAGGTCAGAAAGGAAATTAGGTTATTTTTATGATTGTAGGGCAGTTTTATACAAATATATAAAAACAAGTCGAAATGAGAAACCTTAGGGAAATAAGTACATGTGCAATACACATTGTCCTGTGGAAAGCTAAGCCAAATCGATGGCAGGTGCACGGGTGAAAGTAAGCGCCTGGCTATAAACAAGCAAATTTCTTGTAGCGACATCAAAGGATCACTGATGTTTTAGGCGTGTTGCGGATACAAATTCAAATTCGGAGATCTATATTCAGTTACTGGTTTGTGAATTTCTTCAAAAAATATACCAGCTGTAGAGTGGCCAGCGATAAGTCCTGAGGAATCCTTTCAGTTAGGATTCGGAAAACAGAAAGGCAGTTTGACACCATTAAGTTACACACAAGTTAAAAAGCAATGCTACTATTTAAAATCTTAAGGATTCTATGCTCAATTTCATCTTCTATAAAAAATTAATTCTATTATATTTTTGTATACCCTGGCAAGGGTATTTATTATCATTTTGGCCGGAAGTTTGCAACCAGTAGAAATATTGATTTCCGACCCTATAAACCATATATAATATATTATTGATCAGGGCGACGATCTAAGTCGATTCAGCTTTGTCCGTATGTCTGTCTGTCTGTACGTATGTCAGTCTGTCCGTCTGTCAGTTTCTACGCTAACTAGTCTCTTAGTATTAAGCAGAGCCGAGCAGAAACTTTGCACAGAGTCTTCTTTTTACTGCACACTGCTAATATGTCGGAACCGACCGGTTCGGATGACTTTATCTTATAGCTGCAACAGAAACTATTGATCGAAAAATGTGTCTCAGTAAGAAAAGCATTTTTGTTTTTAATGTTAACGTCTTCAAACTCAGTGATAGCACTGTGACACATTTTTGAACCCAAAAAAGTTGATCGCGTCGGGACCAATAAATTCTGAAAGGGTGTGATGGTAGTATGAAAACACTGTCTGGGTTTGGTCTGAATAGCTGCCGTTTTATTTTTATTGCTCTTTGAACTTGTAAGCTTCAGAGTAGGATTAACGATTTCATATCCCGTAAGCTATTTTGAATTTTGATTTTATTTCTTTAGCGCAGTTGTTGCTCTCAGCTTGGCCTACAAAACATTTCTTCGTAGCAGATCAAAAAAATTATACTTCATACTCAAAATTACAAAAGTTGTCTTGAAACCCTCAACAAATTTGGACAAGTAATATAGGAGGAAGTTGTAGCTTAGACCAAAATAAACAAACCGTTAGTACGAACAAACTTCATTTAGTTACTCTTTTATTTAGTTAAGAGTCCAAAAGCATGTAAAACTGTCATAAGAACTTAAAATTAACGAATATTATAAAAATATTATTACCGATAATTACACAGTGCTACAAATTTCCAAAAATTGTAATAACCTGGGTATTGGCATAGCGTACGCTGTAGAGCAGGTCGCGTATAGCATTTCCTCATACTTGGTTTACCTCGGGGACCCCTAAAATCTGAAGTTATGGCCCAAAAACCGCTTTTTGCTATTTTACCGCAATTAAATAGATATAACTCGCGAATGGACCGTCAGATTGTTCAAAACCTTTACGATTCCGATAGCCACGAGAGGGATCTAAAACATTATAATCAATGGTTTGACTAATTTAACGCGATGGCTGAGAAATGCGGCTTACAGATCTGGCATTTTGAACTTTTTTTGAGAAATTTGTACTTTGGCCATCACTGGTTTTACTATTTTATTTTATGCGATTTTTCCTTAAAGTTTGTAATAAAAGCCCATTTAATTCTCCGTCGAACGGTTGTTGTCCCAATGAATTTGGATACTGTTTGACGAAGTTATGCGCGATTTTCTGAGTACACATCGACAATCTAGTATTTTTTTTTAGTGTGCTAACATATTTTTGCTTTCTAAAGCTTAGTATACACTTCCACCAAAGACTCGCAAAACAAAAATACCAAAAGTGACAATTCTTTTGTTTTGGGACAATGTGACCAGATGTTAAGATGTATGCATGTAAAATGGTCACTTTGCCAAGACCGTAGCTTTTGGTTTAATTTTAATTTATAAGTTTTACAATCAATAAATACAAGTTATTAACATGCGTTCTTCATGGCCAAACCCTGGCTACTGGGCCTGATGAGCAGATATGACACTTTTGCAATGATTAAATTCATAATTATAACCCAGTTTAAGTATGATTGAAGTCTCACGGTGTTTTGTACCTTACTTTGAATATTGCGCTCAATCATTGATGAGAAAATTATCCAAATTTCACCCGACTACGCATTTTGTGTATCGGCAATGTCCGATACCTCTTGAAATAATTAAAATTAATTATTCAGGGAGCTATCGATAAAAATACAAAAACTACGGATCTAGTATTTTATCAGTATTTAATCGAGGCCTTTTTGTTTTGAGTGTGGACTGCCACCAAAGAAACTGCCAAAGGATTTTGGCACAAAAATTTTTGTGAGTTTTTTTTATATGGAGTTTTTTGTTTTGGCGAGTCTTTGGTGGAAGTGTATACTAAGCTTAAAAGTAAACTTAGTTTTGTTTGGCGCCAGATTCAAATAATATTTTAAAATACCTAAAATGCCAATATATATAAACTTCAGCGCTTCACGATTTCTGGGCCAAGATTAACGCTCACCAATAATGTTACCTATTGCGGCGAGTTAAGCTATTTTGTAGAAACAGCACAAACTACCCTTAAAGTCGCCCATACTGCACTTGCTGCGCTCTGTGCTTATGCAAGTAAGTGAGCTAAATGTATAAACAGTGGCATTGAATCAATAAAAAAAATTGATATCCTTAACCCTTATCCTTGATCCTTCAAGTACATGTGATGTATCAATGGAAAGGTATTGAATCATAGATCATAGATATATATCTACTTTTGTAATGCGCCTTTTAGTTTAAAAGATATTTAAAATCAATTTTTATTTTCAATTTCTATAATAAAAATAAAAGTTAATTTTTCGATTTTTATTTAAAAATTGAAAATAAAAGTTTATCCTGATTTTGGATAGCTCACTCAAAATTCGTATATGGGGTGTCTCCAAAAGGGTCTAGGACACTTAATTGGATTTGATTTTTTTAAAGTTCATAACTCTTATTTGCGATCCCTGGTTTTTAGAAAATAGCTTTTACACATACGGTCACCTTCACCAGCTATTGGCGCCAGCTGTGAAGTAACTAGCCATGAAAAAGCAAATTCTCAAACTTTGCCGTTCGGATCCGGCGTTAAACTGTAGGTCCCTTTCTCTTGTGCAAAAAAATTAAAGCACACACGCCTAGAGATTGAGAGAAGCTTGGCTTGGCCCCGTTGGAGGAGCTGCACAGCCAATTTTACATATTTTTACTCGTAGAGTAAAAAGGGTATACTAAAGTCGTGCAAATGTAAATATGTAACAGGCAGAAGGAATCATTTCCGACCATATAAAGTATATATATTCTTGATCAGCATCAACAGCCGAGTCGATATAGCCTTGTTCGTCTGTCCGTCTGTCTGTATGAACACCTAGATCTCAGAGATGGTAACAGACAGAGGTTTTACATGAATAGGACAAATGCTTCTTATATTTGCAGGCAGATCAAGTTTATTTCTTAACATGGCCGTATATCTCCTACATATTTGATGATAGACGATTCGTACCTTCTAGAGATAGTTAGTAATTAGCAAATCAGGGCATAATCACGAAATGAATGTTACGGTTAAAGGTTCTATTTCGCTTTTTAATTAGTTTCGGTTCTTGGTTCGACCCGAATTTTCATTTCGGTATACCGGTACGTACCGATATAAGTACTCTTAATACTGAAAAAATTTAATTATGAAATAAATCTAAATCAGTTTATTCCTATTTAACAAAACAAATAAAAATTCAACCTAATATTAATGGTTTTATATTTAAAATAAAACTATATAAATATATATAAATGAACTTTTGATTATATTATATTATAAGCTCATAAATATTAAATGTATTATGTATTATTTGTTTTCGAATTTAAACTCGATTTTATACGTCCACTTTATAGCATTCTTGTGATTTGCTCGCAGAAACATAATTGCATTCAATGTGGTTGAGTCAAAGATATTAAAACATGAAGATGAGTAACGCCATCCGATTTTTTTGTACATGATTTAAGCTCTAAGGCTCTAAGGCAGTGTCAGGCACCGTTAAATTTTCTGTAATACACAGGCACTATACGAGCTTACACTGCCCTCTTTTGCAATTACAAACATGTGCTAACTGGGGGCGCTCTTGCATGTCTGAACGCACACATGCGAAGGCAAAATAAGCATGTGGATTTTGCCGGACACTGCTCTAAGTCTGGCTCCAGGCTCTCTTGAAACTTTGTTCAAAAGCCAAAGAGAGAGAGCGCTCTAGAGCCCGCCGCTCTCTTGTACGCATATAGCGATAGCCGACGGCAGTATGTGTGCTTCACGTATTCCCCAGCCAGCAATTGAGCAAACGTTATGCAAAAGAAGCCTAAGGTAAGCTTACTTTTTCATGCGTTGTCGTATGGCAGCCTTCGATTTTCAAACGTCGTTTCGGCGACCGAGAGATTTCGTGCTCACTCTCTCTCGCTCTCTTGGCACTCTCTCTTGGCGCTCTCTCTCTCCCTTGTGATCTTTTGGTGCTAGGCAGCTGCAGCGGGCAGGCAAAAAAAAAATGTAACCTCAAGCAAAGGCAAGAAAAAAATGTGTATCATCTCATTCTTGTTTTTTTTCTTTAAGAGCAAAGAAGTAAAAATTGTTCTTTTAAAAATTAAGTGCGCGTTTAAATTCATTTAATGCCAGCAGCAATAGTATTAAGAAAAAATTAAGAAAGCAGATTATATACGACTGTCAACCTCAAGTGCAAGGAAGTTTGCTGCGGAGAAGACATGACATTCGCCACTGCCATTCGTGGTGAGTAACAATGCTTTCTTGCAGTTTAAAGTCAACTATTTACATTTATATTTAAATTCTATTGCAGAGACTTTCACTTTGATATTAAGGAAGGAAGAGGACTTTGTATTTCCTTTTAAAGCAGGGAAAACGCTAATTAAATATAATTCTAACTTTTGAATAATAAAAATAACCAACCAGAACACTCACAAAATAAATGTTTAAAACGCTTTATTATTTCACTTACAATACGTGTTTTATAACCGTATTTACAAAGCTTGTGGAAAGCGTATAAAAACGAATTATAAAACATGTTTTGTAAGCGTCTTTTTTAAGCTTATAAAGATAGGTGCGTTTCGATTATAAAACGCTTACTTTGATGCGTTTTATAAATGTCACAGCAGCGTTTTATAAGCGTTTTGCTTATATTTGAACGCTTACAAAACGTTTTTTTTTATATGAAATTGTTTGCTGAGTCGTTGTGTTTACTCACACAAGCAAGTGCATTCTCCTTTTAGAATTTTACGGTCTCAACCTTGTGCTAGCGGAGAGAGAGCGATTTTCGTCGCCACTAAAAAAATAGCTGCATACTGCAAAACCAACGAGGGCCGTTCGCGTTCTTAAGCTCCATTTACACGACCCGATCACTCATCTGAGTTTTCGTCTGATTTGCTGTCTGACCGTGTAAATAGGCGTCTGAGTAGACATGAAGCTACTCAGATGAGCAATCAGACGAAATAGAACCGGTTCTATTTGGCCTGAGCACTCATCTGAGTGGCATTTATCGAGTTACAGTGTTGCCTAACTGCAGTGTGCTGGCGTTGCCATTTTCTGACAATCGATATACATTTCTTATCGAATTTTAGCTATCGGTCAAGTTTCCTGTATCTCAAGTGAATTCTTTTTCTAATTATATAATGTTCGTGTCCTGCTTTGAGATATAAGGAGCGACATGTCCCAACAATTTATGAAATGTGGATATGCTTTTTCGACTAAAACTTTGCGAAAGTTTCCGGATCATCGTATTGCAGTTCACACAACATAAGCTGGTCCACATCTCGGCCTTCTACTCGGCGTCGAAGCCAGTCATAGCTCCTTTGTATACTTTCTTTTGATCTTTTAGACATTCCTTTTTGCGCCCATATTTTTTTCATCCTTGATTTCACTTACCAGAACGGCAACTATAATTTTTAATGCTTTCTTATTCATTTCGCTTTTTATTCTTCTTGTCTTCTTCTTCTATGTAAACAAAGCAGTCAAAATGTTCATATGAACCAGATGATTCCGATGAACCAATAGTTCTGCAACTGGCTCATCTGAGCTTCTCTGTAAAAGCAAAACTGAGTTGATCAGATGACTTTTCGTCTGACTAAAACTCATCTGAGCGATTAGGTCGTGTAAATGGAGCTTTGGTTATTGGTCTTTGATTGAGTCCATGCATCTTATTAGCAGATTTATTATAAATATTACGACTGAGAAGAGGCGTTCCAGTCTAACCTGCGTAGTGGAATAAAAAGTACGACTTTTGAAATCTAATATAATTGTGGGAACTTTGTGAAGGATTCTGACCACCAATCGAGAACGTTTAAATGTTTTCAAATACGTTTAAGTGCGATTTAGCTTGAGAGGACGACTGTTTTTATATATCCAATTTGTACATCCAAATGCACAAACCTGCAATTGAACAATTGGTGCACAGTTCTCAAATGGGATTGCAGTAATCTCCCTCTTTCTGATCCTGGTGCTGCATGTGCTACTGTCAATATTTGCAACGGTCACAGATAATGACCATTTTATAGTTTTGGGTGACGTCAATCTCCGAACAATAGCCTGGGTGCCTCTCGACTGCTCTAATAATTTTTTAACAGCCACATGTCAGCACGACTTTGTTGATGGGGTTACTGAACTCTCGCTGGGTCAAGTAAACGGCATTTGCAACCGCAATGGTAGACTTCTTGATTTAATATTCGCCTCTGATTTCTCTAAGCCAACTTTGCTCAGCTGAACAGCTCACTTTCTCAAACTGATTGGTCATTCCTGAATTCCGATTTTCCGCCTGAGATGGCTTTTCAAATGTTCTATGAAAAACTGAATGCAGCACTTGACATTTCTGTTCCAAATGTCTTAGAATCTATTGAGAGTAGAAAGCCGCTTTGGCTTACTCGTAGACTGTCGTATTTAAAAAATCAAAAATTAAACTCTATAAGAAATTTAAGAAAACTGGTTCTCAAGTCGACTTCTCACAGTATGCTGTTGCTAAATCAAAGTTTACTCTGCTCAACTCGGAGTGCTACAATAATTATCTAGCTCGATGTTAAAATGATTTTCGTGAAAACCCAAAGCTTTTCTTCGGGGTAACGACATAGCTCCGACGTCATATCTCCGCGCGGAGATACATATGTCGTTTGTAACTCGGCGGAGATATGACGTTTTAAGACGACATAACTCCGCGTGGAGATATGTCGTTTTGTAGCGTCATATCTCCGCGCGGAGTTATGTCGTTTAAAAGCGTCATATCTCCGCGCGGAGATATGTCGTTTGAAACGAGGCGCACAGTGGGGCGAAAAGGCCAAAATCGCGCCATAATTCAGCGGATCGCTGTAGCAAAAAAATGTTGATGCCATCTTTTGAAGAGGATTAAAGTTAAAAGTTAGAAATATTCAGTGGAAAATTTTTTTTAGCAATTAAAAAAAATTTTTTGCGAATAAAATTTTTTTTCGACACATAGGAAGCTAAAAACTGCCCAATACGATTCTGTGCTAATATTACTAACTTGAAATTATTTTTTCGCAGTCGAAATAGTTTATCCTATAGTTTTCGTTTGAATAATCGGGTAAAATTTTCAAAACTTTTTAGATTTTAGAGATGATTATAAAAAAAACAACATAACCAATTTTATATTACATTCAACAATTTTCTTTATTCCTTATCGCTACTTTCACTTGAATTAGAGTACTCCTCTTGAACATCAGGTATAGTTTCTAAAAGATCTAAAGCTGATTTTGGCATTTAATGTATTTTTTTTCCTGTCTCTTGAAATGCCTCGATACTAGAGGATCCGAGGTAATGAACATTCTATTCAGAACATCGAGGTTGCACTTTTTCCGACTGCATTTTCTCGAAAAATGTTCTCTGTAAAGCTTGAAATCTTTGTTTCGTCCTTCCTGGGCCTCCTCGTTTAATTGACCAATTGGGAGCAATGCATAATTAATTATTACCGGGCCATGAATAAAAAATTTATGCAAAAAGTACCAAGGGTACAAATTTACAAATGCCTAACAGTCTCCAAGACTATATTAATATCATAGTTGCATGAAACAACTAATTATATAGGGTGCATTCTTTTAAGCAAATCGATGTCTATCTTAGTTATCTCTGCAGTCGATTCTGCGTTTTGAAAAAATACCCTAGCAGTGTTCTCATCGTTACTACTTACAATTCCAGGTTTCGGGATATCAATAAGTAAGCCTAGGTTTTCCTTGAATTCGTTCTGAATTTGATTTTTTGTTTGGGCAACAATTTCTTTGTCTTCTACCGATCTGGCTTGCCACCTTCTCATAGGCATTTCACGTCAGGCAATAACATTACTAAATTAAACACTGCCTGCTTCATTTTCCATGGTTGTTTTAAATTTAGTCTACTCCCAAATATCAAGAAAGTAAACAAACAAAACAGATGCTAGAACAGCTGATTAATGACATTCATACTTTATGTCCAACAATTAAAAATAAATGTAGTTTTTCGGACCTTTTTCCAAAATTAAAAAAAAATATTTTGTATGAAAATTTTATTTATACTAATGAACTAAGAATAGTCAAAAGTAATACTTCCAATCGCCACATATTCGCATAAAAGTTTCATATTCATGAAAAACGAACATACATTAAAATGGCAATTTTATGAATTCCTTAAAATCGAGTTCGAAAGGTGAACTTTAAATGCGTGTTGTGGGAGAACCAAATATGCTAGAATAATTTTTTTTTTTGAAAAAATTGAATCATCTTTTAAGTTGCATTTAAACTTTTTTCAATATATAAAATAAAAATCAATTTTGGCGCAGAATTTGCTGTAGTCGCCCCAATGTGCGGCGGAGATATGTCGTTTGTAACTCGGCTGAGATATGTCGTTTTGAGGCGTCATATCTCCGCGCGGAGTTATGTCGTTTTAAAGCGTCATATCTCCGCGCGGAGATATGTCGTTTGTAACGCGGCGAAGTTATGTCGTTTCAAAACGACATACCTCCGCGCGGAGATATGTCGTTTTTAACATGGCAGATATATGAAGTTTTAAAACGACATACCAATCTAAACGTTCTAAAACGTCATATCTCCGTCATTGATCACGGCGGAGGTATGTCGTTTTGAAACGACATATCTCCGCCAGAAAAAAAGGGACATATCTCCGCCGGCAAAATGTGCTGGGCGGAGATATGTCGTCGGAGATATGTCGCTATGCCCTTTTCTTCACCTTTGATAATTCAACAAGGAAATCTTCAATTTTTCCTTCTTCTCTCTATTATAAAAACGACCCTGCTAATAATCATGCGGACATTGCTCATTTATTTGCAAACTTCTTCCAATCCACATACACGTCTGATACCAATAACTCGTCTTCATCTTATCCGTATGCACTCCCCCACACTTGTGGTATTTTAATGCCTGTCATTCAGGAATGCGACGTCTATCAAAACTTAGTGCTCGTTAAATTGTCTTTTTCGTCTGGGCCAGACAACATTCCTGGATGTGTTTTAAAGTTTTGCGCTAGTTCCTTATGTAAGCCTTTAGCGAGTCTATTTCAAACGTCTTTTAATAACACTGTGCAACAGTCAAAACAACTACCAAGCTACACTATGCGGAATCGATAGTGCTACCCGAACTGAGTAAATCCCTATCAGCGTTTGGCTAGATTGGTAGCACTTTTTTTTATGGACCCTCAAAGTCTGTGAAATTGGGTGTGATAACAAAAAAAAAGGTGTCATCAGATTTGGGCATACAGCGCATTCAGTTTTAGTGATAGCTGCAAGCTGTCTTCGGCAAAGTTGTAGCTGACAGTTCGCAGAATTAATATTTTTTACAAAGTTTTGATTGCCGGTAGTTTTTCTTAAAAAACTTTTTTGAAAAATCGTATTTTTTTACTTTTTTGAGTACAACTTTTAAAAAATCAGAATTTTTGTCATACATTCTTTGGAAAAAATTAAGCTTTTGAGATGACAAACATCTCTTCTGAACAAGGTCTTACAATCTGAACACTTCTACATCCTCTAAAGCGGCCCCAAAAGTGTGCATTTCCAAAAAAATTCACTAATTTTTTCGTTAAGCTTGTCACCTAGACAACTAAATCGCTAAATCAGCGCAGTGTGACCATTTCAAATTTGGTGGTATTTTGATTAAAGGTGGTATTTTGGCGTTGAACCGTCACTCGTAAAATCAAACAGAAATGCAAAATGAACAAGTGTAAAGGAAACATTAAAAATGTTTGCTATGTGTGTGGAAAATTTATTACAAAAATAGACTCGCGCAAGAGATACAAAAAAAAATGTAGTAAAGATTTTAAAAAAGCATAACAACAAGGCTATACAAAAAGTATTATTAAAACAAGTAAGAGTGTTGCGGTCGAGCGCCCCGACAACAAAATACCCTGCCCCAAGTAATGTGGATTCTATAGCTTTGAATTCCATTTATTTTAAAATTTATTTCAATAAATGGGCAGGCGCACTTGCATTACTTTCATTGTGGTACACAGAATAGATAGATTTTGGGCCTAACTGAATATATCTATATCACTAGGTTCAAACTTAAAAATTTTAGCTCTGACAGTTTTTCGCGGTTAGAAGAAGATGGAGGAGGAATTTGCCAAGGCTGGAGCAAACTTGATCTGGGTACGGTGTACACCTACATACATTCAAAAATTTGTGGCTATACTTCTTTTAGTCAGTGAGATCAACGCGTTTATACATAGAGAGTGACAGTTTTTCGCTGCTAAATGATGGAGGATGTGGAGTTTTCCAAATCTGAAACAAACTCGATGTGGCTACAGTATACACATATATACATTCCAAAACTTGTGGATCTATCTATTACAGTCTCTGAGATCGACGCGTTCATACAGACAGACGGACAGACAGACAGACGGACATGGATAAATCAACTCGGCTGTTGATGCTGGTTAAGAATATGTATACTTTATAGGTTCGGAAATGCTTTTTTCTCCCTGTTACATACATTTGCACAACTTCATAATCCCCTTTTCCAATTTAATGGGAACAGGGTAAAAAAAATGGGCACCGAATTTAGTATGTTTGATATGTTCAAGAAATGTCCTCGAATACGAAATCGGAAAGCAGCGGTTTCTTCGCTATGATACCCCTGTCATTTGGACGAATCCGGACAGGAAGCATAATTCCGAGGACTGCTATGCTAGTAAAACCAAAGTGCGGGGTATAAATGCCATTAAAGCTAAAACTTCCCGAGTGTTCAGTTGCCGAAAGAGCCTTCAGTGGACACTTTATTGCCACTTGAACTTCAGCAAAGTGTGCCCACTGACAGTCAAGCTGCTGGAGACATGTGCTGCGACAGCGATGAAACAGAAACTGTGTCTGACTTTAGTCCGGGACCAAAGAGGACCAATTCTGATATCGCAAGCCCGGCTCGATTTTTTTGTTGCGAAACTAGAATTGTCTCAACTCAAGTCGGAAGAACCGGTTAAACTGTTAAAGGAACAAAACCTTTTGTTGCCTGACGTGAAGATAACAGAAAAAGTTAAAACTTGTTAAAAAATGTATTAACTTGTTAAAATATTTTATACAGTATTCAATTGGCAACATATTTGCTGATAAATTACAGAATTTTCAAAAAAACCGTCAAAAAATAATTTTTTTTCTTTATTCATGGATAAGAACAAGTAAAGCGCGTAATGTTTTGCTCTAAAAGCTTAAAAAAATTAATTGGCAGCTATTTTGGTAAAAAAAAAAACTTGAGTACATAAAGAGAATGACAACAAAAAAAAAAACAGATTTTTATTGGAAATGCACACTTTTGTGGCCGCTTTAGAGGATGTAGAAGTGTTCAGATTGTAAAACCTTGTTTAGAAGAGATGTTTGTCATCTCAAAAGCATAATTTTTCCCAAAGAATTTATGCCAAAAATTCTGTTTTTTTTTTTAAATTATACTCGAAAAATTGTGGCCGTATGTGGCCCAGTGGTTAGTGTGCTGGACTGCTGGGCGGGAGGTCGTGGGTTCGATCCCGCCTCTGAACATCTTATAATCAAAGTTTTTTTCTTTCTTTAGAAAATAGCTTTTACACATACGGTCATCTTCACCAGCTATTGGCGCCAGCTGTGAAGTAAGTAGCCATGAAAAAGCAAATTCTCAAACTTTGCCGTTCGGATCCGGCGTTAAACTGTAGGTCCCTTTCTCTTGTGCGAAAAATCTAAAGCACACACGCCAAGAGATCGTGAGAAGCTTGGCTTGGCCCCGTTGTAGGAGCTGTATAGCCAACATTTACATTTTTTACATTTTACTCGAAAAATTAAAAAAATACGATTTTTCAAAAAAGTTTTTTTAGAAAAACTACCGGAAATCCAAATTTTTTAAAGTCTTTGTGGGAAAAATTTATTCTGCGGACTGTCAGCTACAACTTTGCCAAAGACAGTTTGCAGCTATCACTAAAACCGAATGAGCTGTATGCCCAAATCTGATGACACCTTTTTTTTGTTATCACACCCAATTTCAAAAACTTTGAGGGTCCATAAAAAAAAGTGCTACCAATCTAGCCAAACGCTGATAGGGATTTCGTTCGGGTAGCACTATCGATTCCGCATAGTGTAGCTTGGTAGTTTTGAAAAAAGTTGAAATTTGTTGCACTGTGTAAGTTAAGAGATGATTTCTCAAAGCTCATTTCGAGGTTCTTTCAAAATCTTCTTGATCTTGTTTTTATAAAATTTAATAATTTTCGAAAATTAGATTTTTAATCTAGATTTAAAATTTATCTTATTTCTTAGTATAGTTGAAAATATTTAAATTTTTGTGTTTTTTAATTAAATTAAAATAAATTTAACAAGTCAAAATATGCTGAGAGTTTTATCTTGATTATAACTTCGCTCAGTCGATCTGTACCAATCCCTTATCCCCCGATTACTAAATATGTCTAGATATTACAACTTTTAAACTGGGGAGATATGACAGACTTTTGGACCGGTCGTTCCTATGGTAGCTATATGCTATTTTTATCCAACCGGTCGGTTCCGGTAAATGTACAGAGTATTTGTACCGAAAGACTTCGTGAAAAGTTTGGACAACATAGCTTTAAAGCTAACGAAGGAGATAGCAAAGAAAAAGAAGGGCAGATGGCTATAACTTAGCTTGTCATGCTGAGTAAGTATTAATTTGTATACACCCAGAGAAATCTAGCACGAATCGGCGAGACTGAAATCGACTTCAATTCAGAATTTTTCTTTTTGATTTTTTAAGACGAAAACTGCGTGCATAGGAGAAGACAATTAATCTTGACTTCGAACGTCTCAGAAATTCGTGCTTGATTTCAGTATTATCTTACCGTACTTTTGACATCAAAACTGCTTGATATCAAAGACGATCGGCTTGGTTTTTTCTTTGAGTGTACTTTTTGTGATGTTTGTAACGAATGTTTCCATTTATGCGTTACAAACATCTGGACCATTTAAATAATCAAATTTAATGAAGATCCAAGCAAAGTTGACATTCAAGTCCGATTGGTATAAAATTTTGTTTATCCGGAAACGGAAACAGATTGAAGATGTTCTCAGCCACAAAGTATGCTATAGAAATGCTTTAGCCTTAAGAATAGTCTCAAATACCATCAAATCGTTGTTTGTTTTTTATATTCTGTGAATATTATTCACAACTATTTGTATCACTTAACACTAACCGTTGACTATTGTGCAGGGATTTGATATAATCCTCGTTGGCATACCCCGGCGTAGCTGGACTGGCACTCGATGTTGTTCGCGTCGAAGCCGTCGCTGATTGTGTCGCTGTGGTTGTGGTGGGTTGGGCTTGCTGATGCGGATTCTTTTGCGTACTATTGTCATATGCACTGGATGCCATGGATGCGCTGCGTCCAATTTTCATTGAATGTTTGTTGCACTTTTGATAATTGTTGTTGTTTAAGTTTTGAAATAAAATATGCTCGATGGAGAATGGCGTTTTTGTGGTTAACATTGTGGTTGTTGTTGCCGCAGTGGTTGCAGTTGTTGTATTCGTTGCACTTTCTAAGGAAGCGTCCGCGGGACTAACACTGGGCTGGTGCTGATGCAGGTGCTCATTAAGCATTGACATGTCAGCAGTTGGCGGGGTCCTTGCGCGGCAATTTGATGTTGTTTACTCGTTGACGGTCGCGTTGAGTTTGCGACAATCACCGCACATCAACCAGCAAATCGCTCTAAACGAGAGAGGATGTGCAGGATGCAGGAACAGGAACAGAACAAGAACATGTTGTACCACCCCCATTTGGTCCAATGCAATTTCAGTTTGCCATTGCGGTGTATCCGCTTAGAGACGGCCAAAGGAAGGGCCCGAAAAAATACATAAGCACACCCCCATTTGCATGTACGGTCTCCTATGGTTGTCTCCCTCGCACTCCAGGACAGTTGGGGTAATTTAGTGTTGTACGGGACGTTGTGTGACGGCATTTCTGCATTGCCATATCCTTAACTGGGTTATATGGCTATGCATTGCCATCGCTTTACGCTTAATTTGGGGCTCCAAATGTTAACCGCAAATAACTTTAACAACTATGTGCGCCTCGTCGTCGCTGCTCCTCCATCAGCCGCCATTTTGCCCATAATTAACGTGTCATGGCCGCCATTGTTGTCTACTTCCAATGATGATGATGATGATGATGGTGGTGCAAGCATTAAATTCATTAAATGCCACAATTATTATAATTGAATTATCGACGACGATGAGACAACGACTTGCTGGCAGGTGGCCTTCTGCTGCCTCTCTGCCGCCAGGCTGGCGGCGTCATACGCAAACACAACTGTACTTATTCATCCATCAGCTGTTCTTAATGAACTCATCAAAAGAATTAACAGTACAAGAGACCGACAAGACTTGTTAGCGCTGTTTTGCGCCCCCAAAATATGTACTTGTCTGTAATTGAATCACTTGACATAGCCTTACACATCCCATCCCATTCTCAAGCATCCTGCGTGGGCGTGTTCCCTTTCGTCCAGGACGACCAATCACACCGAAGTAGCACAGGGTAGTAGCAGTAGACTATTTGTCTCTGTCTAGCGCTTTATAAGTGAGTTAAGGGGGTTGGCTTTTGGTGTGGCGTAGAGGGGACTGAGGAAAAACAATAACGACGTGGAAAATGCCGAGGATGCGACCAAAAAGCAAGACAAATTTGCTCGTTTTATTAATAAAATAAGTCACGCAAAGTAAGTCGAACATCATTATTAGGTTAAAGCCCTAAAGCGGGCGCATTAAAGGGATGGGAGGAAGTAACAGTAGGAGTGGATGGAAGGTAAGTGTAATAGGTAGTTGAGTTGGCTACACTGCATAAATTTGGGCAAGTGATTTGCTGTTATTTGGATTGGTATAAAGTTATTGGTCAGCCAGTTTAACTCAGATACTATGGGATTCGAATGGTTGAGGTCAGAATCCTCAAATTCTGCAAAAAATGTTCGGCTTACGGATCAGTTTATAAAAGTATCATAATGCATGCAAATGTGTTTACTTAAGCGCTGGCTCTGTCTACTTCATTCTAAAATGGTAAATCATTATCCATTTAATGTAATATTAAAGAAAAAAAAAAAGGTCCCCGTAGAATGGATTTTCGAAATATCCACTTTAAGATTCATATTTATACACTTGAAAAGAGTATTATAAGTTTGCCCAGAAGTTTGCAACGCATAGAAGGAATCATCTCCGACCACATAAGGTATATATATTCTTAAACAGCATGACGAGCTGAGTCGATGTTTCTACGCGAACTAGTCCCTCAGTTTTGAAGCTGTCGAGCTAAAATTTTGCACAGAGTATTCTTTTGTCTGCACGCTGCCAATATGACTTGTAATGGGTTTTCGTGGGAAAAAATGTTTTGTTCTCAATATTACCGCTCACAACTTGGTCATGGGTAATATTAAATGTTTTTAAGCTGATCTGCGAAGTTTGGTCGAAGTCGCTAACCGTTGAGACAAGTTTTTCAAGTGTATGTAAAACTTCAGCACAAACGAAGTTAGCTTTGCCTTTCTCGTTTTCAATATCCTTTTCACATTGTTCAGCTCTTTTGGATGAAGAATAAAGATCAAGAACTATTTTATTAAACGAAAATAAATCGACTTCGAAAATATCCAATGGTTCCCAAAATAGGATAGTCCAATTGGATACCGAAAATATCCTTTATATCTCAGAGTATCGAATCGTTGTTACGATTCCAAGAACGTTTTGTTCCAATAAAAGCAGATTATTTTTGTATTAATAACACAACGCTAAGCAGTTCACAAAATTGTAATAAGCTGATTAATGCGCTAGCGCACGTCAGAGTGAAGATTGCGTATAGTACTTCCTCTTACTTGGTTTTCCTCGGAAACCCCCAAAATCTAAAGATATGGCCCAATTGATTATTGATTATTGATCATTTTGCTTACCATCTGATCTCATATAACTTTTGCTAATGTTACCGATGAGAAGACTCTACTACATTCAGGGTTTGTCCATTAAATAACACTGTGCAACAGTCAAAAAAACTACCAAGCACCACTATGCGGAATCGATAGTGCTACCCGAACTGAGTAAATCCCTATCAGCGTTTGGCTAGATTGGTAGCACTTTTTTTTTATGGACCCTCAAAGTTTTTGAAATTGGGTGTGATATCAAAAAAAGGTGTCATAAGATTTGGGCATACAGCTCATTCAGTTTTAGTGATAGCTGCAAACTGTCTTCGGCAAAGTTGTAGCTGACAGTCCGCAGAATAAATTTTTCTTACAAAGATTTTCAAAAAAATGTTGATTTCCGGGAGTTTTTCTTAAAAAACTTTTTTGAAAAATCGTATTTTTTTACTTTTTCGAGTATAACTTTTAAAAAATCAAAATTTTTGGCACACATTCTTTGGAAAAAATGAAGCTTTTGAGATACCAAACATCCCTTCTGAACAAGGTTTTACAATCTGAACACTTCCACATCCTCTAAATCGGCCCCAAAAGTGTGTATAGCCAGTAAAAATCACTATTTTGTTATCATTCTTCATTATGTTCTCAAGTTTTTTTTACCAAAATAGCAGCTAATTAATTTTTTCAAGCTGTTAGAGCAAAACACTACGCGTTTTACTTGTTGTAGTCCATGAATAAAGAAAAAAATAATTTTTTGGACGGTATTTTGAAAATTCTCCAATTTATTATTATTTTATTATATTATTATGTTATTGTTATTGTTGTTATTATAATTATGTTATTATTTTAACAAGCTAATACATTTTTTAACAAACTGAGATCGTATTAGAGTTAATCTTTTTATTTTATTTTAATTTTTTTATTTAATTATTAATTATTATTATTATTTTATTTTAATTTATTTTATTTTATTATTAATTATTATTAAAAATATTAAATATTAACTTTAATATGATCTCAGCTTGTTAAAAAATGTATTAGCTTGTTAAAATATTTTTTACAGTATTAAATTGGCAACATTTTTGCTGATAAATTGGAGAATTTCCAAAAAACCGTCCAAAAATTATTTTTTTCTATATTCATGGACTACAACAAGTAAAACACGTAGTGGTTTGCTCTAAAAGCTTAAAAAAATTAATTAGCTGCTATTTTGGTAAAAAAACTTGAGAACATAATGAAGAATGATAACAAAATAGTGATTTTTACTGGCTATACACACTTTTGGGGCCGATTTAGAGGATGTGGAAGTGTTCAGATTGTAAAACCTTGTTCAGAACAGATGTTTGTTATCTCAAAAGCTTCATTTTTTCCAAAGAATGTATGCCAAAAATTTTGATTTTTTAAAAGTTATACTCGAAAAAGTAAAAAAAATCGATTTTTCAAAAAAGTTTTTTAAGAAAAACTCCCGGAAAATATAATTTTTTTGAAAATCTTTGTAAGAAAAATTTATTCTGCGGACTGTCAGCTACAACTTTGCCGAAGACTGTTTGCAGCTATCACTAAAACTGAATGAGCTGTATTCCCAAATCTGATGACACCTTTTTTTTGTTATCACACCCAATTTCAAAAACTTTGAGGGTCCATAAAAAAAAAAGTGCTACCAATCTAGCCAAACGCTGAAATGGTTTTACTCAGTTCGGGTAGCACTATCGATTCCGAATAGTGTTGCATGGTAGTTTTTAAAAAAGTTGAAATTTGTTGCACTGTGTAATAGGACTGATTTTTATTCGCCGCGACGACCGAACGAGCGGCTGGTCTTTTGTCTCCGTGCACCTGGAGAGTCAGGTCAGGCATTTTCGCGAGACGTGTTTCTGTGAGTGGTGCAAGTGGCGCTCCGAAATACAGTCGCGGGGGAAGAAAGTCAGTCCTATTACTTTCCGGACAAACCCTGTAGAAAGATTTTTAGAAATCCTTTTTTAAAGGACGTAGATTTTTGCTATTTATATCAGTGAACACCTGTGCAATAGTCCACCCACTATAATGGGGGGCTAAAAGGGTGAAGGACGCAAGCAGATTCGATATTTTAGTCTGGATATTTAAGTCAATGGTATGCATTGTCGGCATGTTCTCCAAAGGTGTGGAATACGCCAATACCTATTGAAATTCAGCAAGTTTTATGGGCATATGAGAATTTAACTGCGCACCACCAAAAACAGTATGAAGACTTCTTGGATGTGCAGGAATATCATGATTGTTGTGGATTTAAATCAAGCTGCTCTACCGCATTTAGGAAGGTATATGACTAAAGATTTTGCATTTAAGGGAATGACTATTTTTTATTAAGAGCCACCGATCTATTAACCGATCTTTTAGAAAATTTTAAAATCATCGGAAATCTCCACCCTGCCTTGTGTTATCCTTGCAGCTCTCTGGATACCTCTTGGATATTATAATATTGGTGAACTTTAATATTATGAACTTGGAATATGTACATTGGACTATACCGGGTAAAAACAAGTTTTCTTATTTGGAGTTATATGTGCTCAATTCAAGCAAATCGAGATGATTTTTCTTTTTTGTTTTTTCATTTTATACCGGAAATAAAAACATAAGTGATTGAGTCCAGAAAAAAAGCTATTCAACTGGGATAAAATAACAATTATCGAGATATTTGAAGGTATGTCATTGTGGCGTTTGAATAGTTACTTATAGTTATTATACAACTTTTTGAGCGAACTATTACTACGTTTATACGAACAAAATTTATTGTGAGTAAGGCCTTCAAAAGTATGCTATGCTTTTAAAACAACATAATCGAGAATAATCTTTATTCTTTTTTGGCTAAACACTAAATAGTGTTTTATACCTTTAACTGGTCGGACAGTTTGGGTGAATATTCCGTGTAAACTCTGCATGACGCTGCCATATCTGACTACAATTGTCTACGTTGAAATTGATGATTATAAAAGAATATAAAGTTTGCATACTTAGAAGGGCCTTACTAACAAATAATATTGTGTGTATAAACGTAGTATATGTCTGGGAGTCGAGTTTGAAACCTTAAATTAAAAATAAATGGAACGGCGTCTCATATGTAACTTATATTTTCTGTGGAATAATGGTCATTCTAAGCACTTTAGAGCACATCGCTCACTTACTTCAAGACTGGCATAACTCAAAATATTCCAATTTGAGAAAAACGCTTTTAAAGTTCTCAATGGATTTAACCCAAAAAAATTTATTCGTTTAGTTTCGAGATAATCTAGTAAAATATTAAACACTTTAAATGTTTATTAATAAAATGGGAAAATATGATGTTTTACCTAAAACCCGAAGAATGTTTGTGCAATATCGACCGTAGGACAACTGAGGCATGACGATCTTCCATTAACTTGAAAATGAACCTGTAAAATGAAATTGCGACATATTTTCATCTCTCATAAAAAGTATAAGAGATAAGAGACAATTTTACACACAAAAAAAAAAACACAATACAGATAACATTTCTGCATCATTAAGTCAAAAATCGTTCTCTTTGAGTTATGCCAGTCTTGAAGTAAGTGAGCGATATGTACTTGTAACGTTAAAATTTGTACAAATATCGTTTTTGTTTGCAGTTTACCACCCCATATTGTTGGAACCAAACTTGCAAGCAGAACCGGTTCGGTTTGGGTTTTCCTAGTCCATTGACCAATGTCCTTCAAAATCTATCAACTATCTAACCTGAACTTGAACGGAACCTACTCGGTCCTTAAAATATCATGGTTTAGGACGGGATTCTATTTGGTGTCATTTTGATGATTACTTTTTGTAGAGAATTTACGGTCGGTTATAACTGAGAAATGGTAATGTTAATTCACCCACCTCATTATTTCTCACAGTGTCCCCATTTAATTACATAGAAGACATGCAATTAAGTCGCTTGAGCTTAAAACTTCAGGCATTATTATTTTGAAGTCTAGGTTTCAGTGTTTTTTTATATGAAGCTGGGTTTGGCTGTCACCTGCCGCCCTTAGCAACTGTGATAAGGACCTGCGCCCACCTATTCTGCACTTAACTTGCGCCCCGGAACTGACTCCTCTATCGTGTTGTCCTCGCCTCGTTCTCGCCCATTGTTAGCCAGTTGACGTTGAACGTGCGGAAGAGCGTTTGTGTTAAATTCATATATTTTATAATACCTCTGCAGTCTTCCAACCTCTTCAAGCCCCCTTCCTTGTGTTATTGATTTTATGCTTAATTTGGAAAACAATACGCCTTATGTCAAAGGTTGGGAAATATTTTGTGGAAACGCTTAGAGTGCTTAATTTGTGTCTGTTCCCCTTCGACCTGCACGTGGCTGTGTCAGACGTGCTAAGCCTAATTTTTGTAATAATAAAAACTGTAGCATCGGCATCGGATTGCACAGCCCGTTTTGCGGTTAATGGGACGGGGTGCTCGCTCGTCTCTTCTTTATGGCAATTACAACATTTTGTGTCAGTTTGCATGGCAAATCCTGCGTGTGCGCGTTGTTTTTTTTAGCACAATTCCCTGAAATCAAAGCTTAAGTGTGTCAACGATCAGGTTACATGACAAAGTGATGATTGACGAGTGGCGGCTTCTCAGATCCTTCTTCCGCATTTGAGTTTGATTCTCGGTAAATTAACTTTTGCATTGAGCAACATAAACTTTAACATCTAGGGGCTTATTGTCTGTGGACGAAGGAGCAAAGGGCTTACAAGTGGCAACATCCTGTTTAAGGGTTCAACGGCAAGCAATATAGCACTTCCTATGGAGTCTCTTAAAACTTCCTACAACTGAAAGCAAAATATTTAATGGTTTGTGAGGCTCGTTAGAAAGCGGTTTCAAACGGAACAAATTTCGAGTAAATGTGGCTAAAGGAAAACATTGAAAGATATTATGAAAACTATTTTGCTAAAGCAAAACCTTCCAAACGGTTTAATACTAGTTCAGATCGGATCTTCGGGAAGAGATATTCACAACTTTTGCTGAATTTTTTAATGAAATTGCATTTCGATACTTTATTGCTCCTGAAAGTTCAGTAACATTCGAATGGAAAATTTCCGCAAGCAAATTAGTATTTACAGACACCCGCAGTAGAATGACTGGGAAAAACATAAAGCTGCGGATTTTCTTAAATTCTTAGTCGAACAAGTAAGACCATTGCAGTCGAGTTAGCTCGACTTCAAAATACCCTGTACAATTGACAAACACACACATACACAAACAAACACACACGCACACATACACACAAACGCGCCCTCACACACGCGGGCGCAAGCAGCAAACGTAATGCGTAATAAGCAAAGCGCGGGGGGAGGGGGGGTGCAAAAATTGTTTCGTGAATAACTTCTGTGTTTTTGCTCAGATCTCAATGTGCTTTTCAGAATAGATAGATTATAGGCCTAAGATAATATATATTAAGCGACGATGTTGTAACTTTAAAATTGTGGCTCTGACAGTTTTTTGCGGTGTAAGGGGGGAGGGGTGGAAATTTTGCAAATCTGAAACAAACTTGATCTGCGTACGGCCTATACCTATGTACATGCAAAAATTTGTATCTCTATCTCTTATAGTCTCGGAGATCGACGCGTTCATACGGACAGACGGGCAGACGGACGGACGGACAGACGGACATGGCTAAATCGACTCGGCTGTTTATGCTGATCAAGAATATATATACTTTATAGGGTCGGAAATGTTTCCTTCTCCCTGTTACATACATTTGCACAACTTCATGATCCCCTTTTACCCATTTTCAATGGGTACAGGGTATAAAAACTAATGGTAAAGTGCAACAGATGGACTGAATTAGTTAACTGATCTTTTTGGGGAAGCATAATCGGTTAATCTTTAAGAACTAAACTCAGATAAAATATAAATTTAGTACTTTGACATTATTTAGTGTAGTTTCAGAAAACTAAGGGCCGAGTCACTCATCTTCTACATAAAGCTATATATCACATAAACTTACAAATGGCAGAGAAAACTTTGAGCTTATCTGACACATACCAGCTATCTGACAGAATAGAAAACGGCCCTTTAGTTTTCTATATTTTAAAGTTATCCTGCTTAAAAGATAAGATATTATGGCCACTAGATCATTAGCAGAGAATTTTTGTTTCGAAATAATTTCTATAATAATACATACATTTTTTCTGAATTTTAGTAGTATTGTAATATTGCCGTAAAAATACATTTTAAGAAAAAATTGTTTTAAGTATAGAAATTATTTTATTAAATTTATTAATTCATTACTGGTCAAGATCCTTCCATTTGGCTGTCAGTTCATCTGATCGTAAGATCGTAATAATACCTAGTACTTGCAATCAGGGCTGCAAACCTCTTAAAAATCGACAGAGGTACACCCCGGTGTTCGATCCCGTGAAACTTTTTGGGTTCGAGTTCACGGAGCGGGTTCAGGCTCGATCCGGGGTCCAGGAATAATTTTGTTCTTCGCTAATTCAGCAAACATGTAAGTAAATTAAACCAAACTTAGTGCCAAAATTTCCTTCTTCCAGATAGCTGCTATGTGTCAGATCTAAATAAGTCTATGTAACATATGTAGAAGATAAGAACTCGGTCCTTAAACATTTTATTGATATATAGAAGTTCAGAGTCTTTATAATATTATATTTGAGCTTGAGTCATCGGACTTTTTAGCAGGCTAGAGATAAAATTTACAACTGCTATTGGTCTTGCAATTGCTTTGGTCATAAAATGGATACGAATGAATTTTTTTCAAAACATTTTTTTTGTTTTTGAACGGTCGCTCAATTGGACTCAGATTTAGCCTACCAGCAGGCCAATCATCCGTAGATTTAAATATCGGTACAGGACGCTCACAAATTAGAACTCTCGGAAATAAGAATCTTCCAGAAATTAGAACCAGTGTTTTTATTTCATTGAACGCTCTGAAACTAGAACCGCGGTTCTAATTTGAGAGCGTTTTTTTTTTATACACTTGAAAAGTGTATTATAATTTTGCCCAGAAGTTTGCAGCGCATAGAAGGAATCATCTCCGACCACATAAAGTATATATATTCTTGATCAGCGTGACGAGCTGAGTCGATTAAGCTTTGTCCGTCCGTCCGTCTGTCCGTCTGTCCGTCTGTCTGTTTCTACGCGAACTAGTCCCTCAGTTTTGAAGCTAGCGAGCTGAACTTTTGCACAGAGTCTTCTTTTGTCTGCACGCTGCTAATATGTCGGAACCGACCGGATCGGATGGCTACTTCTTGTAGCTGCCATACAAATGATCGGTCGAAAAATGGATTTTTCTCAATATTACCGCTCTCAATCACGGTCATGGGCAATATTAAATGTTTTTAAGCTGATCAGCGAAGTTTGGTCGAAGTCGCTAACCGTTGAGACAAGCGATTTCAAGTGTATAAAAACTTCGGCACGGACGAGGTTAGCCTTGCCTTTCTCGTTTTTTTTAATTTCTGTTGAATTTTTATTTTGGTTTGCCTTTTAACGAATTCCATATAAAAAGGGGATTCACCCAAATGCGTGTGTTCCGGTTTCCATTTGTGTGTTTTTGTTAAACGCACTCATATTCGGTCATTCAAAAACTTTTGACAAGCAGGCACATATTCGGGGATTAAAATTAAGTGAAAACTAGTTTAAAATGTCGAATAAGCGTAAGAAAAACATCGGGACTGTAATGAACTTCTGCTTACTAATCAAACTCTCTTAGGGCCGTTTTCTCATGTTGCTGTTTTTGCAAATCTAGGTGGATTTGGTGCATTTCAAAATACGAAATGCACTAAATCCACCTAGATTTGCAAAAACAGCAACATGAGAAAACGGCCCTTAGAAGCTATTGACCAGCGAAATTCCATCGTTATAGAGGAAATCGAAATGTGGAATGAAGACGAGTTTGTGGAACAGGAAGTCAACAGCGAAGATGTGGCTTCAGATGACCAAGAATATGCCGACGTCTATGGCACTGAAACACCTTCAGATGGTAAGGCAATGAAAAGCGTCAAAAATTTGCTTAAATTGTGCAAAAATAGTGAGACGCATACATAACACTTACATAACAGACTACTATAGTAAGCATGATAATTTTAAATAATAAAAGAAAAATAATTCTAAATAAAAGTCATTTAAGCCCTTTTTTTGCTCAGTTATAAATGAATAAAATATTATATTATTATTATGAGTATAATATTATTTGAATGTTGAAAACAAATTAATTTTAATTAAAATAACATTCCCTTCGAAGTATATTTAGCAGCAAAGAAGCCATTTCTTGCCTTATACGACATTTCAAAAATGCGTCCAGAAATTAAAACTTTTCAGAAATTAGAAATTCCCCAGGAACCAACTGGTTCTAATTTGCGAGCGTCCACTGTACATGGTTTTTTTAGCCATGTTTGAGTCATTCTCAGCTTGTTTGTAAATAATATCGTGCTGAGAGGCTTTACAGACTTTTCCAAAACGTGGGATTGATACACTTTCGCCAAAGCTTTGGCTTATTTTTCACATAAATGGAGCTTGGTGACCCCATCATAGCGGACTCCCCATCATATAAGCCGGGTGGTGACCACTCTGAACTCTCGGAATGAGTTCAGACACTTTTTTTAAGACACAGCAGAGAGGCACGATGCGGCAATTTCGAATAAGTTGTTCTACGTTTTGTAGCCGTTGAGTGGCCGAAACTAAAAACAAAAAGGATTTTAAAAATATATGGGTGATTCCATGAAAAATCGATTTTTTAAATATTTTTATTACCAATGGCTTTGGATATCAAGCAATTGAAAATAATAAAATTTTTTAAATATGTAATTTTTTAAATTGACTTTATCCGCGAATTAAGTATATTTCGCCAAAATGCTGAAAATACGTATATACTATTTTACCACAAGGAATACGAAAAAAATTATTTCGATCCAAAAAAAATCCCAGTGGGCGATTTTTCATGGAATCACCCATATATAATATTGTGAAAACGAATCACTTTGTGACCAAAAAATAGTGTACCAAAACCATTACGAGTACTAGTTGTAATTCAAGATGTCAAGCGATACAATTTAGTGATCGGTTACTGCTTTTCGATCTTAAAGTCTCTATTTACTCGACCTTATTTACTTAAATTGTTGTTAATATAATGGTCGTTAAGAAGGAGAAACAAAATTTCCCATCTCCCATTTCGGAAATATTGATATTAACTTTAGATTTGTATTGAAACAGACCATGCACCGAAACTTCTAAGCTTATTACTTCCCGAAGCTGAACCCGAACCGGACCTAATCTGTTCGGAAAGCGGTTGAAGATATGACTTAAGACATTTTTTTAATAAGATTTTATTCAACTTTTTTTCCCCATTTTCAAAAAAGCTTATTCGACGGAAGCGACCAACTATAGGGGCATATCCTGTATAAACACAATAGCAAAAATTTTTACATCGGTGCTTTATACACGACTAGAGTCTTGGTTAGATGGGCAGAGCAAACTAAGCGAATTTCAATTCGGATTTAGGCGAGGATACTCGACGGTGGACAGCCTTTTTGTGCTTACATCTACAGCGATCACGTACCTGGAAGAAAAACGAAAACTTTATCTCTGATTTGTAGACTTTAGAGCGGCATTTGACTCAATTAAACGAAGAAGCCTAATTTATAAGCTAAGCAGCATTGGTGTTTCATCGAAGTTTTTAACGGTAATGCAGGCACTATACGAAAACAGTACAACCTCAGAATGAGACGGCTCACAACTGTCTGAATGCTTTTCAAACAACTCTGAAGTCAAACAGGGGTGCCTGTTAAGCCCGCTTTTGTTTGCACTGTTTATAGACGACTTAACAACGTCACTTTCGGGAAGCATTTTAATTGGAGGTTCGCGCGTAAAACTCTTGATGTATGCAGACGATTTGTTAGATGAACTGTACGCATACTGCTGCCTTTGGGGTCTGGAAATCAACACAGAAAAAACAAAAATCATGGTCGTTAGAGACAACCGAGGTCGCATCGCTGCAGATGAAAATGGCAAATGAAGTCAGCAATAATCGAACGGGTTACCTCCTTCAAATATTTGGGAATTACTCTGTCCCCCAACATGTCGCTGAACTCACACATGCAGGCAAAAATTAGAGATTCTATAAAAGCTCTAAATAGTACATGGAATACGCTCCTGGATAAACAGCACGTGCCACAGAGTGTCAAGTACCGAATGTTTGAAGCCACTGCCCGATCAATTATAAGTTATGGCTTTTAGATGTGGGGTTTCAGGACATACGAGAAAATAGAAAGACTCCAAAGATATTTCATCAAAAAAATCTTTCGTCTACCGCGTCATTCGCCAAACTACGCAAACCACTTAGAAACTGGTCTCCCTTCGCTATTTACGTATACTCTGGGCTCACATTTTGGATACATGAGAAAGACGTTTGACCTTCCCGAAAGTCGCCTGGTATACACTATTGCAAAATTTTTATTGGAACGTCGATCTCACTGCTTTGCCGTTTGGCGCGCTTTGGCTGAGGAGCACAATCTGCAGATTGACCTAAGCGATAAAGCGTCCTGGAAAAAATCTCACAGCAGCTTACTAGAGAGAATTGACTGTAGAAATCGTGCAAGCTTTTTTGACCAAGCCTACAACAGCTCTAGGAGGATGTTATATAAGCGCCTGAATCTCTCCGTGAATCTCTTACTTCAACGTCAAATACAGCGTATCACTTATTTCCTTCGTTTTCCGAGCACGCTGTGAATTGCTTCAACTCAACCATAGATCATATGGAAATACACCAAACGTATGTTCCCTGTGCAATCTTAAAAGCATTGAAGACACGACCCATTTCGTCGCAATCTGTCCAATCCTGCAGGAAATCAGGGTTGCCCATTGGCGTCTTGGAAATCTAAACCTTGAGCAGTTGATCTCAATCCTAAACGGACCCAACTGGAATACGCTCTACCAATTTTTAAAAGAGGCTTCTGTCTATAGGCAGAGCATTATAGCAGAATATTTTTGATTATATTTTATTCTCTTTAACATGTAAATTTTCTAAAGAAAAGCTGACGGCTACAAGCCATAGCTGAATGTATCATTGTTATCTATTTATTTATTTCTGTTAATCGAAAAACTGTTAACTCTGTATCTTAAAAAAACTATAAATTGAAAAAAATTAAAAATAAATAAAATTACTATAATAACTATTTAGCATAATCCGATTTTGAGAAGAAAAATAAAGCGTAAAATTTCGGAATTTCAATGCTTACGTCGCAGTACGTCACGGTACAGGTCGATATGAAGGTTAAGAACAAAAAAAACTATAGATTCGACAAACTCAGAAACAGGTCCACAAACTAAACTTTAGACTTAATTATGGGTTCGAATCCCCGGACCGAAACTTCTAAAGAACTTAATAGGTTTGCAGACGTGATCAAAAATGATCTGCGCAAATAATCCAAGCCGAATATAACACCATTTTCTATTTAAATTTAGCATTTCCAATGGAGCATTCACCCCCCTTCCCATTCTCCAACATAAAATGGCTGTTAAGCTTCATTTAAATATGAAATATGCTTCCAAATTGTCTGACGACGCCCACAGAAATCCCCTTATTGTCGTTTCCAAATCAAATTTGATGGCAAATTAAATTAAATAACACACTTTGGCTCGGCAGAGGGAATCGAGCAAATATATCAAAATATCAACTGCTGAACTGCTGCTGATAAAAATCGGGTAAATGCCAGCAAATTACAAACTGCCCCTTCGAAAATCAACATCAGCATCGTGTGCACATATTTCGATGTAATTTAATATGTGGCACGCGTTTGGGCAACTTTTTCAGAGCCAGAGTCAGAGCTGAGAACTTGCAGGACACGACTCAATTGTTGCCAATGAGAGCAATTGTGCTGGTGTCGTGGCCAAGGGGTGAAGGGATAGCTGCGCGGCGCTGGTGTTGGAGGGGTAGGACGAGTAGGAGGCGGACTGGTAATTGCATTTGTTAGTGCTCTAATTGTTTGGGCAAAAGGTTACTGTGCCTAGGATAACAACAAGAGACTTTTAATAAGCACACTCGCACATTCCGCCCACAAAATAAGAAAAAGTTACAACTGAAAGTGCCTTAAAAACGGGGTAACTTGTCGGGGCAACTATTAAGAGGGCGGCCTAATGAGTTTCATAAAATATTGCAAGAGCCTACAATTATAATTGTAACAGGAATAAAGCAGGGTAAGCGTAATCAAGCAAGGATCAGGAAACCTTTTGTTTAGAAATTATGATTATTTCAGAATCGTTTGAAACACAGGATGCTAAAATGCTGTAGCTGATTTTGAAATCAACAAAAGTCAAGTCATGCGCCAGAATTTCTAAGGTTCTAAGAATTTCGTCTTAGGTGTTCCCAGGTACGTGGGGTATTATTTATATACCGGGAGCTAGTAACACTACTGTGTATATTTAAAATCTTTTAATACCAAAATAAAGTTTGGCATTTTTGAGCATAAGCTCTAGCCAGCATTTTTTGAAGTTTTTGATCACCTTCGAGTATTTTTCGAGTCCTCAGTCTGATTAAAATAGTCTTAAATGCGCATATTTTCTGATCATAAATGATACTTTTGTCGGGAGAAAATGGTACTCTAGACGCGTCTCTTCATGAAGAGTTGTTTATTCCCCGTTTTTTAGATCAGTTTCGACTCGATTTCGAGTTATTTTTAATCAATCACTTTTTAAGCAATTTTATGAGTACTTTCTGAGTAAGTCGCACATGAAAAAAAAACTCTTTTTAATCATCAAAAGGGCTCGAATAAAAAACGCTTAGGTAGTTCTTGTTCAAATGATCTTCCAAAGGTGGGAAGGGTCTGTCAACGTTTTGATGTAATAGCGCTATTTGTGTTGCTTACAGTGAGATGAAAAAAAAATTTAGTGGTTTCATGGGACTATTTTTTAGAACTTTCGATGTTGATTATCTCAACTAGAGTGGGTCGGTAAACACATTTCTTTGTATAGCGATAGATCACCATCAAAAACCACTGAATATCGCTGGTGACTGTGTCCAAAATCGGTGGTTGTGCTAGGAAACATCGATGCTGTGATGCATCGATGGTATTGCAAGAACGTCATGTGACATTCCGTGAGCTTGAGGCATCCCTAAACATTATTTCCACCATTTAGCATACATATGTACAGCATACATTGTTCGCTCAAAAAATTGCTCGTGTTAATTGGAAAAAAGAAATAAAAGTGCTTCGAAAATTGCAATGCAAAAGTGCATACATTTTCATGGAGAATGTTTTGAAAATTGCAATGCAAAAGTGCATACATTTTCATGGAGAATATTTTGAAAAACAATAAAGTTTATTTTATTTAAAAAATTTCTTATTATTTGCTATTTCTGAAATATAAATAGTACCCTACGTACAATGCAAACTTACCTTTTGGAAACAGGCGCATGAATAGCAAATTTTACTAAAATTTAACACGTCGAATAGAAAGAAATCTCCTTTTAAACAGTAAATAATGATCATAGGATAAGACGCTCTTACACTGACATGAAAATGAACCTCTAAAATCAATTAGCTACATATTCTGATCTCACATAGAAAGTATAAAAGATACACAGAGAGAAAAAATCTAGTATTTCGTGCTTGAACTCAGTATATTCAAACTTAATAGTCAAAAACAACATCAGCCTGGAAATTCGAAGAAGAATCACGCTCGCAAACCGATGCTATTACGGGCTAAGTAGGGAGCTCAAGAGCAGAAACCTCAAGCGAAGAACAAAAATAGCGCTATATAAGTCGCTTATCATCCCAGTCCTGCAATACGGCGCAGAAGCATGGGCAATATCATCAGCGGATGAGGCGGCGATTGGCGTTTTCGAGCGAAAGATTCTTCGCAGGATTTATGGACCTTTGAAAGTTGACGAGGATTTTCGCATCCGAAGGAGTGACGAACTGTATGAGCTCTATGGGGATACTAAGCAACTGCGGCTGCGCTGGCTGGGACATGTTACCCGTATGGATGATCAAGCTCCAGCAAAAATGGTCTACAAGAGGAATGCGAAAGAACTGGGACAAGGCAAGGTGGGACCACCTCTAACGTGGGACGACCAGGTGCGGAAAGACATTTCCAAGCTTGGCTTGAAAAACTGGTGACAGCTCGCACGGAGCAGAAGCGACTGGCGGACATTAGTTGCAGCGGCCGAGACCGTCAAACGGTTGTGATGCAAGCATCGGGCCAATAAAGAAGAAGAATAGTCAACTGAGTCTTGTCAAACTTATGTCAAGTACGTTTTTTTAAGTACTCCATACTTGAATATTGTATTTTCAGACTTAAAAGTGGAGTAAAAAACATTTGAACATAAAATAAAACGAGAAGGCCAAGCACAAGAACAAGAAATCTTTTTGGCGCTTTGCTCTGTCAAGTCGGACATTACTATTCACCGCTATATTTGTAAAACCATTATATCGAAATGTATGTTACCTAATTGTCATTAATGTTTGAGCAAAAAAACTGTTTTTCAAATTTGGTAAACATATGGATTGATTTTGGTGATGAGGATGATCAGAGATTAGTTTTTTTTTAAATATTCTTAGTAGTACATATATGGACTAATTTTCTACAATTTTTTTGGTGTAGTAGATTGGGGCGATTTTAAAAATTGTTTCTTAATTAACCGATTTTCGCCATTGCCCATTGATGTTAGATAGATTAGCCCTTCAAGCACAAGAAAATAAACATATGAACCCTCTGATCAAAGATACATTCATACTTTTGTCCTACGATGTTTGGCACGAGGGATATCTTAAAGTAATTGTTATTTTTAATTTTTATAATAAAAATTTTTCATATCAATTAATTTATAATTATATAATAATTTTTTTAAAATATAATAATAATTTTTTATTACAATTATTATAATAATTAATAATTATTAATTTTTTTATAAAAATTTAAATTAATTGTTTTTCCTAATTGAAATAAAAAAATTATAATTTAAATTAAAAAATTAAAAATTATAATTATATAATTAAATTTAATAACTGTTTTTTCGTAATTTTTATCATAAAAGTTATAACAGTTACGGTCCCTGGTTTCAACACAGTTTTGGAGAGTTTGATCAAAATTTTATGAATATATCGTATAGCTGCCATATAACAAACTGGCAGAAATATATCATGCTCCAAGGGTATATTAACTTCGGTAAAATTTGGCAAGAATTGGGCACTGGATTAAAAGAATTATTACACCATCGCTGGATTTAGCCTGACAATTTATTTTTTAGTTTATGAACATAAGGAATTGTACTTGTACACCATCAAACTTTTATGTTTACACGTTGATTTGACCATGCAGCCTTTTAGTTTCCCCATTCAACGTGCCCGAACAAGAAGTCATCTGACTTCCACCCAAGACCTCAAGCAAAAGCTTTTCATATTTATTCCAAAATAATTGCCAACACGTGCCCTATCAGCGTCAATCAACCCAAAACAGAGAGTGTTCCGAAACCAGGAGAACAGTTCTGTAGCGAAACGTTTTCGCACTTATGCACATCATTTAGTGCATTCACAACGGCAAACCCGCATATGCAGATCCCAAGTGGAGGGTTGTTTTTTTTTTTTGTTAAGTAGCCGGGCCAGGCAACAACTGATTAAGCCGATAAGGCCTCAAGTTATTGTTATGACTCAAGCACAAAAAAACAAGTAGAAAGGTTGTTGTCTGTCGCCCGCTGAGCGTTTCTGTGGCAATTTAATCAAATTAATTTTCTCACGTGTTGTGCTTTTTTCTCTGCCTCCGGCTCACAGCAGGTTCTCTCAAAAGAATCGACAAGTTAATCAAAATTTCAAAATGGCACAATAGATAGACATATGTTTAACATTGCACGGCATTTCAGGCAGGCGCTCTACACTTATTGTTCCCACACATTCAAATGGTTAAAAGGAGATCATGAAGTTGTGCAAATGTATGTACGAGGTAGAAGTAAACATTCTTAACTTAACTATTATAACTATTTATTCTAAAAAGCACAATAAGATCCGAGGAAATGAATCAAGAGTACAGAGTATTTTGATTTCGGGGCACTCGACTACAGCGTTCTCACTTGTTTATTATTAGAAAGTTTTAAGTGAGATTGGGCACATCTTTCAGGGGTTATCTGTGTAGGTCTTTGGGTGCTCATTGTTTTCAGACTGGACAACTAAATTATTAGCTTAAAGTCTGCTGTAGCAGCGAGTCGCAGCCAAACCTAGTCATGTCATATTTTACCATTCTCTTTTTATTAACACTAACCCTAGCCGAATCTCAAGCAGGCTGTGCATACAAAATCTTTGCCAAATCTCATTAATTGATTTATTACAGAATGACCCATTACTTGAGTGCTCTGGCTATTGCTATGAGGTGGTCAAACCTCTTCTTAGGTACATACCTTCTATGCAAACCCGCTTAGAAGTCTGTGAGGCAATCAAACCAACCGATGCTCAAACTAGAATCGCTAAGCTTGAGGCTCAATTGACCGACCAACAGAAGTTGACCACCGATTTGACCAATCAATTGTCAATAATTAATCAGCAGCTTGTTGACTCTGAAAATAGATTACAGAAGGTTGAGCAAAAGCAGACGGAAATTGTTGTCCCAGGCAACCAAGAAAAGACCACCAATTTGTCGAATCAAGTGGAAAAAGCTCTCCTTCGACTGGAAAATTTAGGCAATAGATTGGAAGATATCAATAATCAAACACTTGCTATCTGTCAGGCTACACTAGCCAAAACAGAAATCGCGTTGGATGGAATGAAAGACAAATGCAATAAGATAGGAGCAGAGGCACTTGCACAACCCAACAACCGGAAAAACAAAACTGACTTGAACCTGTTTCAGAAAATTGGTAGTAAATACTATTATATTGAAAAACAGGCGGAACTTGAATGGCATGATGCTTTACAAAAATGTTCTGAAATGGGCGCACATTTGGTTAGTTTACAAAACGAAAAGGAATTAAATGAACTAATCAAACATCTGGCAAAAGATCTGTATTGGTTGGACGTGCAAGATCAAGAAGAAGAAGGAGTATATATGTCCCAAACTACTGGGAAGAGGAAAAATTTTCTAAAATGGAATTCGGGAGAACCAAACAATTCAGGAAATGGTGAAGATTGTGTAGAGCTTATAAAATCTTATGCTGCGATGAATGATGTACCATGTTGCATGCCTCGATATTTCATTTGTGAAGCCGACCCTTAAACCATTCATTGGTCATGCAAAATTCATATCAATTAATAAATTTAATCAACATATATGTATTCTGTTGTAAAGTGAAGTTGGCCAATTTTTTCAATGTGTTTATCACTTATTTTATTTAAAAGATAATTATTAAAGGAAATATAGTTGGGATAAAGGGAAAAAAATCCCGGTTTTTTTTTGTGCGTGAAAGTAGACATGCTTATCAAGAATATATATATAGTATATACATATATATGGGCCATTCTTATTCACGGTTATCGGATTCACTAGGCATTTTAGGGACCAAAAAAAAAAAAATTGCTCTTTTTCAGTTTGTTAAATTGGAAAATGGTCCATCACGTCTGGATTTTTGAAAATTTGAGCTAAGAGCTGCTTAAAATGCCTATTTTGACCCTTTTTAAGCGTGTTTTGTAAGGAGCCTCTGCTTTTGTTGTGACTTTCTTGTATATTATCGTAATATACTATTTCTTAACTTTAAAGTAAACTTAAAATTCAACGGTTTTTTAATCAAGGTAAAAATTTATGAATGCATGCTCTCGCGTTGACAATATTTGTATTAAATTTAAGTTCGATATCTAGTTATTCAATTTCTTTTATTGTGGGCCCCGTCCCCGTGGGAGTGGAAAAAATTTGAAATAAAGTCTACATTTCTTCAAAGTGGTTGCTCTAGCTCTAGCTTCATACAGACAGAGTAACAAACGGACGGACGGGCAAGGCTTCTGCCTGCCACATACATTCGCACGACTTTATTAGAGTAAAGGGTATAAAAAGCTTGTCGAAAAGCTTTCGTAAAATTCGAACAGGTCTCTTACGCTCGGTTAAACTTGATAGGCACAGGCGCCTTCTAGACAGACTGAACAGCTTATTTAATTCTGGTGCTCATAAGCAGAAATATAGTTTGTGATTTTTCCGACACCTACCTGTCGCAATGTCAGCAACAAAAGTATATCCTCCAAACATACCTGAATATTTAGAAACAACAATTAACCAAATTCAAATTTAACCAAATCATAGGGGATAGTGCAGTGTGACCGTTTGACATTTAGTGGTTCAAATCCGTTCAAATCCTAGGTTATCCAAACAATTTTTATCGAAATTTTGCTTATTTCAATCCATATAATATATATCATTATAGTATATATATAAAAATGAATGTTTGTCTGTCTGTCCGTTATTACAGATTGGTTCTGGAATCTTCCAAATGCATATTTTTGACATTTCAGTGAATTTGCGAACATAATCAAGAGTAAGAGGGTGATTTTTTTTGCCGTAAAAGTTCGAAAATGGCAATTGAAGACGCATATATAAGAAGTGTAAAGCAAAAACCTCGAAATTTTCAACATTTTCATTTCAGTATTTACGAAAGTGCTGAAGATAGTAAATAAGAGGTTTAGATTGAACAGTCCAAAATATTTTGTGAAATTTGCATTTTACGGTGAAAGTGAAATTCACCAAATTCTATAATGAGTTAAGATGACCATAAAGATTTCATAGATAGCAGTAGTGTACATGATTGTAGACTGAACGGCACAAAAATTTGCGATATTTGCTAATTTTGATAAGTTGGAAAACAAAATCATGAAGATTTGAAAGATTGCAATAGCTAATAGCAGTTTATATACTCTTGGAGCTTGATATATGACTGACAGTTTGTATGGCAGCTATACTATATAGTGGTCCGATTTCGACAAATCTTGTTAAAATTATGTAAAATCATTGAAAACTTATAAATACGAGCGTTGGGAGCGATAACATTGAAAACAAAAAAGGTTTTCTCACTAAGACTTTTTTCAGACCTAACTTTTGTATGGCAGCTATACTATATAGTTGTCCGATTTTGACAAGCCTTGGTGAAATTATGTGAAATCATAAAAAACTTATAAATACGAGATTTGGGAGCGATAGCATTAAAAACAAAAAAGTTTTTCTCACTAAAACTAGTTTTTCAACCGATCGTTCCTATGGCAGCTATATGCTATAGTCATCCGATCCGGCCGGTTCCGACAAATGTGCAGCGTATTTGTACCAAAAGACTTTGTGCAAAGTTTGGTTAAGATAGCTTTAAAACTGACGGAGGAGATAGCATAGAAACAGACGGACAGACGGACATGGCTATATCAACTCAGCTCTTCATTCTGATCAAGAATATATATACTTTATGTGCTCGGAGTTGCTTCCTTCTATGCGTTACAAACATCCGGACGATTTCAATATAGCCTCTCCAAGAGTATAAAAACGGGTAAATTGACGGGTGAAAACTGTAAAATTTTATAAATTGTAATGGTCGCAAACAAAAGGAAGTTCCGTTGGTTTTATTTTGGAATTCAAAATTCGCGCCTTACGATATTAGCATAGACACCAACCCTTCCGATAATCGCCTTTGCAACTCCACCCTCAAGCCTGAGTTGTTTCGCGATAAGCTTATCTTCGCCTATTCCCCCTGTGGTGAATAGTCATTCAACTCACCTGCATGGGGTCTATACTTTTGACCTTGCCCACCCTGAGTCTTTTCTGTTGGAGCCCCTCAAAGAAAAAAGCTCATCTTAGAAAATTATAATTCCCTGGAACAAGTAAAACCACATGGGATTCCTGACTTGAATTTGGAAAATTTAATCCAAATGATCTTAAGCCATCCTTGACTGAAGTGGTCTTAATCCAATGAAATATCAAAAGAGCAAAAAGGTTGGAGAGGTAATTATACCCGTTACTTGTAGAGTAAAAAGGGTGTACTAAAGTCGTGCAAATTTATGTAACAGGCAGAAGGAATCATTTCCGACCATATAAAGTATATATATTCTTGGTCAGCATCAACAGCCGAGTCGATATAGACATGTCCGTCTGTCCGTCTGTCTGTATGAACACCTAGATCTCGGAGATGGTAAGAGATAGAGTTTTGACATGTATGGGACAAATGCTTCTTATACTTGCAGGCAGATCAAGTTTATTTTTATTTTTTGCCACGCCCCCTCCCGTCCCCTCAATTTGGAAAAAACGTAATATCTCCTACATTTTTGAAGATAGACAATTCGTACCTTCTAGAGATAGTTACACTGAGAAAAAAAGGATAGTTTTTGATGATCCTTACGATCTTTAACTATCCATTTGGACTGGATAGTTAGCTATTTTTTTAGGATCCATTAGATATTTTCGAAGTCGATTTATTTTCGCTTAAAAAGGAAATATCAGGAAATAAATTTTTCATTGATCTTTATTTTTCATCCAAAGGAGCTGAAAAATGTGAAAAGTATATTTAAAAAAATGGATCTTAAAGTGGATATTTGAATATCCATTCTACGGGGATCTTTTTTTTCTCTGTGTACTTATTAGCAGTGCGGTTCTTAAATGTAAATAAAAAATGTAAATGCTGGCTATACAGCTCCTCCAACGGGGCCAGACAAGCTTCTCTCAATCTCTTGGCTTGTGTGCCTTAAATTTTTCGCACAAGAGAAGGGGACCTACAGTTTAACGCCGGATCCGAACGGCAAAGTTAGAGAATTTGCTTTTTCATGGCTAGTTACTTCACAGCTGGTGAAGGTGACCGTATGTGTAAAAGCTATTTTCTAAAGAAAGAACAAAACTTTTAGTATTAGATGTTCAGAGGCGGTATCGAACCCACGACCTCCCGTTCTTAAGTTATGAGCAAAAAAGTGAACCAAGAGCAACTGTCATCTATCTCAGAGAGCCGAGAGAGAGAGTTGAAAAAAATTAAGACCCCTCCCCACAACGGAATACGTCACCTTGTATTAAATTCACCTTGGTCTGGTCCACGTCAGGTGTGGCATTTATGCCGATCAAGGTAACAGTTATTTATTTTGCTCGCGTTGGTTACCCACTAAGGACCTGTTTTTCACAGCCCTCAAGCTTGCAAAGTGCGAAACCCGTGTCTTTCCCAGCGAAATCCCTTAAAGCAAAGGCATTGAACGAGCATCTGTAACCAGCAACTAAAACGTGTGAATGGTGAAAGCACGGTTGCCACTTGAGTATAAAATAATGCACCAAAAAAATTTAAAAAAAGAACCATTTTCATAAAAAAGAGCCAACATTTTTTTCTTCCTTATTCATGTTATAATTTCAATATATCTTTTTGTCAATAACGTAAAATCGCACATCCATTTCATTTCTTAAGTGTTCATAAACATACAAATTAAAATTAAAAATTTTTCTTGTACCTTTTAATTAACTTGTTAACATTTAAAATAACCAAAACAGTCAATATTCATTATTAAGTCCTAAACAAATTTCTTCACTTATTCGTGTTACATTTTCATTTCATTGAGAATTCTTAAAAGTACAAGTAAAAACAATCAATTTTTGTATACCTTGAACTCATTAAAAACGAGAGTTAAAGTCGGCTCTAACCGACTTCGATATACCCGTTACTCATGAAAAACATGTTCAACAGAGTTCCTGCGTTCCTTAAGCTAAGTTCACACAGGCAAATAATTTGACAAATTTTTAGGAAATTTTGATAAATATTTGGCTATATAGCCATGATTGCAGATTTTGCAGGACTTAAATCATTAACTATGATTCTATTCACTAATAATTTGATCAAATATGGCCGAAAAGTTCGCCAATTTGGATAATTTAACCAAATTTTCATAAATATTTGTCAAATTATTTGCCTGTGTGAACTTAGCTTTAAGCTAAGTCAAATTATTTTACACAAACTGTCATGGCGGAGTTTGACTGATTCGAGTTCGAATTTGTCTGGGTGTTAACACACACGTCAAATAAATTTTAATCGAAATTTGTCGAAATTTCGGAAGTTTCGATTGAATTTGGCTTAGTGTTCACACTTGGAAATTTGGTGTGCGTCAAATTTGTGTTTCACAAAAACTATTGTAGAATGTCGATAGCCGCAGTCGAATTATCGGCTTTCAAAAACAAAGGCATTCCATATTGCTGGGTGCTTTTCCACCAGAGATATCAATTTCAAGGTGACCTCTTCGTTTAAGGGCCTGGACACTCGTGGGCGACTGCGTGCTTGCTTTGCCGACGGCTCGTCGTAAAGTACTTTTAAAAATGATTCGGCCATCTGATCAACGACATGTAATAAATTAAAGTCAAATTCTTGTTTATTATTTATGTACTAACAATTAAAACGCAATAGTCACCTCAAAGACAATTTCTGCGGGACTGTTTAATTAGAGATGACAAGTCCAACATATATGGACAACATTGCGATAATTCTTTTGCAATTTTTGTGATTTCTTAATAAAAAAAATATATTACTCTACTTTAACTAGTTCTATTATGCTAATTCTTATCCAAATTAGTTATCCAAACTGATTTACAAAAGTCCTAGCAATTAAAATACTCGGACTATCATCACAAGTTTGCCAAAGTTTGTTCTTACATTTGACTTGCAAGATCAAACTCGGCAAATCCGATAACAGTTTGACAAACAGTGTTCACATTGCGTTCATTGCTTGGTGAAACTCGTCAAATCGGTCGTCAAATGAGTTTGACTGCAAATAAATATGGCGTTCACACACAATTTAAACATATTTTGTAAAATTTTCGGCATATTTGACAAATTAATTTGACTGTGTGAACTTAGCTTTAGGGTGACCATCCAAAAAGTAGGCAACATTTTTTTTTTTTTTTGGGTGGGGGCGGGGTGCCTGGTTCACTTTTTGCTCATAACTTGAGAAGCGTTCATCCGATCTTTATCATTTCTTCGGCAAATCGATTCATTTTGCTAATTACTAACTATCTCTAAAAGGTACGAATTATCTATCTTCAAAACTGTAGGAGATATGAGCATCAACAGCCGAATCAATTTAGCCATGTCCGTCAGTCTGTCTGTATGAACGCGTCGATCTCAGAGACTGTAATATATAGTGCCACAATTTTTGGCATGTAAGTAGATATGCAAGTGCGCCTCCCCATTTTTTGAATTAACTAAAAAAAAAAAAGAAATCCAAAGCTAAAGCCCCACAGTACTTGGTATAGGGTATTTTGCTGTCGGGGCACTCGGCCGTAACACTCTTACTTGTTTGTACTTGTCATGATTTTCTATATTTGTAAGTTATTTTTAGACCACACATAATTTGTATATGTATATGTATTCTTACAGAGTTTCATTCTGAATAAAATTCAAGTCTGTTTCTCAATCTGGTTTTTATTAAACTTATGGCAAAAAAATTACCCTCCGCCGAATCGAAGCTGTGTGGAATGGAAAATATATTTCTAATATATCCAACTAATTTCTTAAAGATTTCAATATTAACCCCATTTTTTACTTTTGCCACCTCTTCCCAAAATAAAGAAATATCTTTTCTTTTTGTAACTTAGCTTCTGTCAACTTTAACATGGCCCATTGGAAATAATTTCAACAGGATCCGGTCAACATAAATTCTTCAAGTTTTCACTTAGTGGCATTATTTCAGTTTCTTTGCCCAAATTACGTTGGCTGGTGCAATCATAATGAGATCTTCTCTCGTCTTAAATCAAACTGCCTCATTACTTTCAGAAGCAGCTCCAAGTAAAACTCGCGTATCGTTTCCTTTACTTTTAAAGTTGTGGATTTCTCTATACACTGGCTATCCATATATTATATGTATGTATTGTTGGGCATTCAGACCAACAAAAATTTTGTCAACGCGCCATAAATAAGAATTTAAGTCGCTAACATTAAAGCTACTAAGTTCCATATTCCATAAACAATATGTATGAATGTAATATGTGTATTTTGAAAATATATCTTTCAAACTATAAAAATATATTTAAGAAATTTGCAACTATCAATTAGTGTTGACAGCGAAAAATATCCTGGATCTAATTTAGGTTTCGAATAATTTTCCACTTTTTCGCTTAAGCCAATTATAAGAAAAAAGAGCCAAAACGAGACAATTTCAATAAAAAAGTACCAGTGCACCAACAGGAAAAAAAACACCAGTTTTGGTGCAAAAACACCAAGTGTGGCAACCGTGGGTGAGAGTGCAAGTGCTATTAAGGAAGGTCGGCAAGAGTATTTGGGCTCTAAATTTTGTTAGTGATCAAATAGATAAACGGCTTGGCCACCGCCAGTGCTTAAAGGTCACCCAAAAAGCTCCCAAGCCCATCTTTCGGCCAGATCAGAGAGATAGACAAATAATCTCAAAATAGTGTATGAGCCAGAAAAATACCAGTTCGACCACCAAAACTGAAAAAGTGCAACGAAAAATGGGTTACAAGTGCAGTAAACCTATAAAGGCCAAATTAATGAAAATAATGTGTAAATAAGTAAAGAGAAATCGAAAACCACACCGCAAATCGATCATAAATTCTCTTTTAAATTACTCTCGTTTTGTGCTATATTTTGATACCCTACATATAGAGCATATAAAAAGAAAAGAAAATGATCCAACCAAACCTGTGAGTGAGAAGAAAACAAAGTGAAAACCAACTGCTTATCTAAAATCATGCAAAAGTAAAAGTAAATGTGGCATATAAATTTTCTAACCAAAATTAAAGTCGAATTAACCATCAACACAGCTAATGATCATCGTCGTCGAGAAGGCCTTCGTCGAGGATGGTATGGGTGATATATTTATAATAGCTAAGAATTAACCATTAAAACAAGAAAGTACTAGAACATGATTAATATTCGCTAAATATTGAAAGCAGTAAATAAAAATAATTCTTTTAATTCTTATGGGGTCTTTTGCAACAAAACATATTAAAAAACCATGGTTGGGTGGGTAAAGAATTGGGAGTGGCTACTAACACCTAAGTCCACCCCATTCCTTTAACAACAAAGAGTGTGCATCCCAAAGTGAGTGCTAGTTTTGAGATCGGAGGGTTAGATTAGCCTTTAGACCAATAAACCCGTTTGTAAATTTTGAGGGAAAGTTCCCCAGTTTCCAGTATCAGGAGGTATTCTATAATAAAATTTGTGTAGTAGTGATCATTTACGGCAGCAACAACCCACCCCATCCCGCTAGAGCTACAAAGGAAGGGGTCCCGCTCCGCTGTTAAGTTGATGATCCTCTGGCCCAGTCGAGATTGGCAGGTTGACTCGAAGCAAAGTATAAAGAAAGCGTCCCTGATCTCAACCTCGTACACTTCAGAATTATTCTGGAGGCTTATCGAGAGGCAGGCAAATATTACAATAAAATATTAAAATATTTAGACTATCATGCAAATTTAATAATTGGCAATTGGAAACGGGCAAAAAGAAGGTGTTGGTAAATCGGTTTAAAAAATCGCAAAATTTGCAAAGTAATCCAAAAAGGGTTTATATTGTCATGAAGATGGGTAGTTAATTATGAAAATTATGAAATTTCGAGATCATACATACCAGGAAGAAGAAGATTTGATGGTGTGCAATTAAAGACGGGTAAATAGGAGATGTGGGTCAATCGGTTTAAAAAAATTAGAAATATGCAAAAATTCGTATATGAGTTCTGATTTACATGAGGACGGGTAAATGGGAGGTGTTGATCGAACGGACCAAATAATCACGAAATTTTTCAAATTCGATCACGAATGGCGGATGGCGAAGCTCGAAAAGTCCAAAAAAAGATGCAATTGTCGAGTAAGCTTTGCTTCTTCGTCTTGTGTTTAAAATTTAAAAGGGGTGTAGCAACGCACGCCGGGTACTTGCTAGTCTATTATAAGATTACCCCAGGATAAATGTAAACTTTGTTAGGATTAAAAAGTAGGATCAACTCAATCCTATATTGTTTTCATTACAATTTAATATAAATGTCTAGCCAAATATACTGTTTTGTACCATTGTATATATATTTGAACAATAGAAAATTTTGTTGTGAAAAAATATCGTAGAATTGTTTGGTTTATTTCCCATTATATAAAAGAGAGTATAGAAATATCGGGTGCACCATCCAAATAATAAATTCATTAGGTTTTTATATTTCATAAGAGCTTCGAATTAATGATTCTTCTGTTTTTATTGTTGTTTCGTTTACTGCTTATAAAAATGCTTATCAAGGTTTCGCATGCATGTATTTTGTAATTTACACAGTTCCAAGTTAGATGATTGTTTTTTTGTGTTGCCTGCTGTGTTTAGCTTTAAATACTTTAATACGTTCGTAAGTGTGTAATACATGTATAGTAAATATAGATTTGTTAGTTATGTGAGAAGATTTATCCTTTCAATTGTTCAGCAAATTTCCTTTGCATTAATTTTCTCTGCCATTCAGTCATTCATACAAATTCAATTGTTTATAACTAAATTGTGTAATTTTATTATTTATTTATCAAAATATATCAAATGCTAATTTATATTTTAAAGCTTTCTATTTAGTTATTGTGTTTAGTATTACAATTCTGTTATTTTTATTTTGTTTACCGTTTTTAACAAATTTTTACGTTAGGATTTTCGATATAAAAAAATTTGGCAGCTGCACTGGAGTAAGTCAAAACGATGTTTAAGATGCAATTTATCTAGTAGTTAAATTTATTTAAACACTAACCACACTTTGGAATTCCTTAGCTGTTAGTAGACAAGTAAAAGTAATAGTTTGAGTGTGAATTGTTTATTTAATTTCTTTTGATTGATTTTCATTTTCTTGGTCAGCGTGGGAGTTCGGTTAAGAAAGAAATTATTAGTTTGATTTCTACATTTTTACAAATGTTTAAAGTATATATATTTTATTTTAAATTTGTGTACAATGTGTGCTAAAATTTAATTGCAAGAATCCCTTAAACAGCAAGACAGGCATGGCAATTTTTGTTTTTGTATTTTTAAATAATGTAGTATTTTGCAGTTTAAGTTTTATAGCTGGAGTATAATAATATTTGTCTGTCCATTAAATCGGATCTCAATAAGGCAATATTGAAAAATCTAGATCTAAGCACTCAAAAAAGGACATTTCCATATTATAAATAATAAATTCTGAGACCAAAAAATGGATGTTTAGTACAAAGAGTTTGCTCGCGCTGGCCATAATGTTTACTTTCATTTTGTTTTATTCTTCGTACACACTAACAAGCAACAGGGAGGAGGCTGAATATTTGTCTCTAAGATGAGCATACTACATACATATTTTTGCTATCTTACAAGTCCGTCGACTTTGTTGTAGCAATAAATACAATTACCAAGTTGTCGGTCTGGGCAAGAATACAACTATTAAATAATTTTAACAAGCAGACTGCGCGATGTGTAATATTAAAGACTTTACTACTTACGACAAAACGGAGATTATGATATTTGCAAGAAAGGCAGAACAACTATGGAAAAATGGCACGCATTCCGCGTTTAAAAATGTAAATAATTGAACCTGGAGTAAATGTAAATAACGCTAATGCAAACGAATACTTGAAATAGGAGTGAAGACAATAATTCTTTACTCTAAGCTATTTTATACAAGAAGGCCAAGCTAACTTGGTCGGCGCCGAAGTTTTTATACTTGTGTCTACGGTTTGAAAATATCATAGTTTAAGAACGCTAGCATTCAAATCAAACATTTTTTTCTCCGACTGATGGTCATCCGATTCCTACCAAATTTCGTGAATCTTATTGAAGGCATATCAAATTTACAATCACCGAGTATAAGAAAATTACAAGTAAATGGGCAAGTGGACTTACACGGAGTGGAGGTGAGTTTTAAATACTTTTTGAAGGTCCAGGAAAAACAACTGTAACGATCTGATTGAAAACTTACAAGCTAAATTCTGTAGCGGATAAAGATTCTACAGATATCAAGTGCTATTTTCTAGCAAAACGATAAATTGTCAAATATGCAACCTAGGAGAGGGGGAACTCCATTGCATTTTATGGGAGCGCCAAGGGAAATTTCAATACCTCACAACCCCATGATACAACTACAAGAAAGCGCACTAAGCACTTTAGATTTTCTCAGTTGGCCTTGGTTCAATGATTTAAAGTTGTAGTCTGGTATATCGATCTTACCTAGTCGCTTTATAACGATCCTAATAAAGCGCGTTGAGAGAAGCTTGGTTTGGCCCAGTTGGAGGAGCTGTATAGCCTATTTTACATTTACAACAAAGCGCGTAGCTTGATTTTTTTGTCTGCGTAATCTTTGTGGTTCAATTAGATCTTGCTTTTGTGACAAGGCACTTCCGGTTGCAATACCTTGTAGTTATTGTACTTGGTGTTCAGTAGTAATTACTTTGGTGATTCTAAGCAACTTCAAGCTTCAAAATGTAGACGTGATGGACCATTTCTGAAAACAGATTTGTATTCAGCACAAAAAAGCAGGGAATCAAACCGGAACTGGAACCGCAACCGGTACCGGAACCGATGTTTGTAATTTTTTGTATACCGGTATCCGAGAACCGCTATTTTTAGAACCGAAAAGACCGAAAAGAACCTAAGCATTGTACCGGTACAGTGTCGGTTCTAAGTAAAATAACCAGACTGCAAAATGAGCAGTTATTTTTGGGGGATTTTAACGCAATTTGGCAAAATTGTTCATTTCAAATAATGAAGAGATTTTTATTAGCTTAGCCAAATTTTTGTTCAGTGAAATAGACTAACGTGAGACCAGTTTTTTTTTTTAAATAATGCACTGTGGGCATTTCTACACCAGCCTAGCTAGGAAGCTGACATTTTCGACAAAACGATCTTAAAAGAAACTTAACGCACAGAATTTAAAATTGAAGAAAAGAAAGCTTATAGGATATTGATAATCCAAATCAAATTCGAAAAATATTTCCATTTTTTTGTTTTATAATTATATGTAGAAAAAAAAATTGTTATTGGAGATGACCCAATTCTTGCATAGAAGTATATATAAGTAATATATATTTCCATTTTTTTGTTTTATAATTATATGTAGAAAAAAAAATTGTTATTGGAGATGACCCAATTCTTGCATAGAAGTATATATAAGTACCGCGCAAAAGCCCATAACTACAGCTACAGCTAGCCATATTGCAAGCAAATTAAGAGAGGTATTTTTGGGTACTCTTAACGCAAAGCTGCCAATTTAAAACAAAAACCCCCATTTTTGCATTTTTTATGTAAACGCTTTCGAATGGAAACTTCTTGATAGTTTTTTATTGCAATCTAGTGCGAAGTCGAAAATAAGGAATCAAATTGCGGCAGCTGTTGCTTTTCTAACTTTGATTATTATTAATTTATTTTTTGCAGCAATTTTAAGAAAAATCAACTTTGAACAGATGGCATTCAAGAACTATTTTCTAAAAAGGTTCCGAATTTTGCAACAAAATAGCTATCAGGGGTTGCCACAGAATTCACTAGCGATTTGGCTTCTAGCGATTTGCCAAATCGCCCGAATATTTTCGCCATGCCACAGAACTTCGAGCGATTTCATTTTTTTAGCTTGTTCACAAACCCTTTCGAACTTGACTGCGGAGGGTAGACACCCCGCAAGTGAAAACTAAATTAAGCCTTTTCATGCGGTTTTTTATTTATGTTTTGAATGTGAGCTGTTTGGTAAGTTCTTTTTTAAACAAAACAAACTTAATTTTCTTCAACTGAGTTAAATTTTTTTTATTTCGCACACAAAAATTCAAATTTTCTGCCCGCCAAAAAAAAAATGATACCTTGCAACATGCTGCATGCAGCACGGTTACGCCAAAACTGCGAACGAAAATGTTAGCAAAAGATTTGCTTTAATTAAATAAATGATTCTCGCAGGACAGATGGCAATCGACGATTTAGGGAAGAAGCAAATCTGTAAGAAGACGCTAGAGTGCAGCCTCCTTGGATCCGCATTTGACCTCCTTTCTAAATCAGACGATATACATACATATAAGGCAAGATTATACGGGTAAACGATGCTGTGCTCAAAAATAACATTGGGCCACGCATTATTTAATTCAAGCAATCGGAGGAAAAGTTGGCCAGATTAAAAGTCAGTTCTTTCCAGGCTGCAGCAGCAGCTTCCCTGTCGCTCATTGCGAGATTGAGGCCCAAAACAAATTTCGCTCTAGACATCTGTTAGATGCTTTCCGCTTTATAATTTAATTTTTATCTCTCATTTAACACAAAAATCGCTATTGTATACACTGTTAAAATAAATTCGATTAATTTCGAAATTCAAATGTAAAAAGGTGGCACCACTGAACTACTAGCGATTTGATGAGTCGAAGTGAATGGCCAATTTCACTAGCGATTTAACTAGCGAATTTACTAGCGATTTCGTAAAATACTTATTTATTAAACTTAACGTGTTAAATGTTCTATTATTTTGATGTAGATTATTCACAAATTGAACACCCTTCAAGAATCTACAAGGGTTATTTCAATTTAAATGCATTTTAAGTGCTTATTTAAGCAAATCGCCGACTCAAGAGTGAGCGATTTGCAAATCACTCGAAAACAGGCTCTGTGGCAGGGCGAAATGAAATTCGAGCGAATTTAGAGCGAAAGTGATTTCTGTGGCACCCCTGTATATGTATTCAAAATCATTGCCGACCTTCGTTTTATACAGTTTCCCAAAAAATTGGGACTTTTGCCCAGTTGTAATGTCAAGCTAACCTCTGAACAAAAACTATGAAAAGTAATTCTTTGTGTTCCAGCTACCCAAGTAAGCGAAGAACTTTTTTTTTCCGGTATGAAGTTTTCCTTGTCTCTGCTAAGAAATCAGTTGCACGGAAATACACTGACCGCTAGTGTGCTTATAAGAAGTTATCAAAAATGTACCTTCTTTGTAACCAATTTTCCGCTAATTTTAACGGTCCATACCGGTACGGATCCGAATACCGAAATAAAAATCTAGGTACCGGTACGGAACCGAATACCGAAATAAAATAGAACCAAAACAGAACCTGTTCGAACCAGAACCGGAACCGATATTCGATTCGGTTTGATTCCCTGCATAAAAATCATCAAGAATCATCACCAACCCTTCAACTTCAATATATTGGATTTTGTTACCCAGTGAATGTGAATTAAGGCTTGCTGTGGCATCGGGAGGAAATAATAAATTGTGTTCTACGAAGCAAAACAATTTCGGTTTGGCAATTGTGTGATTTACCCCAACCTCACCAATAATTTCTCGACGGACAGCGTAAAGAAGGAGGTCACGCAAGGGTCTTTCCTAATTAAATTTTAAAGTTTGTGTGTTTCTCAGATCAGATGAACCAAGTATGCTTTTGGCTAGAGGTGTACCCGTGACGTGAATTTGATCGACGTGAACCAAAGTCGTACACCGTGAATATAAGATATGCAGTGCTTGCGAAATTTTTAAAATTTATTTTACCTATTGAAAATGTTTTTGGAATTTTGGAATTTTCGTTAATTTTATATGGAGTCCATTAAAATAGTGACTCAAAGATTAGTTAACAATCAGTTAAATTCACATTCATTGCATTACATTGCCTTCTTTTTTAATGCATAATACAAAAAACATTGTATTTTTTCTTATGAGAATCAGAACGATATTTTGCTTAAGGTAAAAGAAATGTGTAGCAATCCTGAGATCAGTATGGTTCAGAACGATAATGAAGAGCAAAGCTGTCCTAAAAGCAGTCACAGTAAAGCACAATTTACTTAGATTTAGATTCATCATACAAGAATCCGAAATCTTATAAGTAGACAGCGGATTTTGCATATTTTGAAACAGATTTTAATCCTAGAAGACAGTAAATTACTATTATAGGGGAGAAAATTTAAAAATAAATTTTTTGTCAGTTTGGGCACTCTATTTGGACTTACTAGGATTTAGATCTGTTTACAAATATGCAAACACCGCTGTCATCTTATAAGGAACATGTATGTAATCAAATTCAAAATTACATTGAGTTTCCTGTAGAAACTTTGAAAATTTGGAAATATTTTAAAATAAAAAAATAGAGGGAAGCTAACTTCGGCTCGACCGAAGTTTATATACCCTTGGAGCTTCATGTATTCCTGCCAGTTTGTTTAATGGCAGCTATACAAGATATTCATCAATATATTCATGACTGAAAAGTGAAGTGTTTAAAAAAAATAGTTTTTTTCACTAAAACTACTTTTTTTGACCGATCGTTCCTATGGCAGCTATATGCTATAGTCATCCGATTTGGATCAAACTTGAGAATTGTGTAGTAGCATATAGTATTGATCAGTAACAATTTGGGGAGCGATAGCATTAAAAACAAAAAAGTTTTTCTTACTAAGACTTTTTTTCAAACCTATCTTTTGTATGGGAGCTAAACTATATGGTTGTCCGATTTCGAAAAATCTTGGTAAAATGATGTGAAATCATTAAAAACTTATAAATACGAGCGTTGGTAGCGATAGCACTGAAAACAAAAGGTTTTTCTTACTAAAACTAGTTTTTCAACCGATCGTTCCTATGGCAGCTATATGCTATAGTCATCCGATCCGGCCGGTTTCGACAAATGTGCAGCGTATTTGTACCAAAAGACTTCGTGAAGCCTTCTTAAATCGTGCAGAAAAATTTACGTTCGTGAATCATGTACCTCTACATTTGGAATTAAAGCATCAGTCTTATTAAGATTGTGTGTAAAAGCAATATTTTGGAATAGTTTCTCAGGCTCATCCTGTGACACAGCACGAAGTCCAAAATTTCTTTCAGTACGACTTTTACCGAAAATTTTTGCCAGTGGCACATTCATTCAATCACCAATGTATCATCACAAAAGGATCATCCCATTTCGGTCTATGTGCATGAATGCTCATCGTGAGCTTTACAAATTTTGTTAAGTATCGGACACAATCAATTGCACCACTATTATTTACCAGGACCATAGTTTAATTATTTGTGGAAACATTTCACTGTTTCTGGGACACAGAATTATTCTTGCTTGCTAATACTCTTCATTTAACAGAATTCCATTTACGGTCTGATGTTCCTCTTTTGCGCCAATAGCTACAAATATCTCAGGGAGTTTACACCGTTACACCATTACACCGTTTGTAGGACACAAGTAGAGTTTTGATCTCCCTTTTTACGCTTTTTAATTCCATTTGAGTACAGGACCTGAATGTGCTAAACACACTGAGCACATCTAACATTTAGAGTTTTAATGCTTAATAACTACATATTTGCTGTCAACATTTTTAAGCTTTTGTTTTTGTAAACATGTTAAGATGGCAAATTATGCCATGGTAAATATTTTTGACTTAGGATGTTGGATTATAGATGTGCTCAGTGTGATTAGACTATAAAGATCATTTAAGGGTAACAAAAATAGCACTCACTACAATTACATAGGTTAGGTTACGTTTTTGTCGTTTTAAGTTTCAGTGATGTAATAAGAAATGGTTATGTGTTAAATGCAATATGAAATAGTTTTTAAATTTCTGTCGCTCTGGGTCGTGGAAATCATTGCAGAATTCTAAAGCTCGTAAGCTGTTTTAATAAAAAGATATGTAAGGCTATAAAATCTGTAGGAAAAGGCGAAATATTCGCCCGATGGGTTCTTTAAAGCAAGTGAAAAGGGTTTGTTTGACGACCTTAAATTCTACACAAGGTTATGGAAAATGTTTTCTTTTTTTTCAACATATTTTTTATGAATATAAAAATTAATTTTGTATTTGTTTACAAGAATTAGATTAAGTCGACAATAGTATTAAGGATTCTTGCAATTTATTTCAATTTGAACATTTTTACCTCACCGTAATAAAGTTTTCCATTTGTTAAGTATTCTTTAAGCCCATTTAAGTAGTGTTAAAAGCCAAGCACAGCGAGTATTTACAAGCTTTTTTTTTATTAAATAAAAATATCATTATAAAAAAGTCATCAATGGGTTTCATTGTTTTTCTTCTGTTTTATATTATCAGTTTATAAAATATATAAATTATTTGTATAATAATAAATTTAGTACAACTCAACTCAGTTGCTCTAAAATGCATCATTCAAAAAGTTACACATCGAAATTTTGACACAAAACAAACATTCGAGAAACAAATCACACAACAGAAAATAAATCAATGTAAAGTCCGAAAATGTATGTAAAAACGAATGAAACTTAACGCCTATAAAGAAAATCGCCTAAATGCAATAACAATTTGCATAGGGCGGGGGTCTTTTAGTTCTTCTTATTTTTGTTTTGCTTTGTATTTTGCTCTTAAGACAAAATTAAATTTTGCAACGTCTTCTTCGTCAGGATCAAGCGGCGTATTATATGTGTATAATTGCATGTCTTTGGAGCCGCTTGATTTAAATATATAGAAAATCCCAAAATATGCGCTTAAATCCATAATATTTAAAAACTAAATAAAATATATATAACGCTCGTCCGCTCCATATGTGGTGTGTTTGTGTGTAAGTGGGGTGTAGTTATGTTAGCAGCTGTCTCTCCATTATTCGATGTAAAATATAGTTGGTTAGTTTGCTCCTTCCTTAGACTATTGGTTTTGTGAACGAGATTCAAACATCGCTGTCACATCGCGAATTGAGAATTGTGGTGAGATCTTTTCTCTATTGCTGGAAATAGAAGAGAAAGGAAAGATTAGAAACATTGCATATTAAGTAAGTAGTAAAAGCTAAAGCGTGTTCGTCAAGGTCCAGTTTCATTCCTCAAAATGAGGGCATAAAGAGCACTACTTCGACTACCCATCGTTCTCAATTTCAATGTTCTACTCTTAATATTAATTGAAAACTTACTTGGCGCTGGCATTGGTTTCCGCGGCCGCCAAAGAGTTCCTTTGCCCGCGCTCTCGTGTTGGCAGGCCACGTTCAAATTTGCCTAGTACCGGAACTGTAGCCGTACTCTTGATTGTGGCGTATTTCTGGGCAGCTGTCTTAACACTTAGCAACGGTGGCATGGTTATTCCACTTTCTGTCCCATTATTGGTATCACAATTTTGATTCTTTTCATCGGAGATGCGGCGCACACGTTGATAGTCGACGGCCAAACTTGTGTTTAATGTGCTCTCCGAGCCAGCGGCAGCCGAGCGAGACAACTGCTTCAAATTCATGTCCATGTCCTTTTGTAGAGTATGTACATCGCCGCGAGATTTGGATTTGATGCGCAATGAATCGGGAGTCTGGAAATTGTTATCCTCCGTATTGAGTTCCGTTCTGGAGCGTGACTTTAATGAGTCGCCATAGTATTTCTGTGTCAATTGCTGCCGACGTTCCTCTTTGATCTTATCAATGCGTTCACGATCCAAAATAACTCCCGTAAGCACACTTTTGCGTCCAGCATTCGGCAGAGTCGGGGTTGGAGCTGTGGATGAGTTCTCTTTAGGGACATTATTTTGTATGAGAGAAATTCGATTCTCTGTCGTGGGTGTGATGGGCTCACGTTTCTGACAGATTTCCTCGGTAATACTCATTCCTGGCAAACGCTTGGGCGGATTCAGGGTCTTGGGGCGAGTGAAATCAAAGCTTTTGCGACGGTTGTTTAACTCGGGCATTTCCGCTATTTTATTCCCAGTCAAATCTTGCAACTGTTTGCCACCGAATTCCCTTACAAATGCATTCTCATCCAGCGAGCGTGTTATCTTCTGGGCATTGTTCAGTTTCTTGAGTGGAGGAGGAACAGCTACAGCGCCTGGAATAAGTTTCGGCACACTTAACTCATTTGGTTTCTTCATGGAGCCACCGCGCAACGAAAAATCAAAACTGGGCAGTTGTTCCACGGGAGAACTCTCAAATTTGTTGGCCAACTCTTTAACACTGAACGAGGGTGACTTGCTGGGAGCCAGCTCTTGCAAATGTTCCTGCTGTTCCATATTATCGGGCAAACTTTCCAAACTATCCAGTTCGATTCTATCATTAGGTTTTGGTTCTAGTTCCGTAGTGAGTTTCATTTCCTCGCCACGTAGATTCTCGTAAACTGTTTGAGGTTTACGCAGTTCGATGTTCTCATAGAGCAGCTGTTCCCTTTCCAAATCCAACAATTGCTGAGTCATCTCGGCCGCCTTTGAGGCACTAATATCTTGCTCCTCCTCCTCGATCTGCTTAAGGCTATGCCTTTCGTTTAGCATCTGATTAACTTCGGTCACCGAGTTGCGAAACAATTTCACCTGCTCATACACAATGTTCTCATCGAAATTGGTCTCCAGCAGGGTGGAGGAGGGCTTTTGCATTAGCGGCGGCGGCTTCTCCTTCTCCGGCGATTTGTACGTTATGCTAATGGTGGACTTAATGGGACTGGCCATTAGTTTTTGTGGTGTTAACGTATTACTTGGTGTCTGTTCGAAATCCTCATATACCGGTGAGCTCTCCTCGGTGGCCAAAAGGGAGTGCATGCTCAGTTGACGCTGCAAATGTTGATAACCAAATTCACTGGGCGTTACCGATTGACTAGTGTTGTCTGTGAAGTTTGAGTTGTTGGGCGAGGACAACATGGCCGCCGCTGCAGCCGCCTGAAGTTGTTCCTTCACTGGCAAAGTGGCTGCCCGATTGTTTGGTTGAGATTGACGAGGCGGCTGCAAAGGTTGCAAATCCAGAGATAGTTCACGCTTTAATGCATTCATATCACGATGTTCCACATCCTGCAGATGGTTGCACTAAAGAAGAAACCAAGGAAAAGAAAAGTTAGTCCCATCCGAATAGATATAAAAGGGAAAAATATAATCTAATTTGTGTTCTTGTGTTTTTGTGAGTAAAACTGGCGTACACGGTCTGGTTTTTGAGCTGAGAAACTTAGTTTAGCATTTACACATGCCTGAGAAACTCATTTGACTTAGGAATAGAACCATTGTTTGATTGGAATCGTCTGGGTCACATATAAACGTAAAAATTATAGTCGGTATTTACACAATAAAGCAAAATTCATAAAGTTTTCATAGTGGAATTGAAAATCATAAAAATTTTTGGTTGAACAAAATGAAAAATCAAACCGATAGTCAAAAAAATAATAGATTCAAATCAACGGAAACCGCAATTGAAGACGGTTTGGTCAGGTTCACTTATCGATGAGCTTGGAAAAGGTTAAGCGCCCAGCTGAAGTTAAATATATTTTAGAATATTGTGAGTTTATTTTAAGAAAATCGACTGACTTAATCGGAGGTGTCACGGAAATCTCTCTTGGTTTCACAGAAATCTCTTTCAGTTGGTTTCAAATCGCTTGTGTTTTGTTGGGATAGTTAGCTAAATTTACCACCCAAACCATTTTGATAAGCAAAATTAGTTTTGGAAAGATAGCATAAAATGAATTAAATATTTGATTTGTTTTAAGCGAAAATATATATATATATATATATTTCCTAAAGGTATACAGTAGGGCTGTCATATTTAAAAGATTTACAAAAAAATTAATTACACAAAAACTATAAGTGATATTAACAAGCAATTTGTTTTATTCGATAGGTAATCGGTTAAATTAAGTTTAGAAATTTTTGTTGTTGTGGTTGTATTCCTGTTCAAAGTTAACCAAAAATTTAAAACATAGGCCCATAATTGCAAAAATGTTTTGAGAACGGATTGTCTGATAGTGAAAATGAAAACCATGGTTTGTTAAGAATTGATTTAATTCTGGTTTGAACTAGGATATTTTGGATCGGTCAATAAACAGCGAAGTTATGGGGTTTCAAAGTCAAAATTTCGAAAATCGACTTTATTTCTCACTCTATTGGTTCTAGCTTCGTTATTTTTCGACCGATCAAAAATATCCTAGTTCACACCAGAATAATGGGAGTTACGAGTAATTAAACAAAAAAGATTTCAAAAAAAGAATGATCGGTCAACAGTTACTCTTTAAAATTTTGCAACCATTTTAGAAAAAGTGGTTCTGAGATAGTCGCATTTAAAGTTACAACAACTGTTAACGATGTCACGCAAATTATTTTTAATAGATTTCAAATATGGATTTGATGCATTTGGATGTTAGCTTTCACCGAACAAAAAAAAATTTTAAATCGGTGAAGCAGTTCTCCAGAAATTTGTGTCAAAGCGCGTCAAAACATGGCAAAAAAAATCTCCAAAAATTTCCAAGTAAAATTTGTCTTTTCAATATTTATACCCGTTACTCGTAGAGTAAAAAGGGTATACTAAAGTCGTGCAAACAGGCAGAAGGAATCATTTCCGACCATATAAGGTATATATATTCTTGATCAGCATCAACAGCCGAGTCGATATAGACATGTCCGTCTGTCCGTCCGTCTGTCCGTCTGTCTGAATGAACACCTAGATCTTAGAGATGGTAAAAGATAGAGGTTTGACATGTATAAGACAAATGCTTCTTTAATCTGCACGCAGATCAAGTTTGTTTCAAATTTTGGCCACGCCCCCTCCCGCCCCCGCAATTTGGAATAAACGTTATATCTTCTACAGTTTTGAAGATAGACGATTTGTACCTTCTCGAGATAGATAGTAATTAGCAAAATGAATCGAAATGATAAAGATCGAATGAACGGTTCTCAAGTTATGAGCAAAAAAGTGAACCAAGCCCCCCCGCTACCACTCCTCACACCCTAAAAAAAAATGTTGCATACTCTTCGGATGTTCACCCTAAGGAACGCAGGAACTGTTAAACATGTTTTTCCATGAGTAACGGGTATATCGAAGTCGGTTAGAGCCGACTTTAACTTGCTTTCTAGCGTCCATCTCTTACACAGGGTGTTTACATCCAAGTTGTTTTCAAGAGGATGAGCGAGTTCTTAATACTTACATGCTGTCCCAGACTCTCATGCGAACTGCCCAAATAGCTACTTGCAGCATCAACACCCAACAACAATTGCTGTTGCATATTCGAGGAGACACCCGAAATGCCTGACATGGCCGAGGTTAGCATCAATGGTTCCATATCATATTGTGGCGTATTCACAGCCGAACTATTCTCGGAACTTTCTGTATCACATAAGAGCAACGAATATCGTGGACTGTGAGCAGGTGTGGTGGGTGTTGGTACCGATAGCTTGACCTGCGTTTCCTCAGTTGGTTCAATTCGTGGCTTGTTGCGCAGAGGAACCGTGTGATTGCTGTGAAAGAATCATATTATGAACTCAGATTCAATTCGGTAATAAGTTATTTTCGTCTTACTGCGCAGGCCTAGTTGCTGGCTCCTGTTTTGCACCTGTCTGCATAAAGGTTCCCTGATAGCTGAAACGTTCTTTGGCCGCCTGCTGTTCCTTGCGTTTAGCTCCCAGCTGCACTTGTGGATAGCTATAGCGTGTGGTGGCCGACGAAGAAGATGATGCCGAAGGTGAATTATTTATGTCCACTTGATTAGCTCTGGCTGGCTTCGGTGGAGGATGCACTTCAACACTGGCAAATTGTTGCAGTGTTGTGGGTGCATGTTCGGGGGTGCCGCAATCTATGAATTGTATATCCGACAGCTGATCCTCTAGCTTATAGCGCTTGCAACAATTCTCAGCTCCAGCTAGTTCGTGGCCACAGGCGGCTTGCTGCTGTTGTGCTATGGCTGGAGGTAGCGTTCTGGCCGCGCTGGGTGAGAGCAGATTGAGACGCGGTTGCTTTTTGGGACTGGGATTAACACTGTTCGTTTGACTGGAGAACTCCTCGGGACGAGCACGCATTATCCGCCGTGTGGCACACCCCGAAGCTGGTGGCACATTCTCTTTCCCCACTCGTGGGGAGCTCACCAGACTCTCACTCTCCGAGAAGATGCGCATTTCGGGCTCTTCACGATCAAAATTCAAACCCAATTCGGATAGTTCTCTCGATGGGCAGGTGGTCATGTGTCCACGTTGTGGGGATTGCAGTAAATCGAAATACGAATCATGAGACACGCTTCTCGAATGACCCACAGTGCGTAGACTATCAATGGAATTGGAGCGTATGCACAGTTCCATGGGTTTGGATTCCCTCATCTCATGAGTGGTCTCCAGCAGTTCAATGGACTTGGGTTTATCCATTTTGGATAGCTCTTTGCTGGCATGAGCATGGGACGCTTGCACAAAGCTTACGCGTGAGCCTGTTGATTCTTTGCTGCTGGCTTCATTTATGCCCATCTTCTGGTTAGGATCAACGCTGCCCTGTCGCTGACTACGCGTGAAAATGGATTTCCATGACGGTGTCTTGTCGGGTTTACGTTTCTGCCAGCTGCGTGGAACCGATAGCACTGTATGATACTTGTCCGGCAAGCTAGATGGACCTCCGCCCACTTCTATGTAGGAGCCTATATTTGTGACTGCATTGCTGGTGGAAGACAGCATGTTGATGGGCAAAGATTGCTTTAGATCAGCACCCTCAATGCGGGAATGCCGCTCTTGCGCCTCTTCCAGGCTAATCAACTTGGCTCCTCCTGTGCTCAGGCTTTTCGGCCTTTCAACTAAAGTCAAACATTGATCTTGCTCACGTTGCTCCACCAGCAAACTTTCACAATCTGTCAACGATTCCAGACGCAGTTCACCTGGCAAAGCATTGGGCTGGCCTGTCACCACACTTAAGCGAGCATTATGATCTTCCAGAGCATCAAATATGTTATGGCAATTGCGTATCAGGTACTCAGTGACCACTGCCTGAACGCCAACACCACGCAAAGCGGCCACTCCACCCGATTCCAGAGCCGGAGAGCGAAGTAGATTGGGTGCCCAAACTATGGCCAGATTTTTGTCCGTCATGCCCGTACGTTCGTGATGTTGCGAGACCTTGAACAAGTGCTCCGCCAAGTACTTAAGAGTGCTGAGAAAGAGAAAAGCAGGAGATTGATTAGAAATGCGAACTCCATATAAACATGACTTGTTTTAAATGATCATGTTGTTTGATTGAAATGATTATCTATCAAGCTTGTGGCTATAACAGCATATTTTACCATCTCTCTTTACTTACCGATAATGAGGCGGAGGCAGCTTCAGTACCGTCTCCTTCATTAGTCGCAAACGCTCATCTGCCTCATCCGCTTTGACTTGGATAGCCTCCACAAAATTATCATACAACTGATAAGTGCACAAAGGATTGGGCAGCTCACGAAAGTACATTTTCAGCAATGAACTAACCGCATGTATATCCTGTTTCATTTCGGGATTACCCAAATCTGGTACGCGCTCCTCATCAAACGAACGTCTAAGTCGTTGTATATTTGACGTAATCCCTGATAGTCGATAGATACCATCGATGACTCCATAATTTTCAATAAATTCTGCACAAGATTTCAGCACCATTGGTATATCCTGACCACTGTTAAGCAAGTGCTCAGAAAGATCGCAATTGAACACTCTTTCGCGATAGATGCCACTCTGCTTGAGCCGCCGGCGCGACGGACGTGACAAGATGAATGAACGAAAGAAGGCTATCAATTTGCCATGCTTCCTTAACACCGGCTTAGTGGGTGACACACCATCCAGATGTCCCACCAGGGGAGCAGGCATGGGAAAATTACGCGGCACCTTATCGCCTATGGTGGCCACACAGGATTGAGGAAAGAACCCCACCTCGTAGAGAGATTTCTGTAAGTGAGATTTTTTGCCACGCCACCAAACCGATTCCGCTGGACTGGGCATATCAATAACTGAGATCATATCACCCACTTCGATATTAATCTCATCGGGAGCCTGGGCCGTATACCGTCGAACGCCGTAGGCAGCACCCACAGCTGGAGTATTAATGGTACGCTGAGTTTCGCCATCGGCCAAGGGCAAACGGCGACCCTTGTTATCCAATTGCAGCCACGTCAGTATGGTGCCGCATGTCAACGAGTCTGAGGCTATCTTTGAGAAACGTTCCAGATACTTGGCCACCGCATATTCCACATCTGATTCACTGGGCAGCTCTGCCTCCAACTCGGCCATATTTCTCAAGCCACTGATTTTACGATCATAGACACAACGATGCAACATCTCGTCCAGCATTTGCATATTCTCAAAGCTACGCTTAATCAGGAAGGGTTCACAACGCTGTGGACACACGCGTATGATGAACCAACAGCTGTCGGGCGAGAAACTTCTTAGTGAACTATGCGGCAAATCCCCTCCTATGGATTGAGAGGCTATGCTGCTGCTCAGTTGTTCGGACTTGTCATCCAATAGTTGCACAGAAAGGGCTCCCAGCTGTACCCGTTCATAGTGGAAGTGCGCGCATTCTTCCAGCTTGGGAAACCGGCAGGATTTCTAAGGGGAAGGAAAACATTATGTTGAAATGGCTGAAGGAGAACTTCTTTCGCTTTACTTACACTATTCAAAGGCTGCACAGCCATATGCCTGCTCGGCTTGGGGGGAGGCATTGCTCCCACTGCTGGTGGACTACAGCTGGACTCTGTCGACGCATTCGAGATTTGTGATGTATTCATTGAGGCAAACATGTCCTGATAGCTCAGCCCAGGAAGACTATCAGCGGGCATAATTTTAAAATTCAATTGTGCACTTATGGCCGCCGCCGGTGCATCCATTTCGAATTGAAGTGGAGCAGCCTCTTTAGGCGCAGCTGCTGTCACATGACAGGCATTAGCAGCAGCGGCAGCTTCGGCTGATGTCAGTGCATGGTTATGGAGTTGAGCTGCCAGAGAAGTACTCACCTTCTCGGACATGTTGCACGTGCCTTGGTTCTACGCGAAACGTTGGAGCATCTGAAACAAAAAAGAACGGAAATAAATTTATTAAAAAATTGGAAATCGATCCCCAAGGAGGTTGTTCCAGAAAGCGAGTTTCGAAATATTTTAGAGTCTGTTCTGTTTCCAATATTTTAAAAAAGGGTTATGGTTGTCTACACTGCGTCGAGAAATATTTGGGTAATTTACCATTTAATGAAGTACTCTAAAAAAAAAGACATACACGCATATGTAGTTTTTCGTTTTAAAGAGTATTGTTTGTTGGTCGGGGACGGAGTGTAAATTAATCCTCTTGTACAGTGGCTAAATAAGCAAATATAAATAAGTGGTGCCCAAACTCACACAATCAAGCTTTAAGCTTGTGTGCGTAGCAGCGAAACGCGATTTAGGCGTCATGACGTTAAACCAAAGACCAATATAATCTCTCAGATGCCGAACGCCCATACAATGGTTTTTCAATATGCAGCTATGCGCTCTCTCAGCTCACACAAAGTTGAGAGCGTAAAAATCTAAAAATAGAATACGCTTTCTTGTGTGAGTAATGCTTGACACTTACAGTCGTCGGCTGTCGCTGTATGCGTACAAAAACGCGGCTGGCTTTAGAGCGCTCTTTCTCTCTGGCTTCTGGACAAAATTTCAAGAGAGCCTAAAGTCAGTTGAAAAGCCAGGCCTAAAAAATTGTATTGCGTTACTCATCTTCATATTCTAATGTCTTTGCTTAAACATGAGCAATAAGCAAACAAACTAATACCTCGTGAGAGAAGAAAATGCTGAAAGCACTCGTCGTGAGAGAGCCAGCCGACGAGCGTGCTATTTATAGAACACATGTATTCTCTCTCTCTCTCTCTCTGGGTGTGTCGCCTGCGACGCCGGCAGAATTACGAGTTCCTATCGCATGGGATAGGCCTTTGGCATTTTGGGCACCACTGATAAAAAATGAATTTTTCTTAATTCTGTGTCAACAGTGAAATTTTTAGTGAGATTTTATTTGCATTTTATTTGAGTGGGAAAGATTTTTTTATTTAATGTATCCAGAATTTAAAACTGAGAGCAAAAATGAAGAGTGAAACCTAAGAAACAGCGCTTATCATTTCAGTCTTTTCCATTTTCGATCGTTCCGCTTGGACTTGAAGTTTCACCTAGCCCATAGCCATAGGCGGCCGAAGTCATCTCTGAGTGTCAGAGAGAGCCACGGTTATATATTTCTGTACTCCTCATTTGGCTGGCCCTGATCAAGCGCATCGATTTACGCATACACGAGCCGAACGCAAGCCGAAGCTGAGGCCAAGAGAGTAAACAGCTCCTTAGACGATGGCTACGGTCAGGTCGATGCGGACCAATACACCAATACACTCTTAGATTTAGGCCTCGCTCTTGTTGATCAACCCACTATTGTTGGCACTAGCCAGTCGCGCTTAAGCCGGCGGTTTGCAAAAAGTTAAAAAGAAACCTATTTCATTCGGAATTCAGAACACGAAATTTTGTCAATAAAAATGATTTTCCAATTTTTCCTCCAGCTGAAAATATATTAACTGGTACTTTTGGATAGCACTTACTGTCCCAGAAAAAGTTAGTGCAAAAGCTGCAAGCCGGTACAGAACCGAACGCTTATTGCCGACTCGACTATAGATTGTTGAAACCGAATTTATTTAAAAATATCGCTTACTTACTTTAAGATTGGCTCAACTCAAAATAATCGATCAATTAAAAAATCTTCTGTTTTAAAAGAAAGCCTAAGGATCTTTGCACCATATCGACTGTAATACAAGTAAGAAAAGGCGACCTTGCATTAACATGACAAAGAAACTGTAAAATGATATCAATAGCTCACATTAAAAATATGTGTAAGTGAGCAATATATACTTAAAGTCGCATTTAAAAAGAAAATACGTTTCTTTTTTTTCTTTTCCTGAACTTGAACTGCATTTGTACAGTTTTCGATCGGTGAATCGTCTATATAGTAAGGACATCTATCATCTATGTGGACTTTACAACAAGCGATCGAAGTTTCCATCACAGTCGAGAAAATCTTAACTTTGACCGAATTTAATAAAATAATACCTTATAATTAACAAAATTTTTAAAAACATTTTTCTTAGATACACTAAGCCGCTCCACGACCCTCCAGTAGCAAATGATGCATGTACCTCAACTCTGCGACGCAATAAAGGCGAATTAAAAAATTTAGGCAAAGCACTGAATGTTCTAAAAGTCCCGAAACAATACTTGAATTTCAACGGGTCTATAAATTGTTCCGTGAACTGAACCTGTAGCTTCACAGCGAGTTCAAACTTGCCAAAAAAAATACATATTCAGAGTTCGTAAGGTTCATTAGGCTCATTCTGGGCAACCCAGGTATAGATCTTCTATTTATCCCAATTTTTGTTTAGTTTAAATTTGTTATGTAGATTTGTTATTAGACTCTAAAATTAGAGATGCTATTTCAAACTAAACAGTCATTTCAAAGTGCGTTATCAAAAAAAAAAAAACGAGAAAGGGTAAGTTAAAGTCGGCTCTAACCGACTTCGATATACCCGTTACTCATGAAAAAACATGTTGAACAGTGTTCCTGTGTTCCTTAGGGTGACCATCCGAAAAGTATGCAACACTTTTATTAGGGTGGGAGGGGGGTTAGGGGAGGGCTTGGTTCACTTTTTTGCTCATAACTTGAGAACCGTTCATCCGATCTTTATCATTTTTTCAGCAAATCGATTCATTTTGCTAATTACTAACTATCTTTAGAAAAAACGAATGGTCTATCATTAAAACATTAGGAGATATAACGTTTTTTCCAAATTACGGGGGCAGGAGGGGGCGTGGCCAAAGTTTGAAACAAACTTGATCTGCGTGCAGATAAAAGAAGCATTTGTTCCATACATTTCAAACCTCTATCTCTTACCATCTCTGAGATCTAGGTGTTCATACAGACGGCTGTTGATGCTGATCAAGAATATATATACTTTTTAGGGTCGGAAATGATTCCTTCTGCCTGTTACATACATTTGCACGACTTTAGTATACCCTTTTTACTCTACGAGTAACGGGTATAATGATCGAATTCCCAAAATTTCAAACAGCATGCGGATTAAATTTTTCAAAATAACACCCACTTTTCGACCGATAGTTCCTATGGCAGCTCTAAGATATAGTCATCCAATCCTTTCGGTTCCGACATATTGGCAGTGTGCAGTAAAAAGAAGACTCTGTGCAAAGTTTCAGATCGATGGCTTTAAAACTGAGAGATTAGTTTGCGTATAAACAGACAGACGGTCGGACAATACCCCATCGACTTAGCTCGTCGCCCTAATCAAGAATATACATAGTTTATAGGGCCGGAAATGAATATTTCTATGCGTGGCAAACTTCTGGGCAAAATTATAATACCCTTTGCAAGGGTATAATTAGACAAGGACAAAAACGTTTTATTTGTTTGAAGGTAACGCTAGGCAGTGCTTTAACAACCAGCTAGTCAAAAAAAGCAACTTTGAAAAATATTCTTATTTAATTATGGTATGGGCGTTAGTAATTACCAAGTCAAGGCCTACTAAAATGATTCTAATACCTACATTTTATATATGACCTTCGCTGCAAATATGCACCTTACAACTATTAATAACAAATTCCTTTATATAAAGCTTAATCCTTGAATTATTCTAGTTGCGAGTCTAAATAATTTTTTTTTTGCCAGCTTCATACTCTGCAATTTTGACAAGTGTAAACCTCTTTCGCGTTTTACTTTCTAACGCCACGCACGTCTTTTAACATTTTTATCAATTACCTCCCAGGCCCCAAGCCGCAAGCCCGGTGTTCTACTTTCAGGCAGTTAGCCAGCCTGACTAAGAAATTTCCTTTTTCAGCTTGACCAAATGGAATAAGGTCAGTAGCTCAGACATTGGACGATGGTTAAGGATGTGGCACATATAGACGAGAATGTATGTATGTATCTCTAACCACCTATAAGTATATACAATAAATACTTTTAAAGTTCAACCAGCCGAAGAACGGTGGATGCACAGGAGAAGCAGGAGATGCTGCCTAGCGGTAGTTCTGAACGAACCAACGAACAAACGAAATGCAACGCCGCCCGGGGCCTGTGGCAACAACATTTAAACTTTCATAAATTAAACCGAAAGACACAGACATTGGCCGTTGGCTTTTGCAGCGAAATCGTAGAGCGAGACGGAAACGGGTTTTCCACTTCTCCTCTGAGGCCGTTCATCAAATGCAACCAAAGCGCAGCAAAACTATTAAAATTGTTAACGTTAACGGTTTGAGAAAAACAGACAAAACGACAAACAAAAAGAGTGAGCATATAAAATTGAATAACAAATAACAATAACAAAATAGAAGGCAGAGTCTGGTAAAACAAATGGCAACGACCTGGAAAAACAAAAAACAAAAAGATTGAATGGAGCTGTAATCCGCTACCCCAATAATGAACATGTGTGAGATAATACTTGAAATGACCGTTTCGTGTTGCTGTTATTCTAATATGAATACATACATATACAAACTTCTAACGTACAAATCTATTGTTCACGTTCGATTCTTATAAAATTTGTTACGAGGCAGCTGCATAAATGTCATACATTGGTGATAAAATCAAAGAGCTTTGCCATAGAAATGCAAATGTGTAAGTCGCCCAACAGCCGCCTTTTGTTTGTTCAAAAATTAATCAAATGTGGTAGTAATTCACTGAATTTTATTAATGTATTTACGACCCATATTTGTCTAATTAATTTTATGTGTTGACGATAACAAAAAATTATTTAGTGAGCTCATAAGGACTTTGTGGAAAATGAAAAATAGGTAGGTATTTAAATCTTTAAAAGAAAATTTCATTAGCAAAATGTTCGCAAAAGTTACCAAGTTTTTTCTTTGTAAAGAATATTCTATCATACGATCATATCTTATTTAGGAAGAAAAAAAATCGCAGATATCAGGAATAAAATCAAACTCAAACAATGTCAGAAGTCGGTCAATCCCGGATTACCTCAAACCAAATACGAGAGGATTGACTTAAGTACTATACTGTATTTTAAATTCCGAAATTCTTGCCTTGGGATCATCCCAATCTTAGCTCGTGAGAGCTTGACTTTAGCTCGATATAACCTAATTTTAACAACACACGGCATTGATTTATTCTTGTTGTTCGAACTCGATTTGATCCCTTAGTCAGGTGCAATCAAGAAGGTCCGACATTGATTTAAAATCGATGTTCGTACCTGATTTAAATTGAGGTAAATTTTCAGCTTTATCCAAAGCGAATAAGGTTTTCTGCAAAAATGCCTGAGATAGACTTTAGCTTATTTTGATACCAAATGAACACCATGCTACATTCAACTATCAAGTTCTAGCCGGCTTAAGGTCATTAGTTGTTTGCACAAAACTGTAAAAACAGGAAACAATCAACACCACAATAGAGGCTGGTGGCTGTCTTGGTCCATGGGATGCCTAAGAAAAAAAAAATCAAACAAAACATTTTTGGTATGCCTGTCCATTTCGGAAAGTGCGACATGGTCCACGAGCGGGGTTCCAACAAGCCATGTCCGCATGAACGCACAGACCTTCTAGTCAGATAGTTCCGACATAACAGTTAAAACCATTTTGAGTGACCATTTGGGTTACCATGGCAATTCGCTAAACTCAAGAGACCACTTTCGATAATCGATAAAAGATATAAAGCCCAAAACGAAGAAGGAATTGAAGACTATACCGGAAGAGGACTTTGGCGTGTTTTTAAAATTGAAAAAAAAAATTAAAAGATATTGAATTGGCACAAGTGTAATGCCATCGGGAGAGACTACTTTGAGGGGAATGAAGTGAATTTATAAGATTAAATAAAGATTAGTTGACAAGTTCCCATATTTTTTGCCCACAGTAGTATAGTGATCTCCCATAGTTTTAGATTCTAAAATTTTGCGAATTATCAAATGGATAATAGTTATTTTTATAAGCAGCACCTTACAAATAGACTATGTGCAGAAACGGCCGCAACCGTGATGCCCAGCACTTCAGTTCAGTTTGTGTGCGGCCTGACTTCCTAATCCTGATATGCTCTGGGTGTACGGACAAAATAGTTTTCATCTAATAATAAAAAATAATAGAAATTTTGCAGTAATGTATGATTTCGCTTCAATATATATTTAGTAAATGTTATTTACTTATTGTCTTTGTTATATAAGAAACAAATTTTCAGTTGGCTTTTCGTCAAGCCAAGTCTACACCAACTACTTAAAAATTGAAAATGTAGGCAAGGGCAACAGTACGAACGAGTTATAAACTTTGAATCCAAGTCGCAGACCCTAGAGCTAATTTTTTCTTAAAAAAATTTTTTGCTTTGCCTTTTTTACACAAAACGTAAGTACATACGGGGTGTACTATTATGGCCTTCAATATCTCTATACATCAAATGTACAGACATACATATTTACATGTACATATTTAACCACACTGTATTAAGGAGACAGCTTATCTCTCTTCTGTACTTATTTCAAACTGGAGACAGGATCATTGGATTTCAAGTTGGTTCTGTATTCTCTTATACAATCAATCAATCGTTTTAACCAATAAAGAATGAAATATACAGCCATGCTCCCATTTTCACTCTTGGAAAGGTTTTTCGATTTGGAGACCAAATCGGTTCGAAAAAACCGGTCTTAAATTGAAAAACTTTTGCGAAAGTGAAGTAAAAAAATTTTGACTTGGCAACCATACAGTTTCGGTTTTCTTGAAACTGCCCTAAATGTGAAGGAAAGTGCGATAACCATGACAGTTTTGATCACTTTATTTATGTTCAATTTCTGATAAGCCGTTCGCGAAAAATATCCAGAACCATCGGAACATCTTTTTTTTTACCTAATTTGGGAATAAATTATTGAAACTATTTTCTACTTTCTCAGCAAGTCCTTTAGCAATTAGTAGGATAAATAGTAATGTATATGTATATCGAATTAAGCATCAAATTACCGCCCACTAGTTGAGTATTCTGATAAACTACTCTATTAAACCACTTAAAATTTGCAAGTTTGAATAAATTGGATTGAAATGAATATTAATGTGTTTACCATGTTTTCCTACATTCTTATGAGTTTACTTTTATAGAAATTACTGATGCAAGCTTACAAATGTATAATTGGTACATTATTCATAAAGTGTAATCTAGTCATTTCTAATCTAAATTTTTCTGTATATATAACATCTATTATTGAACACACCTTTAACCTCTAAAAATAGCACGTGAACTTTATTTAATATTAGTGAAAGCACATGCATTTTTCGAATTAAGCCTTGAATCTCTGTATGCACTTTGGCATATAACTTCTGTTTTTTTTTAAGACTCAATAAAGACATTTTCCCAGGCTAGACCAAAACGTTCGGTCATTCACTTTCTCCAATCAATTAAACAACATTGTCTATGTCCAATATTGGCTTTTTTTTTGTTGGGATACACATTTCAATCCGCTTGCAGGCTAATTAATGCTATGAAATAACTTAATATTAAACAATAGTTAATGACTTTTTAATGGTGGGTTTTACTTTTTTTTATCTTCCTCCGCATCGTCCGATGTTGACCCAATTGAACGAAACTGAGGAAACTGAAAGCTGAACATGACAATGATCTACAAAACAAGATTGAAGTAAGCCTAACTAGACAGGCGTATATACACATATATATAAATGTGGCATAAAAGTATATGTCTAGGCCTGGGTAGTTTGTGCTAATTTATGGCATAAAGTGGGTCACTCACTCACTCATTCACTTGAGTTTCTAGAGCAAGCAATTGCAGCGGCCATAAAAGACTTACGGTGAGCCTAGATGCATGCATAATGTGCTTAACTTAGTTTGGAGACTGTCAGTCATCAGTCAGTCAGTCATTCATTCAACAAGTGCAAAACGATACTGACGAGCATCTAAATGAGACGGACATACAGATACGAACAGCCACAGAAAACATACAGAAATAAAGTTAATCATTTTTGTTACGGAAATGGTTGGAGAAGAAGATTGTAGGTTACCACAAAATACTACCAGTTGATTATGGAGTATTAAGAGCGTCTTAAATTATGTTCCAGGAAAAACGCTAGACAAGCGTGAGACTTGACTCTAGTTCCTTAATCAGCAGAAATAAAAGGCATTTGATCTATGCGAGTGATTAAGTGTGTAATTAGATTTCACCAGGTTAAATTGATATTAACATTTTAGCACGAGGGCGGATTGAAAAGTAGTTCGGTTTGAATTTCTCGCTTAATAATTAAAAATCCGCCATTCATTGAGTAAGAGTTGTTTACTGAATTCCGTTGTTAATAATGCCGAAATCGAAGCTAAAATCTCTGGAATGATGTTGATGATGAAAGAAAATGCATGCGATAAGTGAGGCTGTAGGCAACTCAATTGAGCGGGTAAATCCCCTGAGAAAGACGAGGATCTGTCGTTCATCGATGTCATATCGACAGATTTTTTTGAAATGGTTAACAAGGGTAAAAAGATCTCCAGCGAATATTATACATGGCTTTTGGATACATTTGACATTGAATCGAAGCAACAACGATCGCATTTGCTTGATTGACATAAATTGTTCTTTGAACTGCAGCCCCATCATCCAGCATATTTCCCAAGTTAAGCCCCCCGCGACTATTTCCCATTTCCAAACCTTAAAAGTCCTTAGAGATTTGCCACAAATGAAGTAATCGTTCGTTTTAAGGAAGCAAAAACTTTTTTGTAAAACCCTGGAGAAAAATAAGGGTATACAATAGTCGTGGATTTTAAAAACTTTTCATACTCATTGTTAGTTTTCCAATTGCACCTGTTATGTGTGAACGGAAGTTGAAAGCTCCGGCAACGACAATTAAGCCGGGCAATGGGAGTGTAAAGTTGTGGCCCAAGTTAAAAATAAAATGTTTAACCCACTCTGGGTTTGGTGATGTTGCGGTGGTGGTGGGTGAGGGGTATCCAACGTTGACTAATATGCCATTTAGACTAATTGCATTGCATGAGACTGCGCTCTTGCAGGGCAACTTTTGCATACACACACATATGTGAGTCAGTCTACAGCAAGAAAAACAAAAAAGGTATCGAATGGGGAGCACTTTTGGGTTCCAACATGTAAACAAATCTGCTTTCTGAGTCAGCCAAGCGCGCCAAACTGATCAGATTTCCAAAAGGCAAAGCACAAGTGCCAGCTGTCAACTGAGGCGTAGATTGATACGCTGCCTGTTCAACAGATTAGCAGTAGCAACATCAGCAACAGCAACCGGATCAGACTCACTTAGCCTTGGGGCGCAATTTGGTAACATTATAGAGGAGGGGCCAGGGGGTCCGACCACATGGACAGGCATTATACTATTTCATGCGGCGAGTGCGCTTAACGATTCTCCATACATAAATTGGTTAGTTTAATGACTTCATATATGGAACCCATTAGTCATTTGCCTATGAGAAATGTGTTTTAATTTAGTTTAGTGTTTTACAGTCTATCGAATGAGTGTGTGTATTGTGGTCATAATTTAACTGATCATTTTGATGTGAGTCAAATGTAAGCAATATTTTATTAGAGATGCAGGAAGATGCATAACTGAAATGAATTTTTTTGTCTGCTTGTTATGGTTAGATGCCTCCAAGAAGGTCTGATGCTGGCTCGGAATAATATCTGTACCTAAATTTTAACAAGTAAGAGCGTTGAGATCGAGCGGCCCGACTCCGAAATACCCTGTACAATTAAAAGAATCTCACAAGTAAAATTGTTTCCTAAATAACTCTGGTGTTTTTGATTGGATCTTAATGCACTTTTCAGAATAGATAGATATAAGCCCTAAGATGATATATATTAAGCCACGATGTGGTAACTTTAAAATTGTAAATGTAAATGTTGGCTATACAGCTCCTACAACGGGGACAAAGCCACGCTTCTCTCAATACTCTTAGAGTTCAGAGGGTGGCTCAAACTTTTTGCTCAAGAGAAAGGCCAGCACACTAACCACTGAGAAAAAAAACAATTTAACTATGTCGGCTCCGAACAGTTTTGCGCAGTTTGAGAAGTGGCTTTTCAGGGGTAGTTACTTTACAAATCTGGAACCAATACCTGATCAAGGTGACCGTATGGTAAACAGCTATGTTCATTGTACAGAACAAATTTCTATCTCTTATAGTCTCTGAGGTCGGGATCGTACCCATACAGACAGACAAACGGACACAGCTAAATCGACTCGACTGTTGATGCTGATCAAGAATACTTTATAATTTATAGGGTCGGACATGTTTCCTTCTCCCTGTTACATACATTGGCACAACCTCATGATCCTTTCTACCCATTTTCAATGGGTTAGTTAGGATTTATTAACAATAAAGAGGACGAGTTAACGGAAACCGGCAAATTCAATGAGATCGTCAATTCGTTCTTATATGGAACAGATATTGAGTGGTTGGTAAGTTGTCTGTAATGATAATAAAAGCTATTTAAAAAAGTTAAGAAAAAAAACATGTAAGAGTGTTGCGGTCGACTGCACCGACAGCAAAATTCCCTGTACCATGTAATGTGGTTCCTATGGCCTTGAATTCTAAAGTTAATATTGAGTTAACTTCTTCAACTGAATATATTTTCGTGATTCTCAAAATTTCAAATTTTTGTAGCTGTATCTCTAATAGTCTCTGAGATCGACGCGTTTATACAGACGGACAGACGGTCATGGCCTATAAGTTTTTTTTTTCAAAATTTCTAAAGCACATTAAGTTGAAGTATGAAGAGATGAAACGATTTATCAACACTCTTGCTAATTCCTTGCCAAACTGCACTTGAGACTTGCTGTAAAATTGTTGAAGCATAGCAGAACTAACCTTTTCTTTTTTAGTAACTTTCCTCCAACAAATCTCCATATACAAAAGCACTTTCTTTCAAGGGCCTAATAAAAACGATACAACGCACAAGAAAAGAAAAGCGAAATCGTTCAATTCCGCTTTTGCGTCATGTAAATTTTCTACTTTGACATTTTGCGCAGAATTTCGCCCGGGCCGCCCGGTCTATAAAACCTAACCTAATGTCATTTAACGATGAACAGCGGCGCGTCTATGCCGACGACAACAACGCTTGGCAAACAGGTACAAACACACACAGGAAAAAAAGTTTCTTTAATGGAAGTGAAAGTTTTTTTTCGCGCATGGAAAAAAAAAAACTACAAACAAACTAAAACCAAACACACGCGCCATGTATTTTTTTTTTGTAGCGCCACCATGCTAAATGTTTAAAAAATAAACAAATATAAAAATGCCAAAAAAAATATTACAATAAAATTCACATTAACAAATATGCGAAGCAACAGGCAGCAGCAGCTGCTGGAAGAAAGCAAGCGCAAGCGCTAAATATTTAGAAACAAACGTCAGCCCACTTTAATTTAATTATTATTCATTTCTCCGACTCTGAGCTATGCCAAATGAGTTGTTGAGTAAAGTGTTGAATTTCAATGGGATGAACAATGACAGCAATAACAAGCGTTAAAAATTTATAAACAGACCCCCACTTTTGTATGCAATTTTATCTGTGAAAGGGAATGCTCCTATTAATGGTTGCATATGTACATATGTAAATCAATTGAAAAGGGATATGGGATAGCCAAAACACAAACTTTTCATTTGCCATTTCAAGTGTCTATGTTTAGATATTTATTTTTATAGCAGAGCCAATTCGTTTATTGTGTATAGATAGGAATTTTTCGATTTTATCTATAGATGGGAATTGCAAATGGAACTAGCCGAAACTAAGAAAAAATGATAAATCTGACCAGGTTCAATTTGACGATTTGCTGAATAAGTTTTGGCAGTGGCAACACAACCGATCACCTTCACCAGCTTTTAGCGCCTATTGTGAAGTAACTAGCCATGAAAAAGCTTTTAAATGGTACAGTTTATCGCAGGGATCGACTAAACTCCTACATTATATGGAAAATATCAAGACTCTGATCTTCCGTATATAAATCAAAACAATGTTTAAGGGTTGTTTCAATTTACATAACAAATTCTTTCTGAATACCGGTTCTAACATGAATCAAGGTTCAGTGACCTTCTGAAACAGCTCCGTGAACCCGAACTCATGAAGGATTACAGGTTTTTTGAATATACTCTGCAACTGAAATAGCAGCTGAATGCAGCGCTGCTTCCGCGCAGCGGCAGTGAACTTTCATTTTTTTATAACTTTTGTATCTTTCACTCGATATTTACTATTACTGTTACCAGTACAGCAATAACTTTATCATTTAATTATCAACAAAATTTTAAATTAAAATTTATAATGGGGCACACTTTTAAGGAAAATAAAAAACAGTTTTAGTTGGGAAGGTTTAAATGGAGATCTTAACTTTGAGCAAAGTTAAGAAAGTAAAACCAACTTGTGTTTTTTGACTTTTAGCAATGATAATGTTTGGTCGGGATTTACACGATGAAGCAATTTTCATGAAGTTTTCATAGTAGCATTGAAAATCGAGGTAATAACTAGATTTGTTGAGATAAATATATGTATTGAGTAACACTTGTGAATTCACCCGGAATGTTGCCAGTGTTGTAAAAAAAATGCTACATATTTTGTTATCGATAACACAAAGCATCAATCCCGATGCGATTGCAGGTAGGTGCGTTTTTGAAATATGTACGGTTTTATTTTAAATTAAAGCCTTTTTTTAAGAAGTTTCTAAACATCAAATACTTGTCTTGGAAGGACTAATATGAAAGCGTTCTTATAGACCTGTGGGAGGAGAGCTTGGTCGCGGTAAGGTACGCCCAGAAAACGAGAATTCTAGACAAGGCACGGCATAGATGACAATATTTGAGAAGGTTCTGGTGATGTTAGCGAGCTGATACACTAGATCTCGCACGCTTGGAGAAAGCAAAGAATTTAAGGCTAACATATTCGAGAAACTATAAAATTAAATTATAATTTAAACATTAAATTAATTTTTGTACTTTAGAAATCTCGTCCTTATCTATATTTAGAAATCACATATAAAAACAAACAAAAAATCTGTAAAACAATGGGCATGTTCAGCAGATAATTCCGATTAGCGATTACCGATTTGCGATTTCTTATGAGTCTCTGCTGAATAGATTTGATTGCAGACTTTAAGATATTCGATGGTACTAAGTACATTTTATCACACTCACACAAAATCTGCAATATTTATGGATTTGTTAAAAAGAAAATTTTATATGAATGTCTGAACAAAAGTAGGCTGACCCAGCAATCGAACAACATACGTTTTGTTCGATTTCTATTCAGAAACATTCCTCTGACGAAAACTCATCTGAGCGATCAGATCGTGTAAATGGAGCTTTAGATCAAAGATGTAATGTTACTATTTTGCTCATAACTTGAGAACCTCTCATCCGATCTTTATCATTTTTCGGAAAATCTTTATCATTTCTTCAAGTACATATCGACAATTACTAACTATCTCTAGAAGGTAAAACCAGCTATCTACAAAGCTGTGGAAGATATGAAGTTTTTTCCAAATTGCGGGGGCTGGAGGGGCAAATATTGAAAAAAAACTTGATCTCGCTGCAAATATAAGAAGTATTTGTCCCTTACATGTCAAACCTCTATCTCTTACCATCTCTGAGATCTGTTTGCTTATACGGGCGGTCGGACAGACCGACGGCCATGGCTATGTGAACTCGTCTCTTGATGCTGATCAAGAATATTATATGGTCGGAAATGATTCCTTCTCTCTGTTAAATACTTTTGCACAAACTTAATATACTCTATGTACCTTCGGTACAGAGTATAAAAAATAAGTACCTTTCGAAATATGTGATTATAGTGGAAATAGGCTATTAGTCAGTGCACTGGGTTCAGTATCAATTCCAATGTTAATGTTCTAATACTAAAACATTTTTTTTAATTTCTCAAAAGAAAATAAGTAACCACTTGAGTCATAGACACACATGTAGGTAAATTTCTTATAGTATTTACACTAACAAAATAAAAGAATATGCAGGGAGTGTGTCAGTTGCAATGACTCATGGTAAAATATTGACATCAATCTTATCTACATAACAAATCAGAGTACGAAAGCGAACATAAGTTTCACAGAATCTCAAATGAAAGGAAATTACAATCGAAATAACCTGAGTGACTAATCAAAATAATTGTTCTTAGTTGACTGAATAAACATTAATTTTTAATTAGTCAAGAAGTAAATACTTATACATTTCAATGATTTGATTGTTGCCTGATGTTAATATATTTGGTAGATAAATATACTGGAATTAAAAACAAAACTTGAAAGTTAAAGCCAAAGTAAAAGTTACTTGGACATTATTGTTCCAACTGATCATTTCGTTAAATCATACATATATTTCAGTTGCAATATACATAAGGTTAAAATAAGAAGCTCTGCGACAGAAAATCACAAAGTTAAAGTATCGATCGAAGTATAGATCGATTTTGGAACTCTCTGCGATGTTTTATCATCTAAGATATTCATTACCATCATTCCATTCCAATAAAACTTTGAAACATTTCCACTATACTCCTTGCAAAAGAGCTAAATAATTCCTACCCACCTCCATTCAATACGCTGTTTTGTTTGATAAAAATATCGATATTGACTAACCAAATGTTACCTGTCTATTAAAGATCTCGAATAATAATTTACTTGCAATGAAAGTACATATATGATTCATTATTTTTATACAAAATAATGATTCATTTGATGATTAGTCTCATCAGATGTCACTTACATTTTAGAAATGATCAAGTTGGTAATCCTGAATCATTAGAATTATACATAGACAATTTATATTATTAATGTTAAAAAAGGAGAATGTAATAAAGATTCGACTTTCTCATTCGGTCCATAGCATTTTTATTTATTACCTATAAAAAAAAAATAAAAAAAATTATGGAAAAAAATTCGAACCAGTTCTCAACCTAAATCTGTTCGGTTCATTACAACAAACCTAACGAGTCTTAGTCTTAAGTAATAGGGCCCTTCCATCTAAAAGCTTGTTTAGTCTGTTTTAAAAATATTACAGATTTAGTATTAAAAATTATTATATTATTTTGAAAATTAGACACATCAATAAGATCTCGATTCAAATTTTGTAAAACATGGACCAAACCAAGGATCGAATCAATACCTTTTCCTAAAAACCCTTAACCCCAAATATCCGAACATTAAACATTAATATTTTTGGGTGCGAACCAGCAAATATTACCTATATTTGATTTGCAGCACGGGTTTATTAAACATGTGGCAACCTAGTCACACACCTCTGGCAACTCCGATCTCTGCCGACGCTTTCAGCTTTTTCTAGATATCGCTACGCGGTCACACTAAGACCGGGAACACGCTTAAAGTATCATGCGCAGCTCGCGCCCTTTTTCTGAATATTATAATAAAGTTTAAGTAGAGTTTAACCTACATGTTTTATTTGGATATTAAAAGCTAAGTATACAGGAGATGCCCCAAGCCATCTCCCATAATTGGTGACCTCCGACAATTCGAACACTCGCAACCTAGCGCTCCTGTGGACAAACACCGTTACACAAATTCGGTGACCCGCCACAACTCAAAAAACCGCCACTTAGCGTTCCCGCGGACACACGCTGCCAACCACAATAAGTAGCCCATAGCAACAACAACCAAATTCGCCAACTAGCGCTTTGGTGGACACACAATCATCATTTTCGACCATAACCTAACAGCGGTGATCTCGAAAATTCGTAAGCTAGCGTTTCGGTGTGCATACACACTAGACTGGCCCTTAAAAATAGATTTCAAAATACCGGGCGGAAAAGGGTTCGTTTTGGTCCCAATAGATATGAAAAAAAGTTTGGCAGCGATCGGACTTCATTTAGTGGACGCGCGTTCGCCCTCAAAATCGAAAATTTGAAATGTATGGGAAATGAGGGGGATGAGATTCGAATTTAATTTCTAAAAACTCCAAAAAAATGTTTATGTGTTAATTCTTTTTACATCCTTTTAGGGGAATATCATAGCAACATTTTAAATATAAATGTGTCTTATTTTGAGAGTCAGCCTGGCCAGAATCATATCAAAATGGTCAATTTTTCAAATTTTTTTTTGTTTTTTTTTTTCGAAGAATTTTTAATACATATGAGATTTTGATTTTTGCTTTTGCCCGGGCGGCAAAACTATCGTTTTGGTCCCAAAAGATATAATAAAAAGTTTGGCTGCGATCGGACTATATTTAGTGGACGCGCTCTCGCCTTAAAAACCAAAAATTTTAAATATGCTACCAATATATGGGATGAGATACGGATTAAATCTGCAAAATTTGAAAAAAAAATTTTTTGTGATTTTGCTCTTTAAATCCTTTAAGGGGAATACCATAGCAACATTTTACAAATTTTTGTTGGATATTTCGAGCGTAAACTTGGTCAGAGTCATATGAAATCGGTCAATTTTTAAAAAAAAAATTTTTTTCTGAGATTAATTTTGGATTTAATCTGTAAAATTTAAAAATTTTTTTTTATGTGTTATTTCTTTTTATATACTTTAAGCGAAATATCATAGCAACATTTTGAATATTAAAGTTAAATATTTTGAGAATAAATTTGGTAAGAATCATATTTAAAAGCACATTTTTCACATTTTTTTATAATTTTTTTTATGTTTTTTTTTTTAAGATAAAATAATATATACGAGATATGCTCTAAATATACGACATTTACATTTAAAATGTTGCTATGATATTCTTCTAAAAGAATATAAAGAGAAATAACACATAAACATTTTCTATTAAAAATTTGAGATATTAAGCCCAAAACTCACCCCAAATATTGCGCATATATTTCAAAAATTCGATTTTGAGGGCGAGTGCGCTTCCACCAACTGAAGTCCGATCGTTGCCAAACTTTTTATTTTATCTATTGGGATCAAAACGAAACTTCTTCCGCCCAGGCAGGAGCAAAAATCATAGTCTCACATAAATTAATTTATCATTAAAATAAAAAACACCAAAATAATGAGATAAATTGGAGTTCTGCTATGATTTTGACCAAGTTTTCTCTCCAAAAATCCAACAAAAATATTTAAAATATTGCTATGATATTCCGCAAAAAGTATTTAAAGAGAATTAACACTTTAAGAAAATTTGAAAATTTTTTGAGATTAAATTCGAAATTAATCTCAGAAAAAATTTTTTTTTTTGAAAAATTGGCCGATTTGATATGATTCTGACCAAGCTTACGCTCGAAATATCCAACAAAAATATGTAAAATGTTGCTATGGTATTCCCCTTAAAGGATTTAAAGAGCAAAATCACAAAAAAAAATTTTTTCAAATTTTGCACATTTAATCCCTATCTCATCCTATATATTGGTAGCATATTTAAAATTTTTGGTTTTTAAGGCGAGAGCGCGTCCACTAAATATATTCCGATCGCAGCCAAACTTTTTATTATATCTTTTGGGACCAAAACGATAGCTTTGCCGCCCGGGCAAAAGCAAAAATTAAAATCTTATATGTATTAAAAATTTTTCGAAAAAAATACCAAAAAAAAATTTGAAAAATTGACCCTTTTGATATGATTCTGGCCAGGCTGACTCTCAAAATAAGACACATTTATATTTAAAATGTTGCTATGATATTCCCCTAAAAGGATGTAAAAAGAATTAACACATAAAAATTTTTTTGGAATTTTTAGAAATTAAATTCGAATCTCATCCCCCTCATTTCCCATACATTTCAAATTTTCGATTTTGAAGGCGAACGCGCGTCCACTAAATGAAGTCCGATCGCTGCCAAACTTTTTTTCATATCTATTGGGACCAAAACGAACCCTTTTCCGCCCGGTATTTTGAAATCAAAAAAAAAAAGTTAATATAAGGGCCAGTCTAATACACACACATCTACACAAACACGCTCTTACCTGCAACGGTTAATACTCCGTTTCACACAAATACAGTAAAACAAAATTAAAATGTCCGACAATGAGGGAGACGTTACCGTTCAATCAAATGAGCCAAATGAAAATAATAATGGCGAAAATGAAAGCAATGTAAATTCGGTTTTTGGCAAAATGCCGTTTCCACAACTACAATCAATCACAAACATAGAAATGTTTTTCACCAAATTGGAAAACTGGTTTTTGCTTCAAGGGCTCGGCGCGCGGAAGGAAAGCGAAAAGTACGCAGCTGTTATAGCATACGCCGATCCCAAGTATTTAGACCAAGTGTACGACCTGGTTCGCAAACCACCAACAACGAATCCGTATACCGTGCTCAAGGAGACGATTCTGGCTAAATTTGCAGAATCTTCAATGGCACGCCTCGACAAACTGGCGACTGGCATTCAACTCGGTGAGGGACGTCCAAGCCATCTACTCAGCCAGATGCAACAAACAAACGCCACTAGCGACGAATTGTGGGCATGCTTGAGAGTTCACCCAACACAACACTCTCACAACTAGCAACTGCCGCAGACGCTGTGATGGATTCACTCAACTATTCACCAGGTGATAATATTTCCGCTGTATCACACAACAGTGGGGGAGGAACAAGTGATGAACGCATTGCCCGAATCGAGAAACGCCTCGACAGCAACGACAAGGTGTTCCAGCAGATTAGCACTCAGCTTGGTCAGCTACTCAACAACAACAATCAACGTTCACGCAGTCGCAATCGTTTACAAGGCAACAACAACCGTAGCAACACTACGATTGCGAACAACACGGCTACTACACACTGCTGGTATCACAGCACGTATGGGAATGAGGCACAACGCTGTAATGCCCCTTGCTCTTTCAACCAACTCAGCAACGCCAGTTCAAAAAACTAAACGCCACCGTCGGAGATCAAAAAGGCAACTTCGGCGGACAACTTGTAGATGCCTTACAACACCATTCCAAACTTAGGGTAAACGTATTCAGAATATCGACATCCAATCGACTTTTCGTTCCAGATACCAAATCAGGAAACAAATTCCTGGTCGACACGGGCGCAGACGTTTCCGTCATACCTTCAGTTGCAATCAAACGACGTATCACAGCCAACAACGACTACACACTGTTTGCTGCCAATGGCACTGCAATTAAGACTTATGGTACAACTCGTCTCACTCTTGATCTTGGTCTACGCCGTCCATACACGTGGAATTTTATCATAGCTGATACTAGGATCCCGATCATTGGATCCGACTTCTTGCAACACTACAACTTACTGGTCAACATCAAGGATGCCAAGCTAATCGACGCTGGTGTCTGTCGTCCGTCCAAAAGTTCCTATGCATCACCTTTGCACATGGTTCGCAAACCCACAGGTGAATGGCGACCATGTGGCGACTACCGCGCTCTCAATTCACAAACAATTCCAGATCGGTACCCTCACCACACATACAAGATTGCACACATATTTTCTTTGGCAAACAAATTTTTTCCAAAATAGATCTCAACCGTGCATATCACCAGATCCCTATCGAACCACGTGATGTTCCCAAAACAGCGATAACCACACCCTTTGGTTTATTCGAATTCACACATATGACATTTGGTTTGTGCAACGCTGCACAAACGTTTCAACGTTACATGCACTCCGCATTTAGAGACTTGGATTTCGTTTTCACTTATGTCGATGACATTGCCATAGCTTCAGACGACATGGACCAGCATAAAATCCATCTTCGTCTAGTATTCGAACGACTTCGTCAATATCATCTCACCATAAATCCAAGCAAATGTCATCTCGGTCGAAATCCATAGAATTTCTTGGTCATCATGTGGACTGCAACGGCATCAAGCCTTTGCCAGAGAAGATTACAGCAATCGCTAATTTTCCACGGCCTAAAATTGCAAAAGAACTTCGACGTTTCTTGGCAATGATCAACTTCTACAGACGATTTTTACCAAAGGCCATTGAACATCAAGCACCGCTGGTTCAGCTAATTCCAGGCAACAAGAAGAACGACACCACTTCGATTAGCTGGACAGAGGATACAATTAAGCACTTTGAGGAATGCAAACTTTCGCTAGCAAAAGCAACACAGCTAGTGCATCCAGCACCAACAGCCCATCTTTCGCTCAGCACAGACGCAAGTGACACAGCAGTCGGTGCTGTACTACATCAAATCATCAACCACGAGTTCCAGCCAATGGGATTTTTTAGCGTCAAACTCACTGACGCACAACGCAAATATAGCACTTACGATCGAGAGCTTTTGGCTATATATCTCAGCATCAAACATTTCCGCTACATGCTAGAAGGAAGAATATTTGATGTCCGCACAGACCACAAACCATTGGTATTCGCTTTCGCCCAGAAACCCGAGAAAGCTTCTCCACGGCAACTTCGACAATTGGACTTTATTGGTCAATTTACGACATCAATAGTACATGTAGCTGGCATCGAAAACACTACAGCCGATACACTGTCTCGCATAGCAGCCGTGGAAGCTAACATCATCGACTACAATCAAATCGCTACTGCCCAACTAAGTTGTCCTGAGCTAAAGCAATTGCTCAGCGATGACACTACCACACTAGAGCTCAAAGCAATCAACATCCCAAACACGGCAAACCCAATCTTATGTGATTTTTCTACTTCCAGAGTGCGTCCATTCATCCCACAGCCCCTTAGAAGAAAAATCATAAGCAAACTACACAACATTGCTCATGGAGGAGTCGTCTCAACAATCAAACTGATCAAGGAACGATTTGTATGGCCCTTCATGCACAGGGAAATAGCCGAGTTTGTCAAGCACTGCATCCCTTGCCAGAGATCAAAAGTCACACGTCACGTACACTCGCCGTTTAAACAATATCAACTACCAACGGAAAGATTCGAACACATCAACTTGGACCTAATTGGACCATTACCTCAATCTGGCCAGTTTAGATATTGCTTGACTATCATCGATCGCTACACCCGTTGGCCAGAAGCTGTCGCCATTGAAGACATCCAGGCAGAGACAGTTGCAGCCGCACTAATCAACACATGGATATCCCGCTTTGGAGTCCCAGCACGCATCACAACAGACCAAGGTAGGCAGTTCGAATCCAGGTTATTTACAGAGCTGTCCCGACTCCTTGGCATCGACCATTTGCGCACAACGTCATATCACCCGCAAGCTAATGGGATCATTGAACGCTGGCACAGGACGTTAAAGGCAGCCATCATGTGCAAGAACCGGATCGGTTGGCCACAGAAACTGCCAATAATCCTACTGGGACTACGCTCAGCATACAAGCCGGATCTGCAAACCACAGCAGCACAACTAGTTTACGGCACAACACTTCGCCTGCCTGGGGAATTTCTACACGCTAGCAGTAAATGTCAACACCAAACTGAATTTGCTAAGGATCTAGCTGAGATGATGTCCGAAATTCGACCAAGTCAAACAGCTCACCATGACACCTTCAAGCCATTCGTTTTCAAGCAACTGGACGATGCAGACCATGTCTTTTTGCGCAACGACGCGGTACGCGGTTCGCTCCAGTCCCCCTACGACGGACCATTTGAAGTAAAGGCGAAACAATCTAAATATTTCACCATATCAGTCAATGGTAGGGATACCAAAGTATCCATAGACCGTCTCAAGCCTGCTTTCGTAGAAGCTCAACCACCTTCAGCATCCAGCAGCGTTCCTAATACACATGCACAGCCATCTAGTCAGCCGGACAATGCAGCCAGAACCACCACAGAGACGCCGGCAGATCAACCAGCTCCCAGGCCTCAACGAACAATTAGACTCCCTGTTCGGTTTGCAACATGAAGTCTAGGAGGGAGTACTGTGGCAACCTAGTCACACACCTCTGGCAACTCCGATCTCTGCCGACGCTTTCAGCTTTTTCTAGATATCGCTACGCGGTCACACTAAGACCGGGAACACGCTTAAAGTATCATGCGCAGCTCGCGCCCTTTTTCTGAATATTATAATAAAGTTTAAGTAGAGTTTAACCTACATGTTTTATTTGGATATTAAAAGCTAAGTATACAGGAGATGCCCCAAGCCATCTCCCATAAACATATTAATTTTTCATCAAAAATAAATCGGAAAACAAGCTACTTGAAATAAGGATTATCTTGTGGAATAAATTGTAAGGTTGCCTGATCTAACAAATGAACATATAAATCCGTTTCGAGTACACAGAGTCTACAGAGCAATACATGGGTATGCGAATGGAAGAATTTAGCCAACTAACTCGCGATACGTTTTAATATGAGCTAAACCTTAGTTACATCAAACTAACACCAACGATAGTTGTACGTTAGTTGGTGTTTGGTACATATTCATTTTACCAACAGTCATTAGATCTTTTTTAGCTTTTTGAATTCATTTATTCTTTTCTTAATAAGACTAACAATACGTTTTCAAATCTTCATCTTGAAACTATTATCAAACCATCCCCTAATGGGGGTAGTTTATGTTCCTCGGCTCTTTAATTCCGTCGCAGGTTCGGTAAGTCTTTTCTTCGGTGGCGAGAAAGGGTTGCTTGCAGGGTGAGTGATTTTACAAGTTCATCAGGGTGACCAAGAAGCTTCTCTGAATATTTTTGTTTGAGGTGCTATATTTCAGTTTCGACCAATGGGATCCTAAGGTCGATATGGATACACTCTTTGCGAATGTACCATGGCGCTTCAGTGAGTGTTCTAAGAATTCTTGATTGTGATCTTTGAAGAATGTCCACACTGTTCGCACATGCATTTCCCAATAGCTGCGAGCCATAAGTTCAGACAGTCTTTATGAGGATTCTGAACAGTAATACTTTATATTCCAGTTTTAAAGGGGAACGGGGAGTTGTTAGTTGGTGTCTGTCGGGATTTTTGCAGTGTACAATACATTTAAAAAAGGACCGAGAACGCTACCCTGTTGCCTCCGGCTCCAATGGTGGGTTCTTCCGTTATGTACTAATGTTATCGGACAGAAAATACTCTGTTGCTGACTTAGGATTCTAAGAGTCGGTGAGTATTTGAGGAAAGCAGACCTTGGGCATCATCTAGGAAAATTCAAGAGCAGAATTCGTGGTGCTCCTACGCCGTCCGCATATCTGAAGTTAATCGGTTGACTTGCTCAATGGTCCCGTGTTTTGCTCGGAACCCAAATTGTGTATCAATCTTGAGAGTTAATATCTTCTCAAATAATTTTGATAAGCAAAGTAGAAGACTAAAGGGGGTATATCATGACGCTTGAGTTTTATCCTTTCAGTAGATTTAACTCGAAAGAATTATTTTACAATTTTCCGTTTTTAAAATTCTGCTCTTGCCAGCGGAATCGCTCTTGAACGGGCGTGTCTTGTTTTTGCAAATATTTCCGAATGGTCCATGAACTTTTTAATCAACACAAAGCAATCAGGTGCTGTTTTTGCCAACGTGTATTGCATATGTCAAAAAAAATAAAAATTCAAAAAGTATCCAAAAGAAATGGGCTACATTAATCGACGTTGAATTAAAATGATGTAAAGAATAATCAAGTTTGGTTTGAAACAATTACGGTACATACCCCTGAATATGATCAGTTTAACGATCCCAAAATTTCAACAAAATCTCTATTCAGCAATCATTAGTGAAGATCAATCATAGTTTTCTAAGATCATGTTTGGCATTTTTATTAATCATCGATTGTCCATATTAGTCTCATGGTTTTTAGCTACTTAACAGTGCACTCTTCCATTCCACTTAGTTCATCAAACACACACACACACACACACACACACACACACACACACACGCACACACACAAATTATCATCATCATTTTGAGGGTTTTTGTTTCCATATGACTAGCACGAACAACTACAACAACATCATCGAGTTGTCAGTTTTAATTGAAATCAATTGAGCTCAATTATTTGATACGCTAAATATGAAATACAAAGCCCGCCGAGGCAAACATTCTCAGTTTTGTGCGTGTGTGGGTTTGGCATTCTACAGCTGCTCCCACTCAAAGCCCAACCATTACACAGAAAGGGGGCGTGCCGAAACCCCCAAATATGGAGCGTTTTAAAAGAATTTTTACATGAATGTAAACAACAACAAAAAAAAAGCGTCGACATCATATCGGCACAGGTGTAAACAACAATAAGAAACAAGGCGCAACAAAAAGGTGGAAAGCAGCTTGTTTTGTTGTAGTCGTACTTTTAATTTTTTGTGTTTTTTTTTTGCAAGTAGCTTGGGTGGTTGTGGTGATTAAACGCTGGGCAGCATGTTTGCAAACCAAGCTTATTTTTGTTTTTATTAACAGATGTTACACTTTTTAGGGTTAGGTGGTGGTGTCCAAGCGTACGACCGACCAGCTTTTGATGGTTATATGATGCCTGGTCGGTTGGTGGCAGCCATTTGAGCGGATGTTTGAGTTGAGTGCACAGCTACCGAGGCGCAACGAAATTAATCGAACTCGAACTTTCTGAGTTGGCGTCGCACAGTGGTTCGCTAAGCATCTCAATATAAAATGCTGAATATGTTTTTCCAACTTTTTTAAATTTAGTTGAAATGAAACACAAATTTAATGGTAAACTTATAAGTAAATGAAAACTATTTTTTGTTGTACTTTGGAGGTCTGATCTATAGACTTGGAATGCTGTAATTAATAACACACGTCAACTGACACCTAATTTCCCTCAATTAAAATGACTTTTCATTTTCGGAAATAATAATAATATTAAGTTGTTACAACAAATAATTAATATCGAAATGCATTTTGTTCAATATTGAAAGATATATCGTTATAGATATTTTTAAAATATCAGGACAAAGCCTAGTTATATTTTTTGCGTTGTTCGTTTGATGAATCAAACTCAAAAATGCATTTGTGCAACGAGCTTTCAGAAATCGCACCACTGTGCGGCGGCGCACGTTATGCTCTGTGTACATGGCCATATTAATACTCGTCGTACAAACATACCTACATACATTTTAGCAGATATATCTGGGCAACTTGACACGTTTCTGCAACAGGCAGCAAGAGCAGCACCGCATCGTCATCGCAGTCACTGGCATTGCGCTATGAAATGTGCCATAATCATGCGCAGTCGCAGCGCGAATCTTTTTCCAAAAGACGTGAGCCACATAATAATAACAGTATGAGCTATATACATACATACATACATACAAACATTCATACTGGCGTAATAATAATGAGAAAGCTTGCACCGAAAAATGGCCAACACCATCAACTCATACCCCCACATAGAAATCAAACGAGAAAGTCCAAAATAAAACCAACATGAAGCACAGTTGCTCTTAACGTTAGATGTAAGAAGTTGAAGGAATAACTGAGAGTTTTTCCAATTTTGTTTTTTTTTATTATGTTTAAAACAGATTAAGTTAAACAAAAAAATTTTACCCCTTAAAATTTCTTAACAAACAATTATATTTTCCAACAAATTCTTTATCCAAGGGCAGAAATTTAACATTGTCCAAAATCTAAATGTTTGTTAATGGAATAATAGGATAAATAGTCAAGCTTCAAAATATATAAGCAATATGGTTTTACGGTGGTTTGCTCTTGGCATAGGTTTACCTACAACTACCTCTTGCTTGCATTTATCTTTGTAAAAACAGGCAAAACAGTCGATTCAGTATTAAGAGCTTAGCACAACTGAAAATTTGTTTCATTTTCTTTCATTTAATATAGAAATAGTATTTGCAAGCTTTTTAATATGTAGGAAAAAATGGTGAGCTCTGAGTCACGGGGAGTTGTGAGACACGCGAATATTGGCAAAAAAAAAAAACATTACAGCTTTTTGTTTATGTCAATTGTCTTTCTTCTTATTACCTAACTTTTGACAAGCAACCGATCAGTCAACACGTTCTTAAAGTTTGTGTACCAGAACGCGATGTTATTGTTTTTTTTTCAAACTCAAAAGTTTTTTTAATTTTTGACTTGTGAATACAAAGCTCAACATCGAAAAAATCCTACGTGGATCGATAGCCATATCTATTTCCAATTTACTTTTAAAATTTCAGATCGATCGGTTAATATTTGCTTGAGTTATGTGTCCAAAACTAGGACCAATACAGTGGGAAAAAATAGTCGATTTTCGAAATTTTGACTTTGAAACCCCATAACTACGTCATTTATTGACCGATCCAAAATATCCTAGTTCACAACAGAATTACATTATTTCTTAACAAAACCCCATCTTCAGTTTAAAATTCAGATCATCCGTTCTCAAAAAATTTTTGCAACCATGGGCCTATGATTTAAATTTTTGGTTAACTTTGAACAAAAGTACAACAACAACCGCAGTTACCACAACAACAACAAAAATTACTAAATTTAATTTAACCGATTACCTATCGAATGAAAAAAACCGCTTCTTAATACCACTTATAGTTTTTGAGTAATTGAATTTTTTGTAAACCTTTAAAAAATGACACCTGAAGGTATACAGTACCCTTAAACTGATTTGTGAATATACTAATCTATTTGTATTGTCCTCTTTATTTTCGTACAAATTCATATACATATGTATAAATCGACTTCATCTCCACTTTCAGACAAAGTAATTGCTTTCCTCACTTAGTTGTAAGTGAACAGAAGTCGATAAAATTCTTGAATATATATCTGTCGAAGAAAATGTCACATAGAAATGCGTTATTTCAAAGAAACTGGTCTCGCGTGTTTCTATTTCACTGAGCAAAAGTTTTTCTTAGCTAGAATCTTTTTATATTTAAAGCTTAAAATTGAGCTAATTGCGTAAAAATCCACCAAAACAAACTGCTCGAACCGAAACTGTACCGGTACAATGTTGAGGTTCTTTTCGGTCCTTTCAGTTCTCGGATACCGCTATACAAACATTTAAAAATCGGTTCCGGTACCGGTTCTGAGTTTCAGTCGGTTCTTTTTGGTATACGGTTCCGCTTTGAGTCCCTGGTTTTAAGTGAATTAAAAACATTATCGCTTTTGGAGTCTCCAAGACTCAAAGAAGCTCAGCAGAATGTATTATTTTCAGGGCTTAATCCCGAAACGAATTTCGGTTCCGGTACCGGTACGTCCCGAAATAATTGTTTCGGTTAAAGGTTCTATTTTGGTTTTAAAAAAATTTCGGTTTTCGGTTTCGATACGGTACCCGGATTTTTAAAAATAAATTCTGAAATAAATCTAAATCATTTAAAATTAGAAAAACCATTTTATATTTCTTATTACTATATATAGTTAAAAGTAAGAACATGATTACATTTGGTTATTAAGAAATCTGTTTAAAATCCGTTTAGACCTAGGTCATTAACGCTAATCTGCAATGATTGCTCAGATACCGACTCATTACTTAGCGTTACGATTTATCTAGGGTCCAAAAAGTGTCACATATTCAGTCGAACTTTCTTATAGCGAATTTCAATGGGACAAAAAAAAGTTTGTCAGAAGGATATAGAGATAGAAATACTTTGTACGAAACTGCAGTGTTCAAAAACGAATTCCTTAAATAGAGAAATAGCAGTCCTAAACGGGCAATCTTGGAGACTGTTAGCAAAATACCTGTTGGATGCTCACAAATACAGGAAAAGAAACCTGCAGGAAGCATTTTAAAAGAGAATTCTGTTATATTTATTTTCCTTGTTTTGTTTATTAATTGGTGGAGCCCGGGACTACATCCTGAGTAGTGAAAGATCTACTATCTCGCGACGAGCTGGGAAGGTAGGTGGTAGGGCTGCAAAACTATCGATAGTGGGTACATCGATAGTTTTTAACTTCGATGTTTCAAAACCTCGATGTTTTCCAAAAAAACATCGATATATCGTTAAAACATCGAAAATTTTTCAAATATTTTAGATTGCGGTAAATATCATATATCTTATGCTATATTAAGAAAAATATAGAAAAGGCAAACATTAATTTTGTTTGTGTAAAATAATGTTATTACATATTACAAAATTTATATTTTCATTTTTTTTTAATTCAAAAAAAAACAAAAATTAGGTCTTCACAATTTAAAGCTTTTTTATTCAAATTTTTTTCTTAAAATTAAAAAAACAAATATTAAATGCTCATTTCATAAAATAAAAAATCTAATATAATGTCTTCACAAGTTAAAGCTTAGTTATTCATATTTATTTCTTAATATTAAAAAAAAAACAAATATAAAAAATTAACTCAACAAACACTTACGCGTATCTTGAAGCGTCACCATGCAGTGGAGGGCTGCCAACTCAGCCACTTTGTGGCTAGAACTAGCCACTTTTTGAGCGGGTTAGCTTTTTTTTTTCAAAATGATCTAGCCACTTCTAGCCATTTCGTTTATTTGCACTTTGGAACACAAATTTCGGTTTGATAATGCTGCGTTTAACCAAATTGACTTTTTTTTTTTTTTTGCTTATTAATCAAATTTTGTCGTATTTCAACTAATAATAATTGTAAAAATGGATCCAAAAAATCTGGCAGCACTGATGCAGTGAAGCATCCGATATATCGATGTTCAATTTTTAACATCGATACATCGGACCATTTTGAAAACCTCGATACTATCGATAGTAACATCGATAGTTTTGCAGCCCTACTAGGTGGTGTAGCTCTGAAGGATGGGCGTTCCGGTAGCTCTCGCTTATTAAAAATGTGAATTGTAAAACTTAAATTTAAGGCTAACGGCAAAATGCCATGCCTATATATATTTAATCTTCTATTAACAAAGAAGAACTTCTACTACTACTACTAGAGAACTTCTTTGTAAGGAAGTTCGCAATGGGGAAGTTCGACTGAAGTGTAGTTGTGGGAAAAAAGAACCGAAACTATACCGGTACCAACGTTTCGGTTTCGCTCCGGTACTATCGTTTCCAATGAAAACTGTAAACGGTGTTCGGTTCTTAAAAACACATTTTTATCGGTTTCGCTTCCGGTACGTGACTTGAAACGGTTTATTTTGGGTTTACGGTTACGGTATTGAGCCCTGATTATTTTCTAGATAATATTTCTCCATTTTATACCTAACTGAAATCTTGAATAAGGACAGAACAGGACGATACTTTTGATGGATCATTCGGTAAAATGGACCAGTCAATAATAAAATTCAAGCTTATACTGCATAAATGATAGATTCTATGTCGAATTTATTCCCAACTGCAATTGCATAGATGTTGCTGTAGTTGTCCCAGCGGAAAGTGGACTGTCTTAACTTTTAATTTGTTTTGCATTGTGGAATGCTGAAACAATGCAATGAACTGGCTGAATGAACGACTGTTCAAAAACTGTCTGAACCACTGAACCGAACCAGTCCTTATTATTGAGCGGATTGCATCTCTGGTTGTTTTACCACATTTAATTTTTGGTTTCGGTGGTCTTTTCGGTGGAAATGCCCATATAAAATAATTCTTGCTGGGATTAGCTCTTTGGGTTAGATTTTTTTAAAAGCAATTTAATGAAACTTTTGTGCCTAAGGACGCCAAAGGAATTTGATATTTCATTTAAAGCGAAACTATTTTAGTTTTATTATGCTCTGGTTTAGATTTAGGTTCAAGCACTAACAAATACCCGCACCGGTTCAGTTTCGGATTGGACTTGCCGGAAAGTTTGAACACTTCAGACCCCGGAGTGTTCGATTCTGTAAGGTTTCCAGCGGCTTTGCTGCCCTGATTAACAATAACATTAATCGAAGACATACAAGTGGAATGTATCACTATTGAATAAGGACACACCGAACCTTTTCCCAATAAAAATATCTTCCTGGTAGCAACTGGATAAGCAAATCAAGATTACCTCTGTTTTTTAGTTGTATTTACACAGAAAAAAAAGCAAAATGTGGCAAACCAAAAATGAAAGGCCAGAAGGAGTTTTGTAAATATATTTTGGAAAGTAACAAGGCGAGTTAGTGTCAGGCCAAACGGGTAAAACTGAAAGAGTGGCACGTTTGGGGGCAGCAAGGAGGAGGCAAAAGACAGAGGAGCGACAGGCGAGAGAGTTCAATGTCAACAGCGTGGGCATACACAGTTTTTATGGCCACTTCCGTTCGGTTTCATGTACGATGAGGGGGAGGGGGAAGGGAAGCCCACAACTAAAGCACGACCACACCTAAACATTAAAAACCAGCGAAAGAAAAATAAAATTTGTTGTCTTGTTGTTGTTTTTGCTTTGACAAAAAAGAACAGGAGGCCTTATAGGCCAGCGCCAGCCAGATATGTACAATGTACATACAAATGTATAACTTGCAAATGGGGTGGAATGTGTTAAACAAGATAGACAGAAGGCATATGGTAAAGTTGTCTCAGGTGTGAGAGACAGCCAGCGGGGTGACAAAAATATATTGCGTATGTAAATAGTCAAAGGAAGGGGACATGCGATGTATATTTGTCAACGGATTTGATGGTTTATTAATTAATTTGGCAGACCCCCCTCCCCGCTTTATTACATACCAAACGCGTCTTAATGAGGTGACGCAAAACCAAAAACAAAAAACTCCCCCTCAGATGGGGCGCCGTTGCTGTAATAATTTGCAGTTATTTGGCACCAAACGCTTCTTCAATGAGAGAACTTGATGGGAAATACGAAGAAAAAACAATAGGGCAGCCGACACACAATTAAAAGATGAAGTTGGCAAACGGTTTTTCAGCAGCTATTATTTATTTTTTTTGTTGTTGCTGCCTTTTTTCCGCCGCCGCCGCTATACAATACACTGACACACATTTTTAAATAGAGAAGAGGAGATACTTTTTCAGCATATCTTTTCTTTTGCTTTGCACGCACACACAGCCACACAATCACACGCACACACACACAGATACAGAACAGGCAGAAGCATGCAGAGGGAGGTCACAAATGGTCAATTTTTACACACACCTTATTTGCAGATTTGAAGCACTTTGTAATTGATTATTAGCACATTTCTTTTCAGTTTTCACTTAAGATTAAACTTTTGAGGTATGTTTCAACCTTTTTTTAAATTTTATTTGCTTCTTTTACAACAACAACCGTGAGCAGCCACGGACGCGATACGTTGATTAAACCAGCAGACGAACGACAGACTAACAACTAGCTCAGCTCAACTAGTTCAGTTAAGCACTAGTGATGAGTCAAGTAACGATAACTATCGATTGCTTATGGAAAGTAACAGTCACGACAAAGTCACTGCAAGAGGATTGACGCAAGTTATATTTTTTTAACTGTAAGAGATTATATTGAAAATTCGTCTAAGTTGGTGAACTTTCGGCCATATTTGATCAAATTATTAGTGAATGTATTTGTAGTTAATGTTTTAAGACCTGCACTCTCTGCAATTTTCAAACAAATTGTTATTTGTTTTTCTGCTTCACCCTCATTTTGCATTTTTTTTTCAACATTTTGAATCATTTGGCAACAGTCTGTTTTCTTACCACATACCATAAATAAACGCCCAGTCCTGTGAAAAAATCTTTAAAATAAAAACATCCAGTCACCACCTCCTAAACCCCTTTACCTCCTATCGATAACAATTGAAAGCTATCCCTCATCACTAGAACAGAAACTCAAGTTCAAGCTATTTCGGTCACACTAATTCATCTCAGCGCTTGAAAACACAAACAAAATGAATCCCTTAACAAATATGAAAAATGTCTTAAAACTAAGCGAACACGAACTTCAACATGGTCCGGGCAAAAAGAGCTGGCACGATATGTACCGGGACTCGGCTTGGATATTTGCGGCAGGCTTTCCCTATACCCTTTCGGAGGGCGATCTCATTTGCGTCTTTTCACAGTATGGAGAAATTGTGAATATCAATTTAATACGCGACTCAAAAACAGGAAAATCCAAAGGCTTCTGTTTCCTGTGCTACGAGGATCAGCGCTCAACTGTTTTGGCAGTGGATAACCTAAATGGCATCAAGATCATGGAACGCACATTGAGAGTGGATCATGTGGCTGATTACAAGCCGCCCAAAGAGAATGAGAAAATGGATGAGGAAACGCTGCGTCTGTATATGGAAGGATGTGCTCCAAAACCACAAATTGTAGATATTAAGACTGAAAAATCCAAAGATAAAACGAAATCTCGAGGCAAATAAAAAGTACTTTAATTATGAATTGTAAAAATTATTTCTCATTATCGGCACTCTCAAAGGAATCCTCGTCAGATGATGACTCGAGTCCTTCGGCCTCTCGCAATATGCGTCGCTTGTAACGCTCATAGGCACTGCCACGTTCGCGATCCACATTAAAGAAATCCACATCGTCCACAAAACTATCATGCTCTGTGTCTATGGTATGGACATATGGATCGTGATAGGTTGCAAAGTCCTCGTCTTCACTGGAGCTGGCAAACTCATCCTCGTCATCATCTGATGGTAGAAAATATAAAAAAATTATTTCAAACGGTTTGGGGGGAATTCAATTGCTTACCCAACATAAATTTATTCATTTGACGACACAATTCATCATCGGAACCACCACCCCCTCCCATGGCACCCTCTTCATCATCGGGATAGTCATTGGCATAGTAATTCTCTTGATTGGAGTCCTCTGAATCGTACTCTTCATCTTGATCATTGTAGCAGTCCTCTAGAACAAGCTCACCCATGGGACAAATGCTAGAAAGTATTCCAAAACAAAATTATCTTTTTGGGGATCGTAAATGAAACCTTTTTTTTTTTGAAAACTCTTAACAAAATTAAAAGATCCTTATGGCCTAAAAACAAGTGAGAAAATCTGAATCTTGACTGTCATATACTTTCTACATTCAAAAAGAGTATGATCCGTTAGTAAAGGGCGGCTGCAGCAGCAGCATGAAAAAATTGCAGATTACAGATCGATAAATAATGCTGATTATTAGAAATGTCTACTTCCAAATCGAGTGGGCGTGGCAGACTTGATCTGCCTAAAAGTATAAGAAGTTTATGTCCCACATATCGCTCACTTACTTCAATACTGGCATAACTCAAAAAATACGATTTTTTACTTAATGATGCAGATATATGCGCTGTATGTAAATGTAAAATTGGCTATACAGCTCCTTCAACGGGGCCAAGCCAAGCTTCTCTCAATCTCTTAACGTGGGTGCTTTAAATTTTCCGCACAAGAGAAAGGGACCTACAGTTTAACGCCGAATCCGAACGGCAAAGTTTGAGAATTTGCTTTTTCATGGCTAGTTACTTCACAGCTGGCGCCAATAGCTGGTGAAGGTGACCGTATGTGTAAAAGCTATTTTCTAAAGAAAGAAAAAACTTTTTTTATTAGATGTTCAGAGGCGGGATCGAACCCACGACCTCCCGCCCAGCAGTCCAGCACACTAACCACTGGGCCACACACGACTACATATGCGCTGTATTGTGTACTATTTTGTGTAAAATTTTCATATTGATATCTCTTTTACTTTTCACGTGAGATCAAAATTTGTCGAAATATTATTTTACAGTTTCATTTTAATGTTAATGCAAGAGCGTCATATCTCAGTTGTTCTGCAGTCGATATGACACAATCATATCTCGGATTTTAGTTAAAACATCACATTTTCAAGTTTTATTAATGAGCATTTTAAATTTGTATTATTTTACTAGACTAGCTTGAAACTAATTAGAACCATTTTTTCTGTGATTAACCCATTGAGAACTTTAAACGCGTTTTTCTCAAAATGGACTATTTTGAGTTATGCCAGTTATGCCTATGGTGCATCATTTTGGACGCACAATTTTATTTCTTATTAAAATTATTATTAAAAGAGTACTATTTAAGCATTTCGAAATATCATCTAACCAATTTTATTGCGATATACCGCAAAGTTCCGACCTCAATGCGATTGAAAACCTTTGGTCAATCGTAAGAAGACGGCATGATATCTATCCTGAAGGTTTTCTTGGCATCGAGGGCATCTGGAATGGCAACGAATTTCTCAAGAAACAATCGAGTAATTTCCGCAAACTCTTTTGGAAGAATTTTTGGCCGCTCTCTCCATATAAGAGCAACCGCGGTGAATTCTAAGAAAGTATGCCAAACCGTATAAATTAAGTCAATTAAAATGAGTCTTTGGGCAAAAATGTTTGTTTTTCATGCTAACTTCTCCCAACTCCGCGATTATTCATATTATATGCTTTCACACAGATTTACAAGTTTCGGTCAAAATCAGATGACTATATCTTATAGCTGCCATAGGAACTATCGGTCGAAAAGTGGGTCTTTGTGAGAAAATCTTTTTTGTTCTTAATGTAAACGCCTTCCGCTTAAGCAATTATTAGTTTTATACGCTTTTACACAGATTTTGAAGTTTTGGTCAAAGTCGGATGACTATATCTAATAGCTGCCATAGGAACTATAGGTCAGAAAATGGGTTTTATTTGGAAAAATTATTGGTTTTAATGCTGGCGTTCTTAAACTCTGATATGGTAAAACATTTGCAAGTGTATAAAAACGTCGGCAAAGACGAAGTAAGCTTGGCCTTCTCGATTTTTAAATGGATTTGAATCAAGTTTGGTTTCGTAATTTAAACATCATAAAATGAATATGAGTATATTTAAAAAGCATATGAGTATATTCTTTTATTTTCTTAAAGCTGTAATTTTTTCCCGACTAATATTGTATCTTCCTCTTAGTTTTTTGATTATGAATCTAAGAAACCCAGGTTCGATTCCCAGGCGGGGTGAAATAAATTGCTCCATTTTTATTTTTTCTTATCCCCACCAAATTTCTACTTCAATTGGTGCATTTTTATATAAAAAACCACCATTGTTAACACAGTTTCAAGTGGGCTGTCTTGTTGAACGAGATTTTTCTCATTATTCTCATCATTATCATAATTATTAGCCTATAATCAAAAGGGACCGATATTATTTTCTTCTTAAAGATAGAGTTTCCAATTTCGGGGAAACTAAGTAAGCTATAATATATTTTTCTTTTTGCGAAACTTAATATTGGGGTAACGACATAGCTCCGACGTCATATCTCCGCCGCGTTTTAAACGACATATCTCCGCGAGGAGTTATGTCGTTTGCAGCATGGCGGAGATATGTCGTTTCTGCCTGTTACATACATTTGCACGACTTAAGTATACTCGTAACGGGTATAAAAATCAGGCCGAGCGGGTTCTGTTCACTGACTTCAATAACTCAATAATGCGTGATGAACAAAGTAAGCAGTATCTCATGCAAGTTGTCGCTGAATATCAAAAAATAATCGAAGTGTCCATCTTAAATATATTGTGGGGGAACATTTAGAACCAGGGATGCAAACCGGTTCTGAACCAAAAACAGAAAAAAATGGTTCGGTTCGGTTCGGTTTAATTCAGCTAGGTATTGAGTTACTGGCGAATAGTAAGCAAAATCAGCAATTAGCTTTAAGATATTGCGAAAATACTTGGAAAAGCAAAGTTGTTGTAAACAAGCTAAGAACATCAACCTTATTAAATTTCCTAAGGACCCAAAAGTTTCAATAAGCCAAGTCTTGATTGTAATATCCGTTGGGGGTCAACTTTGAACTCAAACGTTTACTTTTTATCTTAAATTGAGATTGGCTTAAAATAGAAAATGAGTATGAGTATTTCAATGGATGGCAGGCCTGCAAAATTCATGTTGAAAAAAAGGAGGACGTTATAGCTCAGTAATGTTTCGAAATAAGAGCTCCGCCTGTTTTTGGATTCGATTTCTTAGATTACAGGAATCAAACTTGCTATCAGAAGAAGGAAAAAATTTAGCTAAATCACATTTAATGTTAATATATAACAAAATTCGAAACGATAATGAAATCTTAACGGATAATTATTTTAACTCGCTAAGTAAAGATAAGTTGGAAATGCTTGCCAAACAACTCAATAATAGGGATTCAATTCCATAAAAAAGTAAAACATCGATTGTTAGCGTTTACCTAAAGATTATTAAATGTTGGAATAATTATCAGGAAAATCAACTTAAGCATAGCTCGAATAGTTTAATCAGTTCCACCCACACAAATGTCAGTAGAATGAACATTTTCCACACTTCGGACTTCGTTTTGTCAGACGCTCTTGTCTTTCAATATCGATGAAAATATGCTAGGAGATATATTATTATTAAATTTTAACTACAATTCCATCATATTGAAGTTAGTTTAGGTTTTTTAAAATCTATATTATTCCCTGTTGTTTAAAAATCTCATATACAAGTATAATAAAACTATTCAAATTGAAATGTGTTCATGAAATAACCCAGTCTTAAAGATCTATCAGAGTAAATTTAGAATTTATTAAAAATTAAATGTTTATTGTATAATAGGGTGTGGAACACATATCGACGTCTATTTTTGAATGAACTTATGGACTTCGAATTAAAATTGCTTAAGCTTATATGTGAAGTGCCAAATATGTCAGAGATTACTTGATCAGGTCAAAAGAAAATTGTAATTATTTGACGATTCTGATCCGCTAGGTCTGATCCAGTAGTCGATTTCAAACCTTCAAAGTTACTAAACAATATCAAGTGACCAAAGTCGTTTCCGTCACGTGATATGTAAAGTTGTAGGATTTCAAAACGAAATGAGAACGTTCGTACGGAAATTGCCGTCGAAATTTTGTACGAATCCGATTAAATGAAAACCCAAGTCTTTGTAAATGAATAATCCGAATACTAGTATCAAAAATATGTTTATTTAGTTAATTAAATGAATAAAAAGCGAACCGAACCAAACCGAACCGTAACCGCGGTTCAGTAAGCCCCAAAAACCATGCAATGAACCGAACCGGCGGTTCAAAAACTTTGTGAACCACTGAACCGAACCAGTCCTTATTTCCAAGTGGTTTGCATCCCTGTTTAGAACTGATAAATATATTATATAATTTGGTGGTTGTAGCTTACAAAGGGTTTGAGATTTTCATCGAAGAAATTTTTATCCAACTGGTTGCTGATGTCAAATGGCTATGTGTTTCTTCTGAATTTTACATACTTTATCGAGGACTGTCAAAGATCAATACTATTCAAAATTTGGTTTAGTTCCCACCACAAACAATGAAGTTATCCCACAATTCTATTTTTTTAGAGCAATCGTCTCTATGGGATCTAGTTGACAAATACGCGGAAAACGGAAAATTAAAATTTATGTTATAGCGGACCATAAAAAAGACACATGTGCAAAGTTTCAGCTTTTTTTTTTTTTTATTATTATTACACATTTTATTGTTATTCACTTGGAAGATGATTTGCGATGTTAACGCAAAAAATTATATATTGTTAAGGACTTCTTTATAAAAATCCGGCAAAAAAACCAGAAGAGTTTCAATTGATTTACACCTTAAGCTTGGTACGGAGATACCCGCGAAATGAAAAAGTCCATATAAAACGAGAGCGTAAGTTAAAGTCGGCTCTAACCGACTTCGATATACCCGTTACTCATGAAAAAACATGTTTAACAGTGTTCCTGCGTTCCCTAGGGTGACCATTCGAAAAGTATGCAACATTTTTTTAGGGTGTGAGGAGTGGTAGCGGGGGGGCTTGGTTCACTTTTTTGCTCATAACTTGAGAACCTTTCATTCGATCTTTATCGATTCATTTTGCTAATTACTAACTATCTCTAGAAGGTACAAATCGTCTATCTTCAAAACTGTAGAAGATATAACGTTTATTCCAAATTGCGGGGGCGGGAGGGGGCGTGGCCAAAATTTGAAACAAACTTGATCTGCGTGCAGATAAAAGAAGCATTTGTCCCATACATGTCAAACCTCTATCTCTTACCATCTCTGAGATCTAGGTGTTCATATAGACGGACGGACGGACATACAGACGGACAGACGGAAGGACGGACAGACGAACATGTCTATAACGACTCGGCTGTTGATGCTGATCAAGAATATATATACTTTATATGGTCGGAAATTATTCCTTCAGCCTGTTACATACATTTGCACGACTTTAGTATACCCTTTTTACTCTACGAGTAACGGGTATAAAAAGGTGTGAGTGTCGCTAGAACTCACGAGTCTTTGATGTGAAACATGATGCTTAGCTTAAGAGCTTATTTTTAAATCACAAGCTCTCTCAATGGTATATAAATGAGCAAGGGCACTCTTTCGGAAGAAGAAAATTAACGGGGAGTAGAAATACCAGAAACAAGAACACTTGCTGCAGTGTTCTTTCACTTTTTCAGGAAGTTGATTCAGCTAAGATACCACCAAGGTGAAATCCAAGATCCCACTCATGTACCTTACATATCCCGCCCAGATCTCTCCCGTATTCTACCCAGATACCACACAAATCACAGCTAGATCCCACAGAATCCACCAAGATCCTACTCAGATCCATCCCAGAACCCATCTAGATCACACAAAGGTCATACCCAGATCCAACCAAGATTCCATCCAAACTTTTCTACTTCCCGCCCAGAACCCAACCACATCCCCCCCAATTCCCATGCAGATTCTACCCAGATCCCAACCAAATCTCACCCAAATGCCAGATCCAACCAAGCTAGATCCCACTGAGATACTACGCTGATCTGACTTAGATACCGCCCATATCCTACCCAGATCCCACTCAGATCCCACCCAGATCCCTTCTACATTCCAACCAAATACCGCTCAGATCCCAACCAGATTCTTTCCAGATCCCTTCCAGAACCCTTCCAGATTCCATCCAGATCTCATCCAGATTCCATCTTTCCTACCTCCCCCATCCATTTATGTCTGTGTGTGTTTGCATGAAACTCCACAAAACAACAACACAAAATATGAATGACTACTAAAATCGCTCGTACCGAAATTAAAGATGTTTCACATCAAAAAAATGATTTCGCACGAATTTCGCAAGTTGCTGTTTCGTGAGTTGGTCTGGAGTTCACGCGCGAAATTGACACATCGATATCACAGCGTTGCCACCCGACGTCAAACAAATAAGTGCTGATTCTCTATTTAAGAACCTTAGCTCCTGATACGAGAGGGCTGTTGATGAGGTACTTGGCCCAGCACAAAGATATTCAATTGTGAGCGATGGCGATTCCGTACGTCAACCGGATGAGCCGCAGAACTTTTCAATGGTCAGACTTGGGACTTCTTTGTCGCAGCAAGGACAACATCTTCTAATCTATGCTATTGCTTTATAAGTACATAACATCGAGATGAAATAGCCAAAACAGTCGATTCTGCCAATTCCCTAGTCGTGTCCAAAAAGCACCCAATTGCCAATTGGAGCAAATTATTGAAAAGTTACAAATGAAGGTCACGATGAACCTAAAAAGATTTTTTTTTTTTGATTGATTTTGTTGTAACGTTGTAAAACGTTACCTCCACATGGATCTTTACTGCATGTAAGGATTAAACAATCACTGCCGAACCCTAGGTGCCTTCACTACAGCTTCTTACAAATCACATAAAGCTATTGCTGCAACTATTGCATCATTAAAGGCCACCATAAAATAAAATTCGCTGTTAATTAGTTTAAATTGTCCCGCCAAATCAAATTTGAAAACAAAACAACTAGAGATGAGCGACTTATTTCGCACTTGCTATCGACGAATTAATGTGCAGAGATTTCGGACACTTTTCGCAAGTATCTCCATACCAAGCATTAAAGAAAAAATTTGAAATTTTTAATAATGTTTTGAATGTAATAATAATAATGTTGACGAATTGGAAATGAAAATGTAAAATAATTAGTTTTGGAATTATACGGTTGTTCGGTTCTTGAGATAAATGAGTTTTTGATTTAAATTTGCGCCCTCATAAGTTTACTCCAATAGCGACTAGGAGATTAAAAATGTAGGAGATTTTTGAATTTGGTGCTAATAAGAGTGGTAGATTTTGTATGCGTATTCTGCTATGCCCTTTGCCTTTCTAATCAAATTAACTTTTCGGGCAATCCGTTCAGGTAACTTTGCACTTATTAATCGCCGTCGAACAGTTAGTTCGTATTGCCAATTCGATATCTTACGTTTTGAAAACAAAATCAAATGAAAAATGTAGACTTTCTTTATTTTATGCAACACGCTCCTATATTAGTGACCAGCCAAAGTTGGCCGCTTTTGTTATACCCTTGGAGAGGGTATATTAAAATTGTCCGGATGTTTGTAACGCATAGAAGGAAGCATCTCCGACCACATAAAGTATATATATTCTTGATCAGCATGACGAGCTGAGTTGATATAGCCATGTCCGTCTGTCCGTCCGTCCGTCTGTCCGTCCGTCTGTCCGTCTGTTTCTATGCTATCTCCTCCGTCAGTTTTAAAGCTATCTTAACCAAACTTTGCACAAAGTCTTTTGGTATAAATACGCTGCACATTTGTCGGAACCGGCCGGATCGGATGACTATAGCATATAGCTGCCATAGGAACAATCGGTTGAAAAACAAGTTTTAGTTAGAAAAACTTTTTTGTTTTCAATGCTATCGTTCCCAACGCTCGTATTTATAAGTTTTTAATGATTTTACATAATTTCACCAAGGCTTGTCGAAATCGGACAACTATATAGTATAGTTGCCATACAAAAGTTAGGTCTGAAAAAAAGTCTTAGTGAGAAAAACTTTTTTGTTTTCAATGTTATCGCTTCCAACGCTCGTATTTATAAGTTTTTAACAATTTTACATAATTTCATCAAAACTTTTCGAAATCGGACAACTATATAGTATAGCTGCCATACAAAAGATAGGTCTGAAAAAAAGTCTTAGTGGGAAAAACTTTTTTGTTTTTAATGTTATCGCTCCCAACGCTCGTACTTATAAGTTTTTAATAATTTTACATAATTTCATTAGGCATTGTCGAAATCGGACCACTATATAGTATAGCTGCCATACAAACTGTCAGGCATATATCAAGCTCCAAGGGTATATAAACTTCGGTCGAGCCGAAGTATTTGAATTTCTGAGTTTTTATTTTACAAAGTGTAATTATAATGCCTGTATTGCCTGTGGAATGAAAAGTAATTGCCAAATTACGCACTTACAGTAGTTAATTTTCCTTAATTATGTGATAGTTTTAAAATTTTTTAGAAAAATTAGCATTCTAGTATTTAATTGATTTATTAAGATTTTTTTAGTTTAATGTGTGAACCTAAGAGTGAAACTTTAAAGTCAGCCTTTTTTATTTTTGACTATTCCTTTTTCTATAGCCTCGCTTGGAATTCAGGTTTCTCTTTTGTGTACTTAGGTCCATTCTCGCTTGGTCTAGGGGGTTGCAAAAAGTAAAAAGAGAGCGATTTTATTCGGAATTGCGTTAAATTTAGTTTTCAAAAAATAGTAGAATTAAGAACATGCCTGTATGTTTAGGTTTTAATCCCCTATGTTAAGTGACCAGCGATCTCTTGGTCTAGATTACTTTTTAATTTATCAAATAGTCTATAATAATAGGCGTTATATTAAGACCACAGCCGATTGCATGGAACCAACCAAATAAACTGGGTGAGTTGAACGTCCTATCTTATATTAATCATGAAAAGTATAAATGCTTTAGGATTTACAGATACAAATAGCGTGTTCCAATATGTAAGAAATATCTGCATTATTTTTTCCGATTTTTTTGTAAATAGTTCTCAAGGCCATTAAATCTTTGGCTTTCCATTAAATTTTCTGCAAACCAAAATTCACTTTTTCAGACATTCTCTACAGTTCACAATATTAAAGTGAGGCCTTCAATTGGGTTTCATTCATACAAAGTTCATATGGGCATTTCCAAAAAAAGGTCCACCTGGGCCAAAAAAACCAAAATGTTTAAAAACACTATATTTGATAGAATTTTCATAGGGAAACAATCAAATTAAACTAATGTAAGCTAATCTTACATTTACTAATAACCAATTGGATATATTCGGTTTCACGGCCGTGCCAGCGCGATTTTTCTCATTTTGACATTAAATTTGCTTGATTTTGTCGAAAAAAGTGACTATAGATTACATGTGCTTTCGCTATCTAAAATCTTTCTGACGGTAAAAAGGGCTATACAGGAATGCATAAAAAACTATGTGAATGCAAATAACTGTAAGTTTTTGCATCGCATTATAGCAGTAAACACATAAAAATGTCACGTTCGACATGTCACGTATCGACAGAGATAAATATTTTTTATTACAACAAATGTACTTAAGATTTTTAAATCAAATAATATACATTTTTAAATAACTATTCATTCATAAGATATTAAAACTATTTGGGCTTAGTTATTGTGTTAGGTTTCGCGAAACGTTGTCTTTATATAGCTGCTCCCGAAAACCACTTCTGTTTTTGTCACGTTCGAATAGCTTCCAATTTTGTCATTATTTTGGAAACCGAATTTCACTTGATATACACTTTAGCACTAAGAGCTATATTATACAGTAAAGATCGAATTCAAAATTCGATTTATTCTGACTTTTTCTCATTTTCAATGTGTACGACGGTCACGGTTCGACAGAATGGAAATGCCCATATGTTGATATGTTTCATATATTTTTTAAAAATTTCGTACATAAACAAATTCTTCGTTTTTTTCGACGAACCCTAGTCCTAGAGACAGAAGTTTGATGCAAATCCGATTTTCTAAAAATTCAAAAATTAAATTTCTACGTAAAAATCTCTAAAAGAGCTTTTTGTTTTTGGAATTGAAACACAGCAACTTGGATATATTGTAATAGTATTTGTCATTCTTTATTGAAAAGCTTGGCATTATTCTTGTTTAAGTGTTGTTCTTTTTTGTTTTTGGGTAGCACTAGACCCCTAAAACTATAAACTTAATTAGACTTTAGCACAAGAAATGTGGTTGGTGTTTTTTTGTTGATTTATTTTTTTCGATGGAATGGAAAACTGGCAAAACAAAACATGTAAAAAAGAGTGTGGTATGTATGTGTGTTGACGGCAAGAGCTAAGAGGCATCAACTAAAACAGGACCAAAAAAAAGACTAAACTAATAATTTTAAGGACGAACTTAAGTGGACTATGTGCTAGAGAGGCGTGTGTATAAATGTATATATACAGGTGCTAGAAACTTCCCACATTGTGTGTGTGAGTGAAGTAGTGGGATCACGAAATCAGTGGGGTGGATGCCTCTCTCTGTGGTCCGTTCTTCCTGCTGCTGCTGTTCTTGTTGTTATTGTTGTTTGTGCATTACCAGTAGCAGTTGTTGTAGTAATTAAACGGATAATACAACCTTATAGAGAATCAAGAATTATTATAAGATAAATTTACCAACTAAAAATCAAGAGTAAAATGCGAGCATGATCCTAGGAGCTAGCCAACAACGAGAGCGAGAGAGCAAAGTAGAGACAAACAGACAACAACCAACCCAGCGCACACACACATACATACACATACAACAAGCACCGTTCCTACCGCCGTTTTTTGTATTTGTCTACATGTAACAGTATTTGGTGATGTTGAACATTTGCTGTTCTTCAATATGTATGACGAACCTTAAATAATTGTCATCCATCATATCGACATAGTCCGCTTGCACCTCATTTTCGGGCACGTACAAATCATAGACATAACCAATATCTGAATCAGCGGGTTGAGGATGTTGTTGCTGCTGCTGCTCATGGGAGTTCTGTGCTGGCGACTGTTGTTGTTGTTGCTGTTCTATATCCACAATGGTGATGTCCTTTTTGGTTTTACTTGTGCCGGCCTCTGTAGGCTCCTCCAGACCCTCATCCACGTCCAGAGTGGTGCGCAGGCAATTGACCACTCGAAATCTTTGCTCTCTTGCATTCTGTTGCGCCTCCTGACGCTGCTTGTCTCGCCTTAAAGCTGAGGCTATGGCTGCCGCCTCGCTGGATTTCTGTTGGACCAAATCTTTGGCCGTCGTTTTGTTGAGTCTTGCCGCCGCAAATTGTTTGGTGGCCGAGTCGTCCTGGTTGAAAAATTTATAAAACATAAAATTGGTTTTCGCTCATGGTGGAAACACATGGTGAGCAAGAGGCTGCAGATGTGAACAAAATAAAATAATTCTTACCTGCTTGTCCAGCGTGCCGGCAAATTTCAGCACTGTGCTTAGCTCCTCTTTCTTTGTGTCATCGTTTTCGTTTTCCTCATTCTGCAGACGGCGTCTCTTGCCATTCAGAACAAACGCCGTGTGTGGTTCCTCGTCTATTCGCCGTTTAATACGCACCACAGCAGGCATTTTAAGCCGTAAAGGTTTCTTCTTTTTGTATTTTTTTGTTAATTTGCTTAACAAACCTAACAAAAACGCAATTGAGTGGTCGAAAATTAATTGTGATAGACGCGCGTGTGACCGTACTGTAATTCAGAAAAATGGGCAATAGGAGAAGAGCATTGGCCTCTAGCTATTTAGACATTTTGTGGCCAAAACTGGCTACTAAAAATAAAGCTAGAATTGATGAGTTTTCAGCGCAGTGCTGCCAACTATTACAACCTCAGCAATCTAGAACGGCGTTAGAATATAGCTACAAAAAGCAAGAAGTGATTTTTTTATACCCTTGCAAAGGGTATTATAATTTTGCCCAGAAGTTTGCAACGCATAGAAATATTCAATTTCGACCCTATAAACTATATATATTCTTGATCAGGGCGACGAGCTGAGTCGATTGAGCTTTGTCCGTCCGTCTGTCTGTTTCTACGCAAACTAGACTCTCAGTTTTAAGGCTATCGAGCTGAAACTTTGCACAGAGTCTTCTTTTTACTGCACACTGCTAATATGTCGGAAGCGACAGGATCGGATGACTATATCTTATAGCTGGCATAGGAACTATCGGTCGAAGAGTGGGTTTTATTTGAAGTTCTTTAACTCTGATGTATTAAAACATTTGCAAGGGTATAAAAACATCGGCAAAGACGAAGTTAGCTTGGCCTTCTCGTTTTTAATATCAATTAAGCAGTGAAGTAAGGGGTGATTTTTAAGAGCTATAGAAAGTTTTAAAAAATAAAGCTAGGTATCGAGACACTCGAAATTTTTGCGGAGCCCATCTAATTACATAGCTCAGGAAATCCGCTCGCGAAAATTGTCAGAGCGGATTTCCTGAGCGAGTATCGAGACACGCGAAATTCGCTTCGATAATTAACATGGACCTGCCAACTCGTTTTCTTGAAAACAGCTGATAAATTGTCGAAGGGGGTCGTGAAATTATGAAACTTGTTTGATAATTGTCAGAGGTACCTACGAAAATTGAGCACGCAATCTTTTTCGGTATGCTCTCCCGTTGATGTGGTTGGTATGCCATTCGCCCAATGTGTGCACACCAAACGAGTCCAAACCTCCGTAGCCTCCACAGCCCACGGCCAAGCAGCACTGAACCTTAGCAGTCTCCATAGCCCATTGTAGCAGTGTTTTCTCCGGCTTACTGTGATAGTTTCCGTTGCTCCAGCCGCTCCTGTGGCTACCTTAAGGTATTCAACTAATATGCATGGATCTGGCTGTGGCTTAATGTGCTAATTCTAATCGTTCGATGCGTTTTGGGTTGTCGCTATAGCAGTATGTCTTAGGGGATAAGTTCTGCTCACGCAGGCCAATGCAATAACAAGGGAAACTGCTCATACCTTCAGCCACACAAAAGATGCATCCATGAAATTGACCATGGCATTGTCTATGACCTTTGAATTTCTCCCAGTGACTTCCTTTATCAATAATCTTAGCTCTTTAATTTTATTTGAATTAGCCCGCCAATTTCTTAAATAAGCAACAGCTGAATTTTTTGCTGTTTCCTGGTCACACTACATTGTCTGAGCGGCTCGTGAAATTATCAAACAATTTCCGCTGCGCAAAAATTTCGAGTGTCTCGATACCCAGCTTAAACACATAAAATTCAGAAAAATGCTTGACTCGGGTGGTGTGCACACATTGGGCGAATGGCACATCAACGGGAGAGCATACCGAAAAAGATTCTCAGCCACATGTGATGCAGCGACCTGAGCTGCCCGTATAAAAACGCTTCTTATTGGCTAGATTCAATAAAAATGGTAGCGGCTTGCCCACTTTGATCAGCTCCACATGTTTGTCCACCTCGGAGCTATAATAATTGTAGCTTTGTTTTTTTAGTCTTCTTTGCCTTAACTTTTTTCATTGCGTGCTCAGTTTTCGTAGGTACCTCTGACAATTATCAAACAAGTTTCCTAATTTCATTTTCAAAAAATCGAGTTGGCAGGTCCATGTTTATTGTTGAAGCGAATTTCGAGTGTCTCAGTACTCGCTCAGGAAATGCGCTCTGACAATTTACGCGCGCGGATTTCCTGAGCTATGTAATTAGATGGGCTCAGCAAATATTTCGGGTCTCTCAGTACCTATCTTTATGTTTGAAGATTATTTCATGCAAATGTTGACCGTGACTGCGCCTCAAATGGTCCATCCGCTTAGTTCAATTTTGGCATACTCTTTCCAACATTTCGGCCGGTATCTCACGAATAAATGCTTCAATGTTGTCTTTCAATGCGTTAATTGAAATCGCACGATCTAGGCGGCCAATTGACCGGTTCTTGAGTAACAGAGGCCCAATTGCTGCGAACGGCGACGAATCGATAATTGATGGTCATCATTAACACTGACCGATACAGCTGCGATATTTTCTTCAGTTAGCAATCTACGTAAGCGTGTTGGTGGTTTAATGTCCAACAATGTAAATTTGTTGCGAAATTTAGTCACAATAGCCCGAATAGCCGCTTCAGTGGGTCGATTAAACTGAACATAAAATGGAAGAAGCACGCGATGAACTTTCTTAACAGAGCCGCATTTTGATAATAAAATTCAATAATTTGCAAGCGTTGTTCGTTTGTAAGACGATTCATGGTTAAATTATAGACCAAACTGAAGATGTTTGACAGTGAAACAAAACACGAAACGTGCGTGAGCTGTTTAAACCAGTGTTTCCAAAAAGATAATACGAGAAACAAACACATACACAAAGGCCTTAGTGTTTTTGGCGTTTGCTGCTGATGCCGGATTTTGCTACAAGCCTGCCTTTGGGATTCCCAAGCGGTCATCGCAGTTCTGTCATGAGGTACCTTCTGCCAACACACTAAGGACAGGCAGAGACAGCTGAAGATTGAATTGGTATTCATGAAACAGCGCTATACTGTCAACCAGCCTCCTTTGTGGTGTTGTGCGTGTCTTGTTTTAGACAAGTTATGGACAAAATCCTAACTTAAATGACCTAGAGCCTGCTTAAAAAAGTTCTATGATTTTCAAAAAGATAATAGCTAAAAAATCACCCTTTATAAGGGGCAAGCTCAACGCACCAGTTTATTTAAGATACTTTCCAGGCACCTCATTGTTATGGAAACAATTATTTGCCCTACGCAATCCATATCTGTAAACATAAAATTATTTATAATTAAATATAATTTAATAGATATAATCTATACTTATAAATCTGTAGGTCCGACTGACTGACATATTATCAACCCACAGCCTAAACGGTTAATACCAGAGGGTTGAGATTTGGCATAGACATTCGTTTAGTTATGCAGGCGCGCACTAAGAAAGAAAATTTGGAAAATTTCACCTCTTATTAGGAGAAAACGCAAAAAAAAGGTGTTGCGGTTAGGGATAGAATTTAATATGTGTACAGGCCACTGTATTTTCCACGCCTTACTTAATTTTTTTTTTCCAAATTGATTTATTTTAATCAACCGTAAGCTCGAAACTGTCTAAAAGTTAAGCTAGTGAAGCCGTTTATATTAAAAAAGAATTTGCTTTTTAACAAATTGATTAAATACAAACATAATGTTAAAAGAGCTATACAATTTTTCTACCTACTACGATTTTTTCAAAACTTGGACGCGGACGAAGTCGCGGCGGGTTCAGCTAGTTTTCTATACATACACTGCCATGCACTTGAATAGGGACAAACGTGATTTCATCATTCAAAGTAAACTCCTCGCAAAGAAGCTTATATTTTGACCTCATATAAACGTTTTAAGTGGAAACAAGTGAGAAAGTCGGTCAAGCCCGACTATAACATATTCTGTACCTTGAGTAGAAGCAGAATGCAATGCTTGTGCTGCGCTCATCTCTAATTCTCTCTCTCTCTTCTCTCTCTCTCTCACTCTCTCTTTAAGGGTGGGAGTGGGTGGGGGGAGGGTTGTTTACTTATTTGCTCATAACTTGAGAACCGTTCATCCGATCTTTGTAATTTCAGCAATCGATACATTTTGCTAATTAATAACTATCTCCAGAAGGTACAAATCGTCTATCTTCAAAACTGTAGGAGATATGTTTTTTTCAAATTGCGAGGGCGGGAGGGGCGTGGCAAAAAATGAAAATAAACTTGACCTGCCTGCAAGTATAAGAAGCATTTGTCCCATACATGTCAAACCCCTATCTCTTACCATCTCTGAGATCTGTTTTTTCATACGGACGGACGGACAGACGGACAGACAGACGGACATGGCTATTTCGACTCGGCTGTTGATGCTGATCAAGAATATAAATACTTTATATAGTCGGAAATGATTCCTTCTCCCTGTTACATACGTTTGCACAAACTTATTATACTCTATGTACCTTTGGTACAGAGTATAAAAAATAGTACAGTATACGGTAAAGCACTAACTGATGAAGAAAAAGGCAAAATAATGGCTTTTAAGGAGTGAATCCTTACGTAAAGGCAAATTGCTGAACAAAATTGAGATAAGCTTAAGTGTTGTATGCAATTTTCTTAAAAAATCATTAAACTATGAGAATAACGTGAAAGGCCGCATTAAAAAAAACATTTTAACGTACTTCAGAGCAGCGAGTTGTTCAAATAACTTCAAATTCACACTGTTCAGCTTTGAAAATTGATTCAAAACTACTATTAAATGAAAGTGTCGATACGGTACGGAGAGTTGTACGTAAAGCTGAACAACTAAGAAGATTAAAACTGAAAAGAAACCCCCCACTTAATACCCAACGTAAAGATCCTGGTCAAGTTTTTGCCTCTTGAAAAGAAAATCAAGTGTATGATAAAAATATGCCATTTTTGAAGAGCTCGTTGAAAAAAAATTGTTTAACAAAAGACTAGGCTAATTTGGAAAAGTTTTTTTGTTTAATTCAATAACGAATGAAGTACTGAATGCTTAAAAATATTTGCCATTTGATTTAATTTGATTCTTTCAGTCAAATAGTTGTATATTCGTTTTAAAATGATTGTCCCTATTCAAGTGCTTGGCAGTGTATATATATGTATGTAAATAATGAGTTTAAGATTACCTTATGTGCAAAATGAAATTTATTTATCCTTGCAAAGGGTATTATAATTTTGCCCAGAAGTTTGCAACGCATAGAAATATTCATTTCCGACCTTATAAACTATATACACTAATGGGCATAATTATTTTGACCAAAAAAAAACCTTAAATAAACCATTATATCTCCTAAACAAAAAATCCTAAAATTTTGAAATTTATATCGAATACTGGTATAAAAGTAAGATTTCAATTTAACATAAGTAGTACACAATCGGCTGCTTAGGTTAGAAAATATAAATCAAATGTGCAAATGGGGGTTGGTATAAGTATTTTGACAAGAACCGCACAGACGTCACAGAACCGTAAATGGTAAAAGAATTATGGTTTCTATACAAGTTTTTCACGCTAAGCCAGAATCTGGCTTTAGAAATTCCATATCTTTAATGGTTTTACTGAAAATGCACATTAAAAGGCAAAAAAATGGCTTATTTGCCAGTTTTGCCTGGATCCTATGTCCTAGAAACGGACTTTATTTTTAAATTTGTTAATGTCAAGTTAAAGTACTCAGTTTTATCTGTGAAATGTAGTTAATTCTTTTTAAATTTTCATAAGATATAAGTTCGTGATCAATCTGCAAAGTATGGCCGATTTGCTTGTAATCAGTAGCTTAGTACTAAAAATTAAATTTGCATGCAAATCGGCCATACTTTGCAGATCGATAACGAACTTATATCTTATGAAAAAAAGAAAGTATGAACTACAATTTTCAGATAAAACTGAGTACTATAACTGACATTTACAAATTTAAAAAAAATACCGTTTCTAGGACATGGGGTCCTGGGAAAATGGTCAAATAAGCCATTTTTTTGCATTCTTATGTCCATTTTACAGTTAAAGCATTAAATTTATGGAATTTCTAAAGCCAGATTCGGGTTCAGCGTAAAAAACTTGTATAGAAACCATCTTTCTTTTACCATTTACGGTTCTGTGATGTTCCGTGCGGTTCTTGTCAAAATACTTATGCCAACCCCTATTTGCACATTTGATTTATATTTTCTAACCTAAGCAGCCGATTGTGTACTACTTATGTTAAATTGAAATCTTACTTTTATACCAGTATTCGATATAAATTTCAAAATTTTAGGATTTTTTGTTTAGGAGATATAATGGTTTATTTAAGGTTTTTTTTGGTCAAAATAATTATGCCCATTAGTGTATTTTTGATCAGGGCGACGAGCTGAGTCGATTCAGCTTTGTCCTTCCGTCTGTCTGTCTGTCCGTCTGTTTCTACACAAACTAGTCTCTCAGTTTTAAAGCTATCGAGCTGAAACTTTGCACAGAGTCTTCTTTTTACTGCACACTGCTAATATGTCGGAAGCGACAGGATCGGATGACTATATCTTATAGCTGCCATAGGAACTATCGGTCGAAAAGTGGGTCTTTCTGAGAAAAACTTTTTTGTTTTTAATGTAAGCGCTTCCCGCTTCATCAATTATTAGTTTCATACGCTTTTACACAGACTTGGAAGTTTTGGTCAAAATCGGATGACTATATCTTATAGCTGCCATAGGAACTATCGGTCGAAAAGTGGATTTTAATGAGAAAAATTTTTTTGTTTTTAATGTAAACGCCTCCCGCTTCAGCAATTATTAGTTTTATACGCTTTTACACAGATTTTGAAGTTTTAGTCAAAATCGGATGACTATATCTTATAGCTGGCATAGCAACTATCGGTCGAAAAGTGGGTTTTATTTAGAAAAATTGTTTGTTTTCATGCTGACGTTCGTAAACTCTGTTGTATTAAAACATTTGCAAGGGTATAACAACTTCGGCAAAGACGAAGTTAGCTTGGCCTTCTCGTTGATTATTCATTTGGCTGAATAAGTCCTGTTTGAGCTGTTGAATTAATTATATTATGAAATCTATAGCATTTAACGATTTCCTTAGATTTCTTAAGTTTTGATTCAAATGCGAGTCCCTGATTCAAATGAGCATCCCAAATATACATCTTTTTACAACATGAGATGATCTTTTCCAAATTTTTTAATTTTATTTTGGGAGTGCAAGTAGAACAAGTACAAGTGGATGATTTCATCGCTGAATAGTTTATGCAAGGTTTGGGCAAGGTTTGGGTGATGAAGATAAAAAAGAACACGAAAAAGAAATAGTTCAGTCGACTGAGGATTAGTTGAGGCTGCCGATAGAGCCAAGCAGTGTGGTTGAAAGTGCGGAAAATAATAATAATAATATGGCGGGCTAAATCGGGCAATTTTGAAAAAGTCGTTAGTGATTTAGATGGATATTGAGTGCCAGTCTGTAAGTGGTTTGAAAACTTTAAATTATATGGATTAACAGATGAGCAAAAGTATGTGCAGGCAAGAGGCAAAATGTGTGGAGCTGCCAGATTGTTTTCAGATGGTGAGTGTTGGAATAATTTTCTGGAGCTAAGACAAACGAGCTTGAAACCACTCAAAATAGTGTGGATGTGCATAAAAAACTAAGTGAGAGTAAAAAAGTTTTTTAAAAAAACTTAATAGCGTGTTGTTTCACGAGTGTAGTCACATAGTCAATGGGTTTAACAAAAAAAAAAGTAAATTTAAAGTCGCCATGTATCGCTGCGAAACATTCAAGTCGCTCAGAGAGGTTTATGAGTTGTTTGAACTAGTTCACCAATCAGGAGAATACTCTGATAAAACGCGGTAACCAAAAATTCAAATGTGCGCGGGCTGTTGTGATTAAAAAAGAATTTTTTTATTTTATTGTGGCTCAGAAGAGCACAAGCGTATAGATTGTTCAGTGCAAAATAAATGTTTTCGGTCCCTGCAGGGGTGTAATGAAAATGGACATATTTCACGAAATTGCCCGACAGACAATGTTCGCATGGTTGCAGATAACAGACGTCTTAAAACTATCATTATAAACGAAGTCGCTGTTAAATGCCTTGTCGATACAGGCTCTGATGTGTCGATCATAGACGAAGGTGTGCTGAAAAAATTGGGTAACGTACGATTGCTCCAGAGTTTTTCTACATTGCGAGGTTTGGGAAATAAGCGTACCAAGCCAATTGGTAGTTTTAACGCCCACGTAGAAGTGGACGGTATGGGGATCGACGACAAATTCTTGGTTGTTCCAAAGAGCAAAATGGATTATAATGCCATTATTGGGTATAACTTCATAACAAAGTTTCGCTTATCAGCTGGACCAGACGGGTTCATGTTTTCGTGTTTGGAAGAAAGGTCTGAGGCCGAACGTCGTGGAGTATGTAGACAGCATTGAAGCTCCGCCAGAATATCAGAAAGAAGTCGAGCAGTTATTTAAAAGCAGGTCTCAGCAGCCAGAAGAACTTTAAAAGTGTCCCATTGAGCTTCAAATTGTCCTAAATGGTGTGGTCAAGCCATTTCGCCAGCTCCAATGTCGTTTATCCCCAAAAGAAGCTGAATATTTTTAGATGGCCATTAACACGCTCATGCATTTATCAACTAAATCGTCGCCATTCGAAGTTATGTTTGGCACCAAGATGTATACCAAACCTGCGAACCCTCTAGTAAAAGTTTTTAATCAAGAACTGGTGGCTGAATATGATGAGGAGCGGCAGAAGTTGCGTGAAGAGGCCAAACGAAACATAGATGAAGCGCAACGGGTGTACAAACGCCATTATGACAAGAAACGCCGAGCTGATCAAGAGAACGCAGTTCGCTGTTGGGCGCAAGTTAGCCAGTCTATTTCTAGGGTCGATCGAGGTTACTAAGGTTAAGAGAAATGGTCGTTACGCAGTCAAAAAGGTTGCATCCGAATCAGAAGGTCCAAAAGTTACGAGCACTAGTTGTGATATCATGAAACTTTGGAAATTCATTGCCGAAAACGAAGAGCTTCTATCATCCGGGTCGGATGAGAAATATCAGGATGGTCGAATGTGAGGTGGATAGTACTACTTGATCTTACATAGTATTTACATTAATTGTCAGGCAAATGTACAATAACATTCAATCAGTACTAGACTCAAACAATTTTCCCCAAATTCATATTTGCTTAACTTTGCGAGAATAACATTAAAATTATATGAATTGGGCTACAAATGAGCCAAATGTATTCCGCACTCACTATAATCTACGGATTAAGCCCCTTGTGATAGTCACACGCTATTTATCTAAACTATAGATGCTTGTCTATTACTGGAGTGACTTCGGATGCTTGCATTGTGCCCATCCAGTGCACATTTCACAAGAATGAAATTTTAACGTCCCATAGCAAGGTGAAGATGTGCCTTTGAAGAAAGAGCTCAACCATGGCTTTTATATTAACAAGGCTGTAACCAAAGCATCATATTGCCTTGCTTATGCCTCCAGGAGCTTTGCATTATTATTCCGGTAACCGTCAAGCGAAAGTGTTAACGGGCCATAATAACGGATTTTGTTATACCAATTCGGACTGCTAACGAAATAGAAAGTGCAGATATATAAGTTCATTGCAATAATAAGTGATAAAAACCTAAAAACTTATTTTCCAAAAACTTGATTTTTATTTAAGCTCTATTTACACTACCTGATCCCTCATCTGAGTTTTCGTCTGATTTGCTGTCTGACAGTGTAAAAAGGCGTCTGAGTAGACATGAAGCTACTCAGATGAGCGATCAGACGAAATAGAACCGGTTCTATTTGGCCTGAGCACTCATCTGAGTGGCATTTAACGAGTTACAGTGTTCGTCTGACGAAAACTCATCTAAGCGATCAGGTCGTGTAAATGGAGCTTTATTGCCAAGAAACATCTGCATAAGAACTGCATATTGTGTCTTTTGTATTTGGTTGCACAATTCATTAAAAAAATACGAAATTAAAAATGTGTGACTGCTTGGGGTGTTGAAAAAATTTCTTTTGGAAAATGGTGTATTGATGGTTCGCAGCTTTCCGGGAGTCACCGTTATGTCAAGGGCAATTATGGTGAGTGCGGAACACATTTGGCTCATTTGTAGCCCAATTCATTTAATTTTAATGTTATTCTCGCAGGTTAAGCAAATATGAATTTGGGGAAAATTGTTTGAATCTAGTACTGATTGAATGTTATTGTACATTTGCCTGACAATTAATGTAAATACTATGTAAGATCAAGTAGTCTTTTAATATTTCCTATACAGATTTTTTGTATCAATCTAGTTATCCTGCCATAAATTTTAATTCATTATTTTGGGATTAAACGCTTGTAACTTTGTTTATCAAGAAGATTTAAATGCAACAAAATTTGTGAAATTTGAAGAACCATTGGGCTGCACGCTAAAGCGGTTTTCATTAAAATGCAAGCACCCCAAATGGCTGGTACACGGCGATTAAGTTTGTAAAATTTGCTATAATTTGATGAATATTTCTCTTCAAAGGCCAATTTAGGCGCTTTTAGGTTTGCTGATGATGCTCCATTGATTTTATTAGGCGACCTTAATATGTATACTGTCGCATAGAGCTCATAAATACAGATATTGTTGCTCGGTGTAACCTCCAGAATTTTTTAAAAGGAAGAAATACTGCAAAATGGTTTTTCCGCGATATCTTGAAAACAAGAGCTGATGGAGAAAAACCGAGACCAGTTTTGGAATCAGTGCACACAACGGGAACAGAATTTAATACAAATAGGGCTGGACCTCACAAAAGTGGTCATTTTGTTGGCCTGTGTTATTGGAGCAGGTTTTTTATACTCTAAAAGAAACGATGGAGCTTCGAGAATTGAAAAGGAAGAACAAAAAGCAGAGTTTATATCAAACCATTTTACCGCGATTTTTATTCCATTATCGCACTTTTTAGCTAAGGGACCCCCATGGTAGTTAATTAAATAATTTTCACAAATAACTGCACAACTATGATAGAGATCTTACTGAACAGCGATAAAAAACCATGAATGACCAATGGTGAGAGAATAGACCAGTAGAAAATTCAACCCGGAAAAGTCGGAAAAGAGTGGGCAAAGTTTGTATGGCAAAAATGTTATTTTTCATCCGATTGACTTGAAACTTGGTTTGTAAGCATAGTACGCGAAAAAATTTGGCACGTGTTTTCCCGATTTTGAAAAATCCGCCCACGAGGAAAATGGCCGAATAATTCAGCATGAAAAAAACTATTTTTCATCCGATTGGCTTGAATCTTGGTTTGTAAAGGCAAAATACGAAATAATTTGAAACGTGATTATTGAATGTCGGAAAATCCGCCCACGAGGAAAATGGCTGGAAAATTCTGCAAGCAAAAAACTATTTTTCATTCGATTGGCTTGAAACTCGGTTTGAGAGGACAAAATACGAACAATGTCGGAAAATCCGCCCGTGAGGAAAATGGCCGGAAAATTCTGCAAGCAAAAAACTATTTTTCATCCGATTGGCTTGAAACTCGGTTTGAAAGGAAAGTAGGTGAAATAAATTGAAATGTGATTTTCCGAAGTTGGAAAATTTGCCCTGACGGTCGGAAAATTCTGCATGAAAAGAACTATTTTTCATCCGATTGGCTTTAAACTCGGTTTGTAAGGACAAAATACGAAATAATTTGAAACGTGATTTTTCAATGTCGGAAAATCCCCCCCCGGGGGGAAAGGGGGGGAAATTTCCGAAAAAAAAACCTTTTTTCATTCGATTGGCTTGAAACTCGGTTTGTGAGGACAAAATACGAACAATGTCGGAAATCCGCCCGTGAGGAAGAGCCCCAAAACACCCCAAAAAAAAAACAATTCCCACCGGGGGGGGAAAAAAGGGGGGGGAAGAGAAGAAAAGAAAAAAAAAAAAATAAAGAGGGAAAACCCCCCCCCGGGGGGAAAAAAACAAAAAAAAACCCCCCGGGGGGAAAAAACCCGGGGGGGAGAAAAAAAAAAAAAAAAAAAAAAAAGCGGAAAATCCGCCCGTGAGGAAAATGGCCGGAAAATTCTGCAAACAAAAAACTATTTTTCATTCGATTGGCTTAAAACTCGGTTTGAGAGGACAAAATACGAACAATGTCGGAAAATCCGCCCGTGAGGAAAATGGCCGGAAAATTCTGCAAGCAAAAAACTATTTTTCATCCGATTGGCTTGAAACTCGGTTTGAAAGGAAAGTAGGTGAAATGAATTGAAATGTGATTTTCCGAAGTTGGAAAATTTAACCCAACGATCGGAAAATTCCCGGAAAATTCAGCATGAAAAAAACTATTTTTCATCCGATTGGCTTGAAATTCGGTTTGAAAGGAAAGTAGGCGAAATAATTTGATTTTTCGAAGTTGGAAATACCGACGGGATGCCCACTGGGAAGTGGATGGTATGTTGGTGGGATGTGAATGGGATGTGGGTGGTAAGTTGTTTTGGAGGTTTGTGGGATGTGGGCGGGAAGTAGGCGGGAGGTCGTTGGCAAGTGGGTGGTAAGTGGGTGGGATGTGGGTGGGCTGGGATGTGGGTGGAAAATAGGTGGTGAGTGGATGGGAAGTGGGTGGGATGTGAACGGGAAGTGGGTGGTATGTGGGTGGGATGTTGGACAGATGTGGGTGGAAAATTGGTGGGATTACGCTGTGCATTGGTTCTATACTGTTGAAGGCGCAGCGAAGCGCGACGGGATATTTGCTAGTATATATATAAAAGAGAGTGTCCTGACTGACTGACTGATTGGCAATCATCGCACAGCCTAAATGGTAAGAGATAGAGGGCTGTAATTTGGACAGGAAATTCTTTTAGTGGTGAAAGTGCGTACTAAGACGGGGTTTTGGAAAATTCCACCCAGAAAGTTCGGAATAGCGTGGGAAAAGTTTGTATGGGAAAAATGTTATTTTTCATCCGATTGACTTGAAACTTGTTTTGTAAGCATAGTACGCGAAATTATATGACACGTGTTTTCGCGATTTTGGAAATCCGCCCACGAGGAAAATGGCCGGAAAATTCTGAATGTAAAAAATTCTTTTTCATCCGATTGGCTTGAAACTCGGTTTGTAAGGATGGAAGACGAAATAGTATGAAATGCGATTTTCCGATGTTGGAAAATTTGACCCAACGGTCGGACAATTCCCGGAAAATTCAGGATGCAAAAAACTATTTTTCATCCGATTGTCTTCAAACTCGGTTTGTAAGTTTAAAATGAGAATTCATTTTGTTTTTATTTTCCGAAATACCGACGGAATGCCCACTGGGAAGTGAATGGGATGTGGGTGGAAAGTTGTTTCGGAAGTGGGTGGAAAGTGGGTGGTAAGTGGATGTAAAGTGGGTGGAATATGGCGGGAAGTGGACGGGAAGAGGGCGGGAAGTGTGTGGTATGTGGGGGGAATGTCGGTGGGATGTGGGTGGGATGAGGGTGGGATGTTTGTGGGAAGTGGGTGTGCGTTGGTTCCATACTGTTGAAGGCGCAGTGAAGCGCGACGGGATATTTGCTAGTTAAGATATATATTTTTCTTTGTGTTTCAGAATATTTATCTTAACTAACACTGGAGGGTGTTTGGTTCTTTTTAAAGAAAATATTGCAATTGATTATGAGTATAAAGGAAAGAAAAAGTTAATGTGATAAAACAATGAAGCATACGCTTTATTAGTGCAACTGTCTGTCACATCTCAATAAGTTCTGTTAAATCTACCACTGAGTACAATGTGTAACTTGTCTATATCTCTAATTAATTGCTTGGTACTTGTTTTTGAAGCTACGAACCCGATAGAATAGCTTATCACGCGCTGTCCAATTGCTTGATGGAATAATAAATTCATCGAGCGCCTCAATGAACTCGTGCTCTCTTCTTATTGTTGCTGGCGTCAGTTTAGCCCTCATTTTAATTGCCCCATCGGCAGCGGTATCATAAAATTTCTTACACTCTTCGAGAAACTTAGGGTCAAAGTCCCGGACATCCTTCCCAATTGTCAATTGAGAAATTGTTTGGGTTTCGGGCAGCGTAGGATTCATTTTCTGGATTTCCCCACGGACGGCAAATACATCCTTAATATAATAGAATTTCTGTCGGGTTGAGTTCTGCTTGTGAATGTTGACTCCACGATCCCAGTAGGCCTGAAGCAAAGCTGTGCCGGGACCATGCTGCTGGGCCGGCACTGACTCAATTACCTTGAGGACAAAATCACGCAATAAGTCCACCACACGATCGGCTAGAAGGTCGCACATCAGGTCAGTATAATTAAAGAATTCGTGGAGTATTTTCGATTGACTCGTAATTTGAGCGCCACTCGAAAGGCTCTGTGAAGGGTTTTGAAAATATAAATTTCCAAATTTTAATTCAGATAAGAATATTTACCAGCAGGGCAAGGGACACAAGCAGAAAGTTACGCATCTTTAACAGTATGTTTGGTACAACTACTGAGTATTCGAATATTTGCAATGGTTTTTATAGGCACCATGTGGAAGCTGAATTTGAATTTCTTATCATCGAATTGCTGAACAGCTTTAGGGTCCATTTATTCATTTCAGCCTGACTCAACCTTTTGATTACGTCGAGGCCTATCTAAGCCCGCCGCGACTTCGTCTGCGTCATAGTTTCTGCGAAAATTTTACAAAGATTGTTTTCTTAGAAAAAATACTATTTTTTGCTTAGCCCAAACGCCCATTGAACACTTTATTTGTATTGGTTTAGATTATTTGAGAAACTCCCCTCTAGTACGGCTGGGGTCAGTCGGTCTATATACGTCAACCCAGCGTTGCTCTTTGTACGGTGATGATGAGAGAGAGAGAGGCGTACGCTCTAATTTTCTTCCGTGAGAGAGCGTGTGCAAAGAATAGGAAAGGATTTGAAAAAAAGGTATTTCAATCCTCAAAAACCCTATCAACAATATATTTCACAACATGCAAGTGGAATCCATTGCAATGCGCACTAAATATTAAAATTTATGATGAAGAATACGTAATGTGAAATATTTATATTATACATCGCCGTCAAGAGAGAAGCATTGGGTCGAACGAGCGTCGCTTATGTTGCTTCTCTGCATGGCGTTGGGTCGAACGAGTGTCGATAAAGTCGCACCATGCATGTCATAGGGGCGAACGAGCGTCGTTTACGTAGCTTCTCTGCATGGCATTGCGTCGACCTAGCGTGCCTGGAGAGTCGTTAACGTATTGAGCGGACACCCTCTTGCAAAATACGTCAGTCGAGCTCATTGTGAGGGAAATAAGCGTGCGTCGATGACAGTCACAATATCGTCGACGGAACGTTGATATAGCGTCGGTCGGCCGTACTAGAGGGTCTCTGCCGGTTGTGTAATAGCAACCAAAAATTTAGCCTTCTTTGATATAATTTAACAGTTTCAATTATAAGTTTTTAATGATTTTACATAATTTCACCAAGACTTGTCGTAATCGGACAACTATATAGTATAGCTCCTATACAAAATATAGGTCTGAAAAAAATCTTTCATATCTCAAGCTCCAAGGGTATATAAACTTCGGTCGAGCCGAAGTTAGCTTGCCTCTATTTTTATAAAAAGATTTTTTTCAGACCTATATTTTGTATAGGAGCTATACTATATAGTTGTCCGATTACGACAAGTCTTGTTGAAATTATGTAAAATCATTAAAAACTTATAAATACGAGCGTTGGGAGCGATAGCACTAAAAACAAAAAGTTTTTTTTTCCCACTAAAACTTGTTTTTTAACCGATCGTTCGTATGGCAGCTATATGCTATAGTCATCCGATCCGGCCGGTTCCGACAAATGTGCAGCGTATTTGTACTAAAAGACTTCGTGCAAAGTTTGGTTACGATAGCTTTAAAACTGACGGAGGAGATAGCATAGAAAAAAGACGGACGGACAAACGGGCATGGCTATATCAACTCAGCTCGTCTTGCTGATCAAGAATATATATACTTTATGTGGTCGGACATGCTTTCTTCTCTGCGTTACAAACATCCGGACAATTTCAATATACCCTCTCCAAGGGTATAAAAAGTATATCTTTAGAGAATTTTGACAACCGACTATTTAGAGCAGTGATGGACACTGGTTCCATCCCGGGGGCGAAAACATTTCTCTATTCACACGTACATTACTCGAACGCTTGCCGAAGCTGACACCGAGAGAGTAAGAAAGCGTCAGTCGCTTGACAGAGTTCGAAGCGATTAGGTTGAAGCAAATTCACGGAGGTGTGTTTTTGCACACTACTACACTCCCACTTTTTGGCCTCGCTCTCGCTGGCCATCGCTGGTGTACACAAGATCCGGAAAATGGAGAGGACAGAAAGAGCTCTCTCCAGACTACAGCCGTTTTACTTGCAATGTAGATTCACACAACCATAAGTTTGGCTAGCGTTTGCAGAAAAACACGACTTCGTGATAGCTGTGGATGGCCGCTTCTGGGTTCGCTGAGTTGCTGCTTACATCAGGGTTCCCGAAAAAAGAAAGCGCAAAAATGTGAGTCTCTCTTTCTAATACACAATGAAGCATGACTTCGGCAAGCATTCGGTGTATTGCTAAGTGTGTTCGGCCCGACAGGAAATTTCGGTCGTTCTGCGTACGGGGCTTAAACAATAAAATTTAATTACCACTCCCATTTTCCCAACTAAGGTTCCACAAGCAAATTATTTGCCAAAAAAATGTATGAAAGCTTGGCTAAATAGCAATGATAGTAATTTTCCATGACTTAAATCTAAAAATATTGTTTCAAACGTAAGTAAGTTGATTAACTGTGGCCGAAAAATACCCTAATTTTGCTTATTTAAGACAAACTTTTATTAAAATATAGGGAAATTATTTGCCTGTGGGAACTGAACACGAGTTTAATGTTCATTGTTTTAGCGGACTGTGTATAAATACTTTTAAAATCTGTCGATTTAAAAATCTTGTTTAAAAAATGTTGAAAAAATTGTGAAAACAGAATTTGCCGAATTTCTGCGGTCAAACGTGGCAGTTCACTCTTTACATCCCGCGGGAGCCTAAGTGGAGTTTTCGGTGACCGTGGTACCCACGATTTGTCAAAATTAACAATTTGACTGCCAAGACCCATTCGTTTCACCGATTGCTTGATGGTCTCTCTCTGACACAAGACTCTAGTAAGTTTAAGCAGTCTCACGGAAATTTCAAAATTAAAAGCTGATTTTCAAACAAGCTTACTGACACAAAATCAAGTTAGTTTGCTTGCATAGAAAATATAAAATATCCATCTTCCTTTTTAATTTATTAACGGTTTCTTGCCCATAAATCAAGAATTTGGTTTATGGCCCTCTATAGAGGACCTACTTATCTAAATTTTCCCAAGCGTTATTTCGTTAAAGATGGCTTAAAAAGCCATTTTAAAAATATACTTTTCAAAGTTGCCTTTTTAGGCATTTTTACCAACTTTTACCAAAGATATCTTAAAAATTTGACGTGCTAGAATAATTTTGAAAATTCACTTTTACTTAGCTCCGTCAGAGATGGCCCAATATTTGTTGAAGTGTGTTTTAGGACGTGATTTATTTATACGTGTACTTTATAGGATCAGAGGTGCGGCTCACGGCTCCAAAAAAAGTGAGGTTATTTTACTTTTGTCAACAAATAGGCTTGAATTCGATAGATTAAGAACGATTTTCTTCTCAGTGTAGAATCTCACTTTTTTCTCTAAAAACGGAGCCCTACACAGAAAAACCAATAACCTATTCAGAAAATAATCACAAAACTAGACAAAAACTTTCTAAAAATTGAGCACAATTCAAATCCACTCAACCATAACATACATAGAAACAAAGGTAGAATTTAAGACGAGTTCAAGTCGCTTTTGTTATGGTGAAGTGCGATAAGAGGCTTCTAACGAGTTCGATTCCTAGACAAGGCGTACACTTAAAATATCTATTTTTCTTTGTTTTTCAAAATACTTAAGTTAACTAACACAGGAGTGTGTGTGGTGATCCTTTGAAGTTGTAGAGAGATGTCCATCTGATCCGATGGAATGTGGTGGAGTCAGCGTGTATTAGCTTAAATATAATTTCTTTACAAGCCAAAGAGACTCGAACGTGTTAGCACAATTAAAGATCCTATGCAAAGAGCCAGTGGCGTAGCGTGTGGTAATGTCGCCCGGGGCGGAAGTCGACTTTGCCGCCCCCCTTCTTCTTGAGTCGTACAAAATTTTAAACTTCTCTGTAACATAAAGGGTCGGACGCAGGATTTTGATTAGGGATGACGAAGACCTAAATTCTTCGAGGAGTATTATTTTAGTAAAGTTGCTATCATTATTGGAAAAATTCTTTAATGGTGGAATGTATAAGAGAGATGCGCCGCAGGCGAAAATTTTTTTCGCAAAAGCCGCGAAATCGTAAGGAGGTATGTACTTAACCAAAATTTAAAAAATTGACTTCGATGGGCCGAAACAAAAATTGTTTCGTGGTCGAACATGGTTTTTTAGTTTGATGGCAAATGCGTTTTTAAATTAGTTTTTTACTCCAAAAAAACTTTCTTTGTAGGCAGAGGTTTTTACTGGAGGCTGATATAATTGGACGAGTTGGACCACGTTTTTTGGAAACAACATAGTATGGTAAACTCAAAAAATTCGGAAAATATCGCGAAATAGATGGATCGCGAACTATGATAAATTAATGTGAAAATATTTTTTTTTTTGTTTGCAGGATGAAATAGTGGAAGATATGGATTCCGAACATCTTTGATTAAGTCAAACACAAAAATGCATTCAATAAATACTTCTATTATTACTAGATCTTCAAGTGCAGAATCTTGCAACGTTCTTCATGTTGAAATAACAGCAAAGTCTAAATCACCTTCAGGAATACCACTATGTCTTAATTGAAGGGAATAATCAGTGTACATTTTGTAATTATGAAATTTGCAGCACCTGAAATATGCCGCCCCAAAAACTTCCCGCCCCTGAAACTCGCAGCCCCCAGAAATTGCCGCCCCTAAAAATTTGCCGCCCGGGGCGGGAAGCCCCCCCTTTTATCATTTTGGAATTTTTGTTCAAATGCGATTGCTATTCTGAGTCGATTTTAAACTATAAAAATATAACTTACATAAAACCAAATTTTATTGAAGGGCCTTTAGTGCTAGCGGACTTTGCTATCGACTTTTAATTAATAAAATTTATAAATTATTTTTATCCCCGTTACGCGTAGAGTAAAAAGGGTATACTAAACGTGCAAATTTATGTAACAGGCAGAAGGAATCATTTCCGACCATATAAAGTATATATATTCTTGTCCGTCCGTCTGTCCGTCCGTCAGTCCGTCCGTCCGTCCGTCTGTATGAACACCTAGATCTCAGAGATGGTAAGAGTTAGAAGAAAGACGATTCATACCTTTTAAAGATAGTTAGTAATTAGCAAAATGAATCGATTCGTCGAAAAAATGATAAAGATCGGATGAACGGTTCTCAAGTTATGAGCAAAAAACGGAACCAAGCGAAAATTTTACAAAGATTGTTTTCTTAGGAAAAATTATATTTTTTTTTGCTTAGCCCAACAGCTCATTAAACACTCTATTTGTATAAGTTTAGATTATTTGAGAAACTCTCTAACGGTTGTGTAATAGCAAACCAAATAACTCTAAGCATTTCGAAAATTTAGCCTTCTTTGATGTAATTTAACAGTTTCAGTTAGAAAAAAGATTATTTTTAGAAAATTTTGACATCCGACTGTTTAGAGATATATGATAAGTGTAAAGGCAGCTTAATGTTATAAGAATGTCTGATAATTTAGTTGATATAGCCATGGCCGTCTGTCCGTCCGTCCGTCCGTCCGTCCGTCCGTCTGTCTGTTTCTAGGCTATCTCCCCCGTCAGTTTTAAAATCTTAAGCAAATTTTGCACGAAGTCTTTTGGTACAAATACGCTGCACATTTGTCGGAACCGGCCGGATCGGATGACTACAGCATATAGCTGCCATAGGAACGATCGGTTGAAAAACTACTTTTAAGGCCTATTTCCAGATGACATAAATGACACAATACTTTATTCAAATAAGACTGCTTTGCAATAGCATTCAGATTTATAAACAGTTCAAAAGTGTTTCTATTCATGTGAACTTCAACATAAAAATTGATTTTTATGTCATCTGGAATCAGGCCTTTAGTGAGAAAAACATTTTGGTTTTTAGTGCTATCGCTCCCAACGCTCGTATTTATAAGTTCTTATCGATTTCACATAAATTCTACTATATAGTATAGCTGCCATACAAAAGCTAGGTCTGAAAAAAAGATCTTAGTAAGAAAAACTTTTTTGATTTTAATGTTATCGCTCCCATCGCTCATATTTATAAGTTTTCAATGATTTGTCGAAACCGGACCACTATATAGTATAGCTGCAATACAAACTGTAAGGCATATATCAAGCTCCAAGGGTATATAAACTTCGGTCGAGCCGAAGTTAGCTTGCCTCTATTTTTTTTATTAACCGCCATTTGATTCCTATTGAAACTATCTATATATTGATATCTAAAGGAGCAGATCAAAATTAAATATCTATACAGAATACAGGCAGAGAAAAATTTACTCTTTAAGCTTAGTACTCAGACAAACTAAATCGCTTTAGCTGGGTGTCAACTCCATATAAAAAAAGATTGTCGGAAAGCTTTCGAAAAATTCCGACAGTGGAACTCAGACAAACTAAAATTTTCGTGCCTCAGCGTCGGAAAGCTCGAGGCGCCGCTTACTTGACAGGCACAAACAGCTGATTCAATTCCGATGGGGTGGTAACAAAAAAAATAGCTTGTAACTTTTCCGACATTGATCCGTCGGAATGTCAGCAGCAAAGGCTCGACAAAAATCATTGATTGAACTATTTAAAACCAATAGTATGATTTTGCATTGCTCATGACTTCAACATTCCAAATATCCTCCAATTATCCCAAAATATTACCAAAAACAATTTACTAAATGCAAGCAAATCAGCTCAGTGTGACCGTTACACATTTGATGGTATTTTGATGAAGGGTGGTATTTGGCGCCATCGTACGCTGGATAACCCATCGGAATAAGTTGTCTATTTAGCTATCGGACGATTTAGTTTGTCTGAGTACTAAGCTTAACCTTGCAGCACTGAGAGGGCTCTGCCCTCTGATTTGATTCTCAGCGAACAGTTGTCGCTTGAGAAGCGCTTGCTTGCCTATGAGAAGGAAACTTGAGTGTGTGTACACCAGAGGCGGCCAAATGGAGAGGACAAAAAAGTGTGCTTGTCTTGGTAAACAAGAGAGCTCTCTCCAGACTACAGCCGTTTTACTTGCAATCACAGTTATTTGCCACAATTGGTATTTTTGCACCAAAACTGGTGTTTTTGTGTCACTTTTTTATTTCACTTTTAATACCCTGTTCCCATTAAAAATGGGAAAAGGGGATCATGAAGTTGTGCAAATGTATGTAACAGGGAGAAGGAAGTGTTTCCGACCCTATAAAGTATATATATTCTTGATCAGCATCAACAGCCGAGTTGATTTAGCCATGTCCGTCTGTCCGTTTGTCTGTCTGTATGAACGCGTCGATCTCAAAGACTGTAATTGATGACCCCACAAGTTTTGGCATGTATGTAGGTGAATACTGTACCCACATCGAGTTTGTTTCAGATCTCGAAAATTCCTCCTCCTCCATCTTTAAACAGCGATAAACTGTCTTTTTCTCTGTATAAACGCGTGGACCTCACAGACTATAAGAGGTAGAGCCACAAATTTTTGCATGTATGTAGGTGTACACCGCACCCAGATCAAGTTTGCTCCAGGTTTGGCAAATTCCTCCTCCACTGTCAGAGCTACAATTTTTAAGTTTGAACCTTGTGACTTAATATATATTCAGTTAGGCCCAACATCTATCTATTCTGTGTACCACAATGAGATCCGAGCAAAAACATCGAAGATATGCAAGTGCGTCTGCTCATTTATTGAAATAAAAACTACATTTCTTGGGACAGGGTATTTTGCTGTCGGGGCACTCGACCGCAACACTCTTACTTGTTTTTATTGGATTTGGCTCATTTGGCTCTTATTGCTTATAATTGGCATAAGCAAAAAAAAGTTCGAACATTATTCAGCACCTAATGTAGATCTGGATATTTTTCCCCGTCAACTCTGATAACTATAGAAAACACGGCATGGAACTCTGTAAATAACACTAGTTTACAGCCAAAAAGACCCATTTCTACTGAAAATTTTTTTTAGTGTAGTTTGGAATGGTGATCTCAAAAATCAATTTCAAAAATTTTTTCATGGCTCCGTTTTTGAAATTTAATTTTTTTTTATTTTTTGGTAGGGGCACTTACATTTTAAGCCATATCTCACTTTATAATTGTCAGATAGAGTCAAGCAAGATAAGAATCGAAAGGTTATTTCGCTGCCGGTAATCGAATAGAACATTGTTTTTAAATCGGTTCATTAGTTTGACTACAATATCCAAAAATATTTCGAAAAAATCGATATTTTGCTCGAAAATTCATTTTTGGTCGCCAGGAAAAAATATAAAAAAATCAAAAAAAATTATTTTTATTTTTTCTACAAAAGAACCGCACTTCTACGAAGAAAAACAGATATCGATGATCAAAATCTTTGAACAAACACAGGAGCTGTAAGGAATTTAGTGCAAAAAAATGTGATATTTTCCGGAATATTTTAAAATAAATTTTCGTTTGCTTCGACTTTTGTTCCGTTTTTAATTTTTATTTTTGTTCTGGCTTTTCGTTCACTTCATAATTTGACCAAAAAACGAAGAAAAGTACAATGTTAATTTTTGAAAACACACAATATACTCAAATTTGACTGTTAGTTTCTCTACTCAATTTGATCCATCTATGGTACGTGTTACACGATTTTCCTCACCAATACCTTATTTGCTTCGTAAAAGTGCGATTCTTAAATAGAAAAAAATAAAAATAATTTTTTTGTACTTATTTATATTTTTTCTAGTCGTTTAAAAATGAAATTTCTTGGATTTTTGAGCAAAAAATCGATTTTTTTGAAATATTCTTGGTTGTTGAATTCAAACTACTGAACCGATTTAAAAACAATGCTCCACGCAATTATTGGCAGCTCCATTACCTTTCGATTTATTTCTTACTTGACTCTATCTGACAATTATGAACTGAGATATGGCTTAAAATGTAAGAGTTCTTACCAAAAAAATTAAAAAAATTAATATTTCAAAAACAGAGCCATAAAAAAGTTTTTGAAATCGATCACGAGATCACCATTCCAAACTATACTAAGAAAATTTTTCAGCTGAAATGGGTCATTTTTATTTTTTATTTTTGTAAACTAGTGTAATCGGATCAAATGCTCATCGCTAATACTAGAAATACTGTATTTCACGCATTGTTTTAAGCCAGTTGCGGCTGCGAAAATTTTAGTAGTGAGATTAAGCGTTAAGCTAGTTTGTGCAAAAATTGGACAAGTAAGTAAGAAAGATTTTAAGCACCAGCACAAGATATGCCTTATAAGTGTATTATACATTTTGGTTTCTTACAAAAACGCTAAAACCACAAACACTAGTTCTCAGGTGGAAAACAAAAAGTGAGTTTGGAACAAAACATTCTATTTTGGCTAGAGGATATTAAATCTCCCACTATGATCACACAAGCCAACGTAATTTCTAGCGAAGAAACTGATGTAAATTTAAATTTAAATAATTTAAATTTAAATTTTTTGCCATCAGTTTGAAAAAAACAAAATTGAGAAACAAACTCGAATTTTATGCAAGGAACTCTGTACGAGTACTCAGCCAAATTATGGGTGGTCTGTAAAACACTTATAAATATTGGAAAGCAACTGATCTCAGAGTGTGATTAATATAACATTATGTAAGTAATCAGTATATTGAATATGGACTGTTTTGTTTTCATAAGTTAAAAAATTAGATATACGATTTTACGTTTTTGTCCTTTAACATATTTTGAAAATATAACAAGTATTCCCATTTTCCGACCGATCAATTGTATGGCAGCTATAGCTTGTATACAAGAAGTAGTCACCCGATCCGGGCGGTTTCTACATATTAGCAGCGTGCAGACAAAAGAACACTCTGTGCAAAGTTTCAACTTGCTAGCTTCAAAGCTGAGATGCTAGTTCGCGTAGAAACAGACAGACAGACAGACGGACGGACACAGCTTAATCGACTCAGCTCGTCATGCTGATCAAGAATATACATACTTTATGTGGTCGGAGATGATTCCTTCTATGCGTTGCAAACTTCTGGGTAAACTTATAATAAACTTTAAGTGTATAATAAATCATATTTAGATGTAAATTTCGAAAAATCCAAGAAACTTGCTAACGAAATGTGGTTTGAGTTGAACATTCGTCATTTATGTGGTCGCCAAAAAAACCAGCAACTACATACGCACCGAGAATATGACGCTTTACTGATACTTTCGGTCATTTTTTTCACATGGTACACCTTCGATCTACGATGGTACAGGCCAGTGGCGTAGCCAGGGGGATGGTTTTGAGAGTTTCTTCTCCATGGGGGAGGGCTTAACCCCCAAATTCACTCCATCCCCAAAGCCCAGACTCCACTCGAGGCACTACAGCTCATGAAATAAAAAAAATTCAATAATTTTTTCCCCAACGTTGCCATATTGTTGCAATTGTTATGGACAATCCCTTTACCTCGTCAACAGCTTAACGGACTTTTTCTCAGCTGAAAAGATTGACCTTCCTTCGTCTCTATGTGTCTGAGGACTGACCAACGGGTTAGCGCTGGAAAAAGTTCAAAAAGAAATTATAAATTCAACTGACCTCGTCGTCATTATTGTTTAAATTAATTTCAATAAAATTTTTTTATTCTGTAACTTTTGTGAGTTCTGTTCTTTTGTTCGAGGGCTTTGCTAGATTCTTAGCATACTTATTCAGTTATTTTAAGATTGTTGTCCTGATATTTGTAAGTTTTCAATGCATTAACTTTCGTGACTTACGCCATAATTTGTTAGTCTCCCCTGACTTTATTTTAAATAAATAAATATATTTTTTGAATTATGTTCTACAATATTAAATAACGCTAGTTTGCAATCAAAAAGACCCATTTCTACTGAAACTATTTTTTAGTGTAGTTTGGAATGGTGATGTCGAAAATCGATCACTCGGATCCACTTTTTCCAAGCTAGTTGCAATAGTTTAAAGAGTTACAGTTGACCGAGTTTCAAATTTATTTCTTCAAAACCCCGACTTCAGTAATCCATTCTCAAATATTTTTTGAAACTATGGCGCTATGTTTTTAATTTTTAGCCAAATTTGAGCCGGAATACAAAACCAACCGCTGGAAGAACCACAAAAAAATTTCTAAAATTAATTTAACCAATTACCAATCGACTAAAAAAAACGCGTTTTGATATAACCTTTTTTTTGAGTGCCTTAGCCTATTGATCCGCGCCTGCTCATACTACTCTAGGTCCTATAAAAAATGGGCAAATTTATCGATATTTTTTATACCCTTAAAATTGTCCGGATGTTTGTAACGCATAGAAGGAGCATCTACGACCACATAAAGTATATATATTCTTGATCAGCATGACGAGCTGAGTTGATATAGCCATGTCCGTCTGTCCGTCCGTCTGTCCGTCCGTCTGTCCGTCCGTCTGTCCGTCCGTTTCTATGCTATCTCCTCCGTCAGTCTTAAAGCTATCTTAACCAAATTTTGCACGAAGTCTTTTGGTATAAATACGCTGCACATTTGTCGGAACCGGCCGGATCGGATGACTATAGCATATAGCTGCCATAGGAACGATCGGTTGAAAAACTAGTTTTAGTGAGAAAAACTTTTTTGTTGTTAGTGCTATCGCTCCCAACGCTCGTATTTATAAGTTTTTAATGATTTCACATAATTTCACCAAAACTTGTCGAAATCGGACAACTATATAGTATAGCTGCCATACAAAAGTTAGGTCTGAAAATAAGTCTTAGTGAGAAAAACTTTTTTGTTTTCAATGTTATCGCTCCCAACGCTCGTATTTATAAGTTTTCAATGATTTTACATAATTTTAACAAGATTTGTCGAAATCGGACCACTATATAGTATAGCTGCCATACAAACTGTCAGGCATAATATCAAGCTCCAAGGGTATATAAACTTCGGTCGAGCCGAAGTTAGCTTGCCTCTATTTTTATAATTGGAGCTACACCTTCTATTTACCAACTCCTGCATTATCATCTAATCATCAAGCACTTTAATAAATGCTCTTAAAATAGTTTTGCGGTTTTTGACCATTTAAATTAAATTTATACAGCATAGGATTAGGACCAGGTAATCAACTATCTGTTTGCCCAGTTTCATACGAATTCATAGTTATTTGTGCATCATTTGCCAGTTTCGCGGATTTTTCGACCATTTTAATAATAGTTATAGCCTTTGTTCAAGTCCTGGTAATAAACTACATATCTGAGTGCCAAAGTCCATCCGAATCCGTTAAGTTAATAGTGTGCGATTGAGTAACAAACGGGCAAACACACAAACATACAAACTTCCACATTTATAACAAGAGTAAAATTAGTTTTTATTATTTAACTGAACAAAACGCCATCAATATTTGTCAATAACAACTCTTTATCGAATCCAAAGGTTTGATTACGGCGCGCAAAGGACTACTCGATAAATAGTTATCGGCTGCTTAAGAGAGAATATTTCTCCCTTGAACCGTTATCCTTCGTCCTGTGTGCCTGTGCTGGTCACACTAAGTCAGTGCGCTTGTGTTTGTGGCGGTGTGCGGTCCTTGTTGCGGGTGGTTGTTGCTGTCGAAATTTCGAAACAAATTGTGCCGTTAGCTTTGGTCGGAATTTACGTCGTCTTCGGTTAGAAGATTAAAGTGCCAAAGAAGCTGATGCCAGTGCCGGGTTGTTTTTACGTTGGTTTTTCTCTTATTTTTAATCAACGCACAAGTGCAATAATAATATTTTAAAGTGAGCTTCAGATTGGAGCCATTACAAAAAAGGAAATAAAACCCAAAACGAACGGTAAACGTCACAGCCTCCTGGCTTTGTGTGCGCGTGACGTGTCTGTGTGTGAGTGTTTGTGTCTCGTGTGTTTGCCATTGTCTCGTAATTTGCGCGCGCAAAAACCCAAAGTTACCACGGAATGATTTAATGCCCGATTGCTATCAACACAGGCCGCAATTATGTTTTAATTGGCGCTAAATGGTTTACACACACGCAAAGGATTAGCCGAGGCTTTCACCAATAATTTTTCGGTAGGTGAGAAATTGTACCTGAGATTGTTGTTTGTTTTGTTTATAGCCGCCAGTAAAAAAACAAAATGCATTTAGCTGGAATGAAGATAAAAAGCCGCATGGCATGGAGGGGGGCTAGAGATGAGCTGAATTTGGTTTCGTGGGAAAAAAAATCCTGAGCAAGTTACTTTAAAATTGTTTACTTGTTTTATAAAAATAACTGAAGTGCTGAAATAATTATAAGACTATCCTGCATCCTGTCTAATGCCGTATATAGTATATGCAAGGATCTCTTGCCAGTAATGCTTTGGAGGTCATGAAATCGTTTTTGTCTACAGCAGGGTTCCCCATGAAGAGAACTCGACAATGTGACTTCGGCAAACATTTGGAGTGAACTAGCGAGTGTGTTCGTGCCCCAGGGGCTATGTCTTGGGAAGTCTGTTCTTCAATTTGAGGGTGTCGATCAATTGGCATATCTTGGGTAAAGAGAGTTTGTAGTGGTGGGTCCAGGACGTTTTAAGGGACCTTGGTGTTTAAACTAATAGCTCTTGGAATACTCTTGAGTCCAACACTCATAATACTCCTTTTTAATCTGAACAGTTGAGGTAAAAGCAGCAATTCAAATTTTATTCAGAAGTTCATTATAACAGAAAGCATAGAAAGACCTGTTTCAGATTGAGAAACGCATCAAGTGTGTTTTTGTTTTTGATTTGTTAACAACTGTAATGAGCTGCTCACGGGTGCCGTAGCAATGGTTTTTTCTTAAATTTGTTTAATTTATTAATTTAGTTTTGGTCGTCGAACTCCACAACCAACGTAGTTTCTTTTAATGAAATCGGTATGAAACCCTGAATTCAAATGTTCTGTCATCGGCATTTCGAACAGGATCAAAGAACTAAAAGAAAAATCATTGTATATCCGTATATCCTCGACCTTGCACCATCACACCAAAATTCTTTGAATAATAAAAATTTTTATTAAACTATTAAACACTTGGTTCAGTTTTTTGGCCGATTAGTATAATGAATTTTTAACAAAGATGGTGATAAGTGGTCGAGCAAAACGGTTAATTCATTCAGTTTTAGTAATATCGTAAGATGTACTTTTTAAGACCTGTTAGGTTCTTTTTTTGTATGTTTGAAAGCAGCAGTTGCATGTCTGAAATCAGTAGAACAATTTGTCATATCGCGATTTTCAAAAATGGAACACGATAGTCGAATTATGTCAACTGAAAGATAAACATTTTTGCTATTTCTGATTATTTAAGTTTTCGAGCCTTTGAAAAGATAATATCAGTATTCAGCATCTTAAACTTCTTGAGAATTTATCAATTTCCCGATATATGGAAAAAACAACTTTATTGACAATTGAAATTAACGAGTCTCAACTTCCTTGGTAGCAAAATCATTTCTATACTCTGTACTAGAGAGCTACACGTATAATTAAAAACAGGGATGCAAATCACTTGGAAATAAGGACTGGTTCGGTTCAGTGGTTCACACAGTTTTTGAACCGCCGGTTCGGTTCATTGACGGTTCGGTTCGCTCTTTATTCATTTAATTAACTAAAGGAACATATTTTTGATACAAATATTTGGATTATTCATTAACAAAGACATAGGTTTTCAGTTAATCGGGTTTGTACAAAATTTAGACGGCAATTTCCGTATGAACGTTCTCATTTCGTTTTGAAATCCTACAACCTTATATATCAACTGACGAAAACATTTTTGGTCACTTAATATTGTTTAGGTTTGAAATCGACTACTGAAAGCCAAGCGGATCAAAATCGTCAAGTAATTACAATTTTCTTTCTTCTTTTCAAGTAATCTCTGACATATTTGGCACTTCACATATAAACTTAAGCAATTTTAATTAAAAATCCATAAGTTCATTCGGAAATCGACGTCGATATGTGGAACACACCCTATTATAAAATAAACATTTCACTTTTAATAAATTCTAAATTGGCTTTGATAGATGTTTAAGACTCGTTTATTTCATGCAAGAAATTTCCATTTGAATAGTTTTATTATACTTGTATATGAGATTTTCAAAACAGGGAATAATATAGATTTTAGAAACTTAAATTAACTTCAATATGATGGAATTTTAGTTAAGACTTAATAATAATATATTTCCTAGTATATTTTCATCGATATTGAAAGTCTTAAGAACGTCTGACAAAACAAACTCCAATGTGGATAATGTTCATTACACTGACACTTGTGTGGGTGGAACTGCTAAAACTATTCGAGCTATGCTAAAGTTGATTTTCCTGATAAATATTCCAACATTTAACAATCTTTAGGTAATCTATCAAGGAAATAAATCCCTTTTATTGAGTTTTTTGGCAAGCATTTCAAACTCGTCTTAACTTATCGAGTTCAAAGAATTATCCGTTATGTTTTCATTACCGTTTTTTAATTTTGTTTTATATTATTATTAAATGAGTTTAGCTACCTTTTTCCTTCTTCTGAAAGCAAGTTTGATTCCTGGAATGTAAGAATCGATTTCAAAAACAAAAAAAGAGCTCTGTTTTTTCCAAAAAGTTGACAATTGCTGAGCGATGTTGTCCCCCCTTTTTTTTAACATGAATTTTGCAGGCCTGCCAGCCATAGAAATACTCATACTTATTTTCCATTTCAAGCCAATCTCAATTAAAGATAAAAAGTTAACGTTTGAGTTTTAAGTAAGTTGACCCCCAACGGATAATACATTCAAGACTTGGCTAACTAAAGTGAACCGAACCGAACCGTTTCATTTTTTGGTTTTTGGCTTAGGGGTTAAGGGGTTAATGAAATGTGCGCAGTAATGTACTATTTTAAAAGTAACTTTTACTGATAACCCAGTGAAAAAAAGAAGGCCAAGCTAGCTAACGTTGTCTGTGCCGAAGTGTAATACCCTTTCAAATGTTTATAAATATCAGAGCTTTAAAAGGCTAGCACTAAAAACCAAAAATTATTGTAACTAAAACCAAATTTTCGAGCGCTGGTTCCTATGCCAAATATAAGATATAGTCATCCGATTTTGAGCAAAACTTGCAAATCTGTGCGAAAGCATATAACATTCTACTCTATATATATTTACTAATCCCATGTCTTTTCTTCCTTCCCACTCAAATCTCGCCCAAATACCATCCACATACCACCCACTTCTCACCCTCTTCCCAACAACTTCCCGCCCATATCCCACCTACATCCTGCATCCATGGCAGAAATAAGCCTTCTCTGTGGTACACTTGGCCTTTGATTTTGGAGCTTGAATTAAATTGCTGACCATTTGCTGCTGTATTGTGCATTATTTCTGTTGCTCCGAACGAAGTCATTTGAAAGCATAAATCAAATGTACGAATGGAATTCAGAAACAGGTTAGAATGTGGATCAATGCCGATTAGGAAGCCGTTCAATGGTTCTGGTGGCGTCTCAATTTCCAATAGTTGCACTTTTCCTGACGCGCCACACATCTCGGCGGACACATTTTTGAATTTGAGCGCATCACAATTGGGACATTCTTTGTCCGTAGCACACACCAGGACATTCGGATGAGCGGAATGTTCAATATTTAACTCATACTCGAATGCGAGGCGAAGGAACGAAGCAGATGTAAATGCTCGACGTACATTCTGGCGTTGTCGGTCATTTCTTCTACGTGTGTTAACATTTGTCCGGCGCGCTCGACTCTGCTCTAGTTGTTGGTGTTGACTTAAGAAGGCTCTGCCACGTGTGATTGAGAACGCATACTTTCATTTATTTCATGTAATTGTTGATCTGTTCTTGCTGCAGTAGAGTTGATGCATTCCTTCAAAGGCCCAAACAACCACCCCTTCGTGTTGCTGGCATTGTTTGCTGTAACACACACACACAGATAGGCCAAATTGAAACGATTGATGAAAAACGATATTCCGATATTTTAGTAATTTTACAACATTTTCACAGTAATGAAAAACACAGAGTGACACAGATGAGTAGCCTGCTGCGTCGTCAATTCAAAAGGGTTAAGGCTAAGGAGAACGTAACACGAACCTAAATTTTTGGTAAGAGCCTGAAAACATTTTAGCATATATTTTAGGTAAGCTTACATTACTTAAATACAATATTAATAATTACATCATTTGCCACCGCTTTTAATTACAGCTGCTGAAATCGTATCGGTCGGTATTTAGTATGCCGGTATATAGAAAGAAATAAATGTCGTAAAAATAAACTGAACGATGTTTGATCTAATCGGATAAGTGGCGCTAGTAGTGTTAGTAGCGTTCTTTTAGGTTTTGAAAATCAATTTTTCATTTGTTAAGTTTTTTTAAAACAGGATTCGCTGATATCCTTAATTTAATATTTTGATCTTCTGATTTTGAACTATGCCCTCATACACAGACATATGTGGCCATGGCCTTTGGACATCTCTACCCAGCAGCTACCTTTAGCCTATAAAAATATTTACGACTGAAAAAATTACAGCCCGTCCCCTGCTCCTGCTTCTACTCCTACTCCTGTTTTCCCAACATATGTTTTGGCCGCCTTTTTTATTTATGTGGAGCGCGCGTCAAAAAATTTGCCAAGGCATGAATCATGTCTGTAATATGAGACTCTTCCTCCTACCGTTCTCTAGCAAAATCGCGCACATGAGTGTATGTGTGTGCGTGTGTGGGTGTTGGGGGGATTCCTGATGCGTTTGGCATAATAATGAAATAATAATGTCGCCTTTTGTTCAGCTTTTCGGTAGGTGTCTCTCAAATATCTCTCAGGCAATAAATTAATGGGCTTGCACCATAAAAAGCACCCTGCAGGTTGGTTTTTGATTATGTGACACACGCACAGCCTCAGTTGTACCAGTTAAGAGCCAAGAATGGGGTGGGTGGTAACTAAATGGAGGGTGGGGAGAATATGTTATATTGTCAGCTGTTACCTCGATATTAACCGAGCAAAGATTAGCATAAATATCCAGCTGTTAAGATGCCTAAGACAAACATGATGAGGAAAAGATTCTTCTGATAAAATGCTAATCATAACATGCAACAATGTAAGAGAATATAACACTCAAGAAACTTGAAAAGAGGAACATGTGGGAGAAATAGCAGCACACCCCAATTTTTTTTTTGTGGTGACCGCTTGCGAAACCTTTGCACTTTCTCTTTACACAAGTTTTATTTTCTCGTTTGAATATAATTTTGTATGGGCAGAAAAACTTTTGTGAAGAAGTTGAAAATATGTTTTGATTAGCTAGATAGAAATATCTGAATAGCAAATATGCAAAAACAGAAGCAAAAAGTACTACAAAATCTGAAGCTAAGGTCTCACAGTCAAATAAGTGGCCCGAATTTTGATGAAAATTTGGATAAATGCAGATTTAGGACTTAAAATTTAGACTCTGCTTCTTGGCAATGGAGCCAAAATTTCATAAAGACTTTGGAATAAAAAACAAGTAAGATTGTTGCAGTCGAGTTGCCCGACTTCATAATACCCTGTACAATTGACAAACACACACATACACAAACAAAAACACACACGTACACATACACATAAACGCATTTAAATTTAAATTTTAAAACACGCACTCACACACACACACACACGCACGCACACGCGGGCGCAAGCTGCAAGCAATGCGCAATAAGCAAAGCGTGGGGGGAGGGGGGGTGCAAAAATTGTTTCGTCAATAACTTCTGTGTTTTTGCTCAGATCTCATTGTGCGTTTCAGAATAGATAGATTAAGGGCCTAAGATAATATATATTAAGCGACGATGTTGTAACTTTAAAATTGTGGCACTGACAGTTTTTTGCGGTTTAAGGGGGGAGGGGGGGGAAATTTTGCAAATCTGAAACAAACTTGATCAGCGTACGGCCTATACCTATGTACATGCAAAAATTTGTATCTCTATCTCTTATAGTCTCTGAGATCTACGCGTTCATACAGACAGACGGACAGACGGACGGACGGACGGACGGACAGACGGACAGACGGACGGACGGACAGACGGACAGACGGACATGGCTAAATCGACTCGGCTGTTGATACTGATCAAGAATATATATACTTTATAGGGTCGGAAATGCTTCCTTCTACCTGTTACATACATTTGCACAACTTCATGATCCCCTTTTACCCATTTTCAATGGGTACAGGGTATAAAAATAGAAAATAGCCGTCAAATTTACATACTATATACATATATCGATAAGTAATTTAGCGTTAAGGTAAGGACGATGGTCAGACGGTGAAAATAAGAATGTATGATGGGACCGAGAGCAGAAAGGATGAGTAGTAAATAAACGCTGACACCTAAACGCTGTAAACGCTGTATTGACAATGTAAATAGTAGTACATCATGGGAGTGAATTTGCTATCAAGAATAATTTATAAGAAAAAATGAATCTTTAACATACTAACAACGAAGTGAAATTTAGTAGTGCAACGAGGTGAAAGATTAATCGGTAATGTAAAAAAACAAAAATCCATTTGAAGAACGTCAAAATAGAAAAATTATCATAATGAAAAATATCACAGGAGGAATAATAAAATTAGGAAAATTATAAAAACGAAAAATATCTAAAACTGGGAATAATAGAATTAGGAAAATTAAGAAGAATAAAAATATCAGAGTTCCAAATCTAGGAATCTCAAACACAATAATTTTATAATTACTAAATCTGGAAAACTGTAATGTTTTGTTATTTCTATCAAAGGGAAATTTCACTCTCCAATCATATATTCATTCAGTTGTGGTGTGTTTAGGCTAGATGAAAATGGAGAAATATCCAAGCAATAAACGAGTTCACGACAAAGTCTATTATAACGGCTTATCTTATATACTTGGCAAAAAGTAAAATGTTTATATTGCCAATATATCGATTTGTACTAAAAACTAGAGCGTAAGTTAAAGTCGGCTCTAACCGACTTCGATATACCCGTTACTCATGACCCTGCGTTCCTTAGGGTGACCATCCGAAAAGTATGCAACATTTTTTTATGGTGGGAGGGGGGGTACCGGGGGGGCTTGTATCACTTTTTTGCTCATAACTTGAGAACCGTTCATCCGATCTTGATCGTTTCTTCGGCAAATCGATTAATTTTGCAAATTACTAATTATCTTTAGAAGGTACGAATCGTCTATCTTCAAAACTGTAGGAGATACACCTTTTTTTTTAAATTCCGGGGGCGGGGCCAAAATTTGAAATAAACTTGATCTGCGTGCAGATAAAAGAAGCATTTGTCCCATACATGTCAAACCTCTATCTCTTACCATCTCTGAGATCTAGGTGTTCATACAGACGGACGGACAGACGGACATGGCTATGTCGACTCGGCTGTTGATGCTGATCAAGAATATATATACTTTATATGGTCGGAGATGATTCCTTCTGCCTGTTACAAACATTTGCACGACTTTAGTATACCCTTTTTACTCTACGAGTAACGGGTATAAAAACCTGAAATTTCGATCGATGTTTCATCAAACATTTGTTTTTTTAGCATTCTCTAATTTTTGGGTTCCTAATTTTTGAATTTCTAATTTTTGGGTTACTTGATATTTAGTTCCCAATTTTTGATCCCCCCCTTTCTTTTTCTAGTTGAGGTTCTCCCAGTTTTTGATGTCCGGTTTTTGTTTTCCTAAGACTTGGCTTTCTTTCTAATGATTGTTAAATTTAGTTTTCTTAGTAATATTTGGCCTAGATCATATAGAAACAAGAAAGAGTGTTGCGGTCGAGTGCCCCGACAGCAAAATACCCTGTCCCAAGTAATGTGGTTCCTATAGCTTTGAACTCCATTTATTTTAAAATTTATTTCTATGAATGGGCAGGCGCACTTGCATATCTTCGGTGTTTTTGTTCGGATCTCATTGTGGTACACAGAATAGATAGATGTTGGGCCTTACTGAATATATATTAAGTCACAAGGTTCATACTTAAAAATTGTAGCTCTGACAGTTTTTCGCGGTTTAAAGAAAATGGAGGAGGAATTTGCCAAACCTGGAGCAAACTTGATCTGGGTGCGGTGTACACCTACATACATGCAAACATTTGTGGCTCTACTTCATATAGTCTGTGAGATCAACGCGTTTATACATAGAGAGTGACAATTTTTCGCTGCTAAATGATGGAGGATGTGGAGTTTTCCAAATCTGAATCAAACTCTATGTGGGTACAGTATTCACCTACATACATGCCAAAGCTTGTGGCTCCATCAATTACAGTCTCTGAGATCGACGCGTTCATACAGACAGACAAACGGACAGACGGACATGGCTAAATCGACTCGGCTGTTGATGTTGATCAAGAATATATATACCTTATAGGTTCGAAAATGCTTCCTTCTCCCTGTTACATACATTTGCACAACTTCATGATCCCTTTTTTCCATTTTTAATGGGATCAGGGTATAAACAGTAAATAGTATATAGAAAAACACCCGTGTTAATAATTATAAATTCAGCTGATAAATAAATTTTAAAATACCGCAACAATTCTCATAAATAAGGGTTAAAAAAAATTGCACGGTTTAAGCTTTCAGTTGTTAATTGTTGGTGATTAAATAGAGGAATGAATAGTAAAATGAATGAAGGATGAACAGAAGAATGTTATCAGGAATGGACATAATAGAATGAATTGAGTTATAAAAAGCGGAATGTAGAGCAGCGGTGTGTAGAGCAGCGGTGGACCTCAAAATGAATCAGAAGGGCGAAATTTTTTTCCTTTATTCAGCTCGCCTTCCACAAAAAGAACGCAAATTTAATTGTGTCGCATAATAGCGGTGCTTGTTATTACTTGTTGGAATGCTGAAACTTAAGACTATTTTATTGCGTTAATTTTTAGTCAAACTAGCGGCCCGGGCGTCAATAAAAGCTGACCATCCGAAAAGTATGCAACATTTTTTTTAGGGTGGGATTACTCATAACTTGAGAACCGTTCATCCGATCTTTATCATTTCTTCAGCGAATCGATTCATTTTGCTAATTACTAAATATCTCTAGAAGGTACGAATCATCTATTTTCAAAACTGTAGGAGATGTAACGTTTTTTCCAAATTGCGGGGGCGGGAGGGGTCGTGGCCAAAATTTTAATCAAACTTCATCTGCGTGCAGATAAAAGAAGCTTTTGTCCCAAACATGTCAAACCTCTATCTCTTACCATCTCAGAGATCTAGGTGTTCATACAGACAGACGGACAGACGAACATGTCTATATCGACTCGGCTGTTGATGCTGATCAAGAATATATATACTTTATATGGTCGGAACTGATTCTTTCTGCCTGTTACATACGACTTTAGTATACCCTTTTTACTTTACGAGTAACGGGTATTAAAAGGTTTAGTTTATATATTTACGTAGGTCACATTACTAAAGCTAAGGTCCCACAGGCAAATAAAATTTGAACACATTGTGCAAACAAAGTTAGCCTTGAACAGTAAATGTTTGCGTAAAACAAATTTGGTGTTTCTACATGAGCAAATATTTGCTCTTAAAAAGTTTGCGCAAATATTTCTCCTCCGCCAATAATTTGCGTAAGTGTTCACACAGCTTGGGGCAAATTTTATTATACATTTCTTTGCCCAATCTATTAAATTTATAAATCAAGTAGGCTGATTTGGTTGAGCAAACAATATAATTTTTTTGAAGAAAGAACAGAAAAGGCATGTGCATGAACACTCACAAAAATAACTGCTTAATGATTTTATGCTGCGGTACAGCTCCGCAATGGGTTATGGGTACTTGTGCAAGAAGAAGCAAAGAAGAAACAAGCGCGCCGCAGTGTGTGGGGTAGGCGAAGGTTGCTGCGTAAATCTCTTAAATGAGTTGCGATTGGACGCTCTAGATCATTACAAAATTTTTTTGTGAATGAAAGTAGCTGAATTTACGCAGTTGGTAATATATAACTAAGGACGTTTCGCGGTTTTGGCGCTTGTCGCCGGGACGTCGCGGTGTGTTTAAATCTGACCGACAAAACGAAAAGGTCGTCTTCTGGTTTGGTTCTTCGATAGTAACAAAAATCTTAAAATTGGAAAATACTGGAAAGAAGAGTGTAAAAACAAGAAAAGATCAGACAAGTTATTGGAGGCGGTTGGTGAGGGTTTTTGGCCTGCAAAATTGAGAAAGGGAGGGAGTTTTGGAAAGAGCTCTCGTGTCATCACTCGAGGGAAAGGCTATGGAGGGGTCCCTAGCGTAGGGCGGTTTAACAAGTAAAAGAGACATCTCCAATTCGGCGGTGTGGTCGCTCCGATGGGTCAACTTATATTATATAAAATTTTACAATAGTATATTTTATTTGTGTCTTGTTGGTCCAATGATTCAGCTTAAGGACACCATCATGCTCAATGCGATCTCGGCAACTTGTCGTTTAATGGTCACACTGCGCTTTTTAGCAACTGGAGATAGCTATCGGTCATTGCAGTATGTTTTTCGAATTCCACACAATACAATTAGCAAGATTTTGCCTGAGACTTGTGCTGCAATTTTAAAGGTTCTCAAAACTTACTATCTAAAGGTACGCATTTTTGTAGACCAAAGGTATAATTCATATATCTTCTCATGAAATATTAATTAGTAGTAAGTTCTTTATTGTTTAGGTACATATAGCATTGTGTTAATGGCAGTGGCGGATGCAAAGTACAAAATCTTGAATTTTGACGTCGAAACAAATGGTCGCGTTTCTGAAGGAGGATTTTTCGTCAAACTTCTTTATATGAGGCCATGTTCTCTATCAGGTTCAACATTCCCGACGACGCACCCTTGCCACAGCGTGAGATTGCTGTTCCATACGTAATGGTGGCCGACGATGCTTTTTCTATAAGACTGTTGAAACGTTTGCCCAACGAAATTTCTCGTTAGTCGAAAGGGTATTTAATTACCAACTTTTAAGAGCTCGACGTGTTATAGAAAACACTTTTGGCATTCTTCCAGCGCGAATTTTACAACAAGGTCCGAGGGTATTGTGGAAGTGACCTTCTGTAGGATCATTTTTGGCCTTTCCGTCTCTATAACATTTCGTGGTATATTCATTTGTCCTGGTATGTAGTGGAACTCGACTGCAGCGAGCTTTGTGTGATTGTTTGTCTTTTCAAATAATTGTTTAAGCTATGTAGTTGTTCTGCTGCATCTTGCCAAGCAATTGCACACTGTTTCGACTATCAGTATGATGGGAAGTTGTAACCGAAAGTACAGACGATATCACCTGAAATTTATATAATTTTTATTTATTTGGTGGTCTTGTGATTTATTTGAATTTTTCTTGCTGCTACAGCTTGAATTTTGTATTGCGTAAGCCAAAAAAAAATTTTTTTTTTCAATATTTGCCTTGTTTGCTCTTACAATTTGCTTGCAAGAGCAAACTCGCAAACCCGCCAACAAAATTTGCCGAGGGTGTTCCCAAGTGTTCCCATTAGGCAAATATTTGCTTCAAATTATTGGTGCACAAACATAGGCAAAGGCTACTTGGCAAATATTTGCGCGCAAATTATTTGGTGTTCCCACAAAGGGCAAACAAAATGGGCAAATATATTCAAATAAGAACTTAAATGTAAAATAATCTCAAGTTTTTATACAAGTACTAGATTAGAGCGTTGTTTCGTGAAGAAGATGCGGCTTGGAAATAATATCACACTTCCATTTTACTACACCGAGAAGGGATATAAATCAAAAGTCAAGTCTTAAAAATTGTACGATATTTATCAAACTTAAAACAAAAAAAGCTTTATCAAACTTTAAAGACAAAAACTAAGACTTTTTCAGATAACGAAGTACAATAAAGGGAAGGGGGGGGACGGTTTCTTGTGTCGGGGCGATTTTATCAGGGTGAAAATATTATAACAATCTAAGAGCTTCTTTAAAGAATTAATCCAAGTTCCGCGCACCATGCCTTTGAGCAACATTAAGCAGTATTCCCGATGACCGGTTCTCTCTCAACATACTCGCATATTTTAACCTTAACAAATTTACCTAATTTTTTCAACTTTAAGTGTACCAAAACGTTCGCTTTATCCAAATTCTTTACCTTTAATTTTCTTTTTTCCCACCACTCCTTAGTTTAAACATTTTTGATTAGCTTCAAGTTTTGTGTTTGGGGGCGGAACGTTTGAGGAGTTGGGGAAGGTGTTTTAATTTTTGTTGTAAACTTGGGCAAGGAAACACCTTCCGGGCATCTCTTGTTTTTGCTTTTGGGTCGGTTGAGTGTCTCTTTGTGGCTGTGACAGCTTTTTTGCTGTTGTTTTTGGGGTGTAAGCTGATTAAACGAGAAATTTGCCATCATCATATATCCTTGTTAATTTGTCTGGGGGTTGATTTTGGGGTCGCCTGTTCATAAATCATTATAATGCATTTTGTTTGACACAAGTTGGTGTCTCGGTCAAGTTGCGTTCATTGTGGTCATTTCCATGACATATTCATCATCAGCATAAGCAGGCAGAAAGTTATGACCAGAGGGTTGCCTCTTATGTATCTATCGTAGGAACAATAATTTTCTATGCTATAAGGATATTGATTAGGTTTAATAAAAGTTAATTAAATAAAACCAGAACGTAGGTGGCTTCCACTTTCAACATTAAACAAACCTTGTTCTCTCTTCTTTAACTCTCTATCCTCCTTCTCTCAGGACTAAGAGAGTACTTGAAAATTGTTATGGTACAAACAGAATGTGGTCAGCTTTAGGGAAACAGCTGATTTCGAGTCCCTGAATAAGACAGAGGGAAGCCAAACCAAAATTATTGGTTTGTATTTGGATGCTGCCAGAAATATAAGACTGACCTCGGTAGCTTATATCTTGGGAAAGGTGTCTGATGTTCCGTATCCTGGCAACAGACAAGGTGCCTGACAGTGACTAGAAACTTTCATTCCAGTTTGGATTTAGAAGAACAGCTTACTCGTTTCAACAACTTTATAATCAATCGTAACCAGGCCGAGGCGTAAATGATGGCTGTTTACCTGGGCGTCAAACGTGTGGCATATGCAAAGTCGAAAGACTTTTTCCGCCACAGCTCTCTAAAAAACAAAGTTTATTCTGTTGTCTTGGGATAAGCCGAATCCAGCGTTAGTAGGATTTGCACAGGTGTGGCGCGAGTCACGTTGAATGCGCCATGGTCAGTCATACGATGAAACTGATATCCTCCAGATCCTCAAATCTAGGGTCATACACAGAGCATCAGGTGATTCTCACGCACTAGACACATTTAGATCGCTCGTATTGGTTGTTGCATTCCTAGCTTTTTATACCCTTGGAGAGGGTATATTAAAATTGTCCGGATGTTTGTAACGCATAGAAGGAAGCATCTCCGACCACATAAAGTATATATATTCTCGATCAGCATGACGAGCTGAGTTGATATAGCCATGTCCGTCTGTCCGTCGGTCCGTCTGTCCGTCCGTCCGTCTGTTTCTATGCTATCTCCTCCGTCAGTTTTAAAGCTATCGCAACCAAACTTTGCACGAAGCCTTTTGCTATAAATACGCTGCACATTTGTCGGAACCGGCCGGATCGGATGACTATAGCATATAGCTGTCAAAGGAACGATCGGTCGAAAAATTAGTTTTAGTGAGAAAAACTTTTTTGTTGTTAGTGCTATCGCTCCCAACGCTCGTATTTATAAGTTTTTAATGATTTCACATAATTTCACCAAGGCTTGTCGAAATCGGACAACTATATAGTATAGCTGCCATACAAAAGTTAGGTCTGAAAAAAGTCTTAGTGAGAAAAACTTCTTTGTTTTCAATGTTATCGCTCCCAACGCTCGTATTTATAAGTTTTCAATGATTTTACATAATTTCAACAAGATTTGTCGAAATCGGACCACTATATAGTATAGCTGCCATACAAACTGCCAGGCATATATCAAGCTCCAAGGGTATATAAACTTCGGTCGAGCCGAAGTTAGCTGGCCTCTATTTTTCTATTTGGAAATAATGCATATTATTATTATTATTCATTTTTGACAAGACCAAGGAATTTCAAGAAAATTTTTTAACAAATTCCATTGCATACTTTGAGGCAGCAATAAAATAATTGACATTACGTAGAGTTGATTGGAATTGTTAATATCAAAGTTAAGGAGTTGACTTTTCTGAAAATATCAAAGAGAGTAAAAAAAAATTAGTTCCTCACAAATCACGAATAAGAAGGCCCAAAAACGTAATTTTTTGCAACTTTCAGCTCAAATTACTAAAAACCTCGAGGTGATAGACTATTTCTGAACACAGATTTGTGTACACCATATGTAAAATCAACCCCCATCCTTTCAGTTTACTGGAAATAGTCTAATTTTGTAGCCTGTGTTCATAAACTCTTCTTTTTCATTTCGATTTCGGTTGAGTGGGTGGACACTGGTAACTAAAAGCGATGGACCTAAGAAATACAAAACTCTTTTACTAACCCACTTATGTACTTAACTCAAACTCTTACCTATTTGATCAACCATAAGCTTTTTATACCCTGTACCCATTTTAAATGGATCATGAAGTTGTGCAAATGTATGTAACAGGGAGAAGGAAGCATTTTCGACCCTATAAAGTATTTATATATTTTTGATCAGCACCAACACCCGAGTCGATTTAGCCATGTCCGTCTGTCCGTCCGTCCATCTGTCTGTATGAACGCGTTGATCTCAGAGACTTTAAGAGTTAGAGATACAAATTTTTGCATGAACATAGGTGTATACCGTACGCAGATCAAGTTTGTTTCAGATTTGCAAAATTTCCCCCTTCCCCCATAAACCGCAAAAAACTGTCAGAGCCACAATTTTAATGTTATCATCATCGTCGCTTAATATAATCTTAATTTACTTATTCTGAAACGCACAATGAGATTTGAGCAAAAACACCGAAGTTATTCACGAAACAAATTGTGCAAAAGGCGGGTTTCAAGAGCTAATTCTACCTTTCAAGTCAAAATTGAGTTATTCTAAAACAAAAATTTTTGGTCACTCTTTTTTTGGTTTTTGGTCACTTCTGAAGCAGCCAGCGCTAAAAATATAAAAGACAACCCTCTTTAAAATAAAAGACCAGACAGTTCATCTCTTAAACCTTTTCTCCTTGCTTGTTGAATGAGTATTAAATATTCCTTTCAACCTTAAAGTGCTTCCACATACAACAATTTCCCAAGCTTTCACTTAATTTTCAATTTATCTCATATTTTATTTAAGCATATAGAAATACAGAACCCAGAGAGAAGCTGAGCTAAAAGTTTGGTTGCAATGGATTTATGCATCTTTTGATAACTAATTCCCTTTGGGCAACTGTCAACAAGCAGATAAACTGCCAGGCAACATTGCCACGAATATGTGAAAGCAAGAAAAGTAAATAACAACCAAGAAGGGTAGAAAATGTTTTAACAAACTCTTCAATTATATAAGATGACTGGCGAAATACTTTACTCGTCTTGCCACGAATATTAATTTGCTATTAAACGTCAGGAATCTCTTCCTTAAGCGCCTGTCAAATATGCCAGCAAAAAAATGGCAGAAAACAATTTGTGGCAATCAGCTGGCAGAGTACGTGACATGAGCTCCCATTCCTGCTTTCCTTTGTCTGTGGCACAAACTATAGCTATTGATAAGCGTAAAAAGTTGGATGCAAACATCTGCTGCCCAAATGGACCCCAAGTGGTAATAGTTGGTGTCAATGACCTCCCTCCGCTGTGTCCTTTACGTTTTTGCTAACGAGCACGTGAGTCAAGTGTAGCGGAAAATGAGCTAATTTGAGTTGGGATGGAGATGCAGGTTCCTTTTCTTTTGCTGCTGCTGGCCACGTGTCTATCCTCAAAGAAAAAGTCAAGAAATTCAATTGGAAACATAAATCATGCCGGGGAGATGGGCACACGGATGAACACGCAATCAGCTGTTTGTCACAGATCGGGTATTTGGTTTTGGGGATGAGTGCGAGGGTCATGTCAATCAAACCACAAGCACAACGCGCGCGCCCACTGCTTGGCCCCAAGGGTTGACAGCGTGTTAGGGGTGAAGTGAGAGAGACCAGACGCAGCCAACATGTTGAGGGTGTCCCAATTTGGGGAGTTTTAGACTAGAAAAGTTCTTAAAAAAGTTAAAAAAGTGTCACTTTAATTTACTGTACCATCATATAGTTGTCGAGATGTTTTTTTGTTGCAATAGAATTTTAGAGCAAATATAGATTGATCCGGTAAAACCATTTCCGACTTCAGGTTAAAGCAGAGATTAAAACCGCAACTGCTAAAAGCTCTTTGAAATTTGTAACCGAAACCGTAACCGTAACCGAAAAAAATTTTTTGAAGTGAAACATCTTTAATTTGGGTACGGAAGATTTTAGTAGGAGAAAAATTTGATTTCAGCGTCACGAGACGCTGTGAAATATGAGTGAAAGAGGGGGAAAGAGGTGAAGAGAGGGAAATAGTGTCTTAACAGCGACTAAACAGTGACTAATCAGTGTCTTAACAGTGACTAAACAGTGACAAAGCAGTGTCTAAACAGTGACTGAGCAGTGACTAAACAGTGACTGAACAGTGACTAAACAGTGGCTAACAGTGACTAAACAGTTACTTAACATTGACTAAACAGTTACTTAACAGTGACTAAACAGTTACTCAACAGTGATTTCAGTTGTAATTTTGAAATTAAGCTCTTAAATTTCGCAGCATGTTTCACATCAAAGCCTCGTGAGTGTCACCGACACTCATATCTTTTATTTTTATAACCATAGCCCTGTAATCTTTATTTACATAACCAGTTATCAGTTCCAAAACAGAAACAAATATTTGGATAAATTTTGGTTTTTTATCTTCTACACCGAGAAAATAATGATGATCAAATTAATATGATGGGAATGTCAATTTGATTGTTTTTATCATATCATAATAACATTTTAAGTATCATTCTGAAACTATTAAATATCCATTTACGTGAATGTTATTATCTTGTATCGGAAAGTTATTAATTTCTTGTCAAAATGAAATGAAAATATTAATTTTTTTTGTAAAGTTAATTTTAATCAGATTGTTTTCAGTATGAATTTGATATTATTTATCTCTGCTTAGTAAAAATTTCGAAAAAGGTATATTTGTTTGAAGTAAGCACAATAATCATTTTACAAACATGTCTTTGTTCTGAAAAAAATGAACTTATTTATTATTAGCCGCATTGTTGCTAACGGGCAGACAGAAAACTGAGCGAATCAAAATCTTTACCTTCCTCTATCCTTCCTGTGTTAAGGCTGCTTAAGCATTTTATCATCTATAAAGTCAAATGGCTCATCAAACTCCCACCAATATAGGGTATACCAAAAAATATGAAAAAAAACGCAGTGGGAACGATTTTATCGATGGCTACATACGTAGGCGATAATTTATTTAACAATGTGTGGCATGCGTTTGGGGCTTGTGCTGAAGCTGCTTCTGGCCATTGAAATGTAAACGGCTACGGATCTCGGGATTTGTTGGAAACAGTTGTTGCCTTTGGGCTAGAACAAAGGGAAGGCAACGTTTTTATCTGCCACAGCATTCACTCCTTTATTTGCCAAGTGCAAATTGCAAAATGATATTAGAGAGCCGGCTTCTAAGAGGGGATGAGCATGCTGCTGCTGTTGCTGTTGCACTGCAACATCCAGGCAACATGAGGGTGGTTGAGTGGTGTGCAGAATAGAGTGAAAGTGGAAAGTGCGTCCTGGCAAGCTGCTGGTCCGTAATGAGCACGAGCAAATTTAATGTGATTTGTGTCGAAGGGTGCAATGGGGGCGAAAATGATTTCTATTTGCTTTTGTAATTGGCGCGCTGTCCCAGGACCCAGACACCAAAATCTATAACACTCTACTCCCCCAAAAACTGACTGCATAGTCATCGACTTCAATGAATAATTGAACACACAAAATGTTGTACGTGCCAAAATACAGGGAAAAAAGAATACATTACAAAATTATGTCTCCATTGGGCAGGACAGCTAACAAGTCTGGATAATAAATGAATGAATTCAATTTTCTATATCGCTTTTGCTCAGATTGGGGATGGATTAAAAGGAGTTTAAAATATTTTAAACAATTTTCAAAACTGGACATAAATGGGAAATTTTAAAACTGTATTTTCTCTTGTGTGATATTTTAAAAAAGATTTAAATAGGGCAGAATTAAAATCTTCAGATAGCTGCCTTGTCTTAGGCTTTCACACTGTTTGATTCATGAGGCATGATAATCTAGTAAACCTGCATTTCAACTTGATTCTTCAATGAATTTGAAAAGCTTTACAGAGCAGTGTGAAGGCAGCCAAACTCTAATCAATTTGAACCAGTCAAATTACATCAAAGAGGGCTAAATTTCCTAAATGTTTAGAGTTATTTGCTTTGCTATTACACAATCTTCAGAGAGTCTTTTTAGAGATATATGATAAGTATAAGGGCAGATTTAGGAAGAGCAAATCATGGTGGAATTATACCAGGTGAAGTCATTGAAGTAGGCTGCCTCTTTTTGGGGTACCAGTTGAATGGTGAAAAATGGGATTTCAATGTGATAGGTTGTCTCCAAGCCAGATTTTTGTTTAATTTTGTGATTTTAGTGTGATTCTAGTAAAAATAAGGCACGAAAACGGCGTTTGCTTATGCCATTATATTCCAACGCATATATCCAGAATTATGAGTCAGAAAATATTGCCTGATTACGGTAAATGTGTTCCATTTCAAAAAGGCATTCTGGTTTCTAATGATTCCCTAAATGGGCTGTATAATTATTTAAAGGAAAAATATGATATGGAATACATTTAAACATCCAGCCTGAACCAAGACATACAGAAACACTTCTTGGGTTAATAAGAACAAAAAGTGGTGGTTACTCAAAACTTCCGAAAATTTTTGGATACCTCTTAAAATAAGAGAACTATGATTTAGAATTAAAAATTTTAATCATAAACTTAAACAACTAAATAAGAAACAATAAATAATGGGCATCGCAAGCTACTCAAAATTTTACTCTAATATATTTTTTATGTAACATTAAATTAATTTTAAAACGAGAAACTTCGTCTGTGCTGAAGTTTTGATACACTTGAAAACGCTTGTCTCAACGGTTAGCGATTTCGACCAAACTTCGCATATCAGCTTAAAAACATTTACCCATGACAGTGATTGAGAGCGGTAATATTGAGAAAAAAACAGTTTTTCCCATGAAAACCCATTTTTCGACCGATCATTTGTACGGCAGCTACAAGAAGTAGTCATCCGATCCGGTCGGTTCCGTCATATTAGCAGCGTGCAGACAAAAGAAGACTCTATGCAAAACTTCAGCTCGATAGCTTCAAAACTGAGGGACTAGTTCGCGTAAAAACAGACAGACGGACGGACGGACAAAGCTTAATCGACTCAGCTCGTCATGCTGATCAAGAATATATATACTTTATGTGGTGGGAAATCATTCCTTCTATGCGTTGCAAACTTCTGGGCAAAATTATAAAACACTTTTCAAGTGGATAAAAATAAACTTAGGAAATGTAAATATAAAATATATTTGTCTTCAATTTGTTCCTTTTATTTCTAAAAATACCTCCATAACACAACTAAATTAAGCTATCTCTTTTTTTCTTACAATAATATGCCCAAGTTGAAAATCAAACTGACAGCAACCATGCTATCCCTTTTGCTCTCACATGTTCATATCGACTAAACTAAACTAATACAAATATACTGTGTGTATTAGACATGTTTTAGTGATGTATGGGGATTTGAAGTAATGAGATTTCGACTTGCTCCAGCCTCCCAATTTGTGAGGTTGGGTAAAAAAATGCGTGAGCCAAAATGCGGTGGCGGTGGGTTGGCGGGAAGTGACCCCGCATCAAGGTCAAAGTTCTCGAAAAATGGTCGGAAATTGATATATATATATTCATTTCTGCCCAGGGGTTGCCTCTAGAGGGGTCAAATGTACCAGTGACCCCCATTGATTTTCCTTTCCCGACATTTTTGTCCTAGGCACCTACCCCCTATCTCCACTCCCTAGAAGGGTCCCCATACAAAAATTACATTTTTATAAAATTGCCCTCCAACCCCCTAAAACACTTCCTGGAAGGGCGAAATGTATGACCACCCCCATTATTTTCCACTTCCCAACAGTTTTGTTCTTGACACCCAACCCCTCTCTCCCCTCCTTAGGGGGGCTCCCATAAAAAATTGATGATAAATGCATGTTTGTATGGATTAACTAATACAATGTTTCAGTGCTTGACAAAAATGTTCCCCAAAGCGCCAAACCAACTTTTTCTAACTTCTATCGACGCGTTATCGAGATATTATCGATAATCGCTTTTTCGATTTTTCCAAAAGTTGCGTCCACTTAAACTCTCATTACCCTTTTGTTCTTCAACCGATTTAAAAACTCTATTCAAACTCAAAAAGAAACAACTTGGCCCAAAGTTGTGTTTTCGGACAAAAATGAGCTGGGGTGTGTGCTTTTATTGCGATAGGCTTAAATGTAGAAAAAAAATATTTTTATTTGCCAAATTTCAAAATTTATCGAAATTAAAACGCTTGTAGATTCATAATTATACAAAATAGTTATGTTTTCTAATTTGACAATAAAATCTATTTAATTTACTTTAAAATAAGCTTTCAAACACAGAACTCGGTCATAAAGTGGATTTTTCGTGAATTTTTGTGAAAATGGACAACAGTTTAGTTTCTTTAGATACCGCTGTGATTGAGCGTGTTCAGCAGCATAAATCGATGACGAAAAATCGACTATTTTTGTTAGATTGTGCTGCTGAACGGACATGATGCGCAATCATGTTTGCTATTTTTCGTGATTGTGTTAGATGTGAATCTAACAAAGAAATAGTTTGTTAGAATTGCTTGATTACGATTTGTTATCGATAGCACACAGCTGTCAGAAGTAAACAAACGAGGAATTTTGAGAAGGCAATTGCAAAATGAATGTGGAAACCTCTTTGATTTGAATAAATGAATTGGCAGAGGACGTGGTTTCGCAAGTAGCTCACGGAAATTCGTGCAAGGCTCTAAAGGCTCTACTGGTTACTGCGGAAAAGGAGGAAAACTTGAAAAGCCGCCACTCCAAAAAGAAGATGCCCTGCGTACGCGTAGTAACCACCTCATCTAGGTACATGGACACCTCAACACAGTGTGTCAAGGCGCTACCATTCAGCTCTTCCCAGATAAGAGATTGATGGGGACGCCCATATCCTCTTACATGATAATCACAAGGAATGAAACCCGGCGCTTGGTTCCGGAGGAATGGTTCCGACTTGGGCTGTAGCTAGGGTCACGGGGTCCTCGTTTAACCTGAAATCGAAAACATCTTGGCCTTGGCCTTAACGGGTCACTGCCTTATTGGCAGGCATGCTGCACGCTTGGGCGGCGCTCAAGGACTCATAGCTAGAGATGGGCCCGCAACGGGATTCCAGCGGGATCCGAGAGAAGTAGGGGATCAAGTACTACGATATTGAATTTAAATTCTTTGGTCGGGATCGGGAGGGAACGGGAGCGAATTGTCCTTATTCGCCCATCTCTACTCTTAGCCCATTGCAACTTTGTTAAAATTAACATTTTAAGACCCTTCTTTGCATGGTCAGGAGTCCTTTTTAATGGACCCGCCGGGGCTGGGCTTACAGCAAAGTTAAAAACATTAAACGGCTAACCAAGTCTTAAGGAAAATTCAAGGTGAATTCTAGGAGCAGTTGTGGTTACGACGGTCATAAATTTTTAGAGGTCAGTTCTTAATTATATTAAGCTGTTTGTTGTCAAAAATTCAAACCTTCCGCCAACAAAAATATATCGATAACTTTGTTGCCTAAAAATTCTAACAAGTTCGTTCACCAGCAGACTAACACTTTTTTTTTGATTGATGATTTTTGTTAGATGATTGGTGTATGCTGCTGAACAGGCTCATTGTTTTTTCTGATTTATAGTGAGTGGGTTTGATAAGCTCAGGCGTAGAATAATTCGAATAAAACACTTTTTTTCCAGAATATATAAATTTTCATTTTAAACACTTTCAAAATATCGACCTCCACTTTTTGCGGCTGTACGAGTTTTTTTTTACTCTCGGACGGAATTTCCGTACTTCGAACCATGAAAATAATCAACAAAGCCCCAGTTGCCATGGGACCTGTGCTTAATTGACATCATTTCCTGGTAAGTCCATTCTCCGCGCTCATCGCTTTCGACACCCAAATTTTCATAGAATACAAATGGTACTTAAGTGCGAGTTCAGAAAGTGAATTTTCAGAGCCTTGTCAAAAGTGTTGATAAGCAACATTTTTGAACTAATCTGTAGAAAAGACAATTACCTGAAAACTAGCTAGAAATAATGAAAATTCCGTATCAATATATTTGAACGCCCTCTGAATCTCTTATGGTACCCTTTAATCATTGGACTATCAGATGAAAAACTTTTTTTTCTTCTGAAGCTCACTTTTGCACTCAAAAATTCTACGGCAATTTAAACATAACAGCAAACGATCTGAGAAATTAAACTAAGCTAATGCATAATATTCCTCGGGGTCAACGCTCTATCAAAAATTTCTAACAGCAACTAAGGCTCGGTTTACATTGCGTCAAGTGTAACGAACATTCAGGGGAACATCAAATTATACGACGCATGAGTATAAGGATCACTTGGTTTCTATAAATGCTGAAGTAAAATGAAAAATAAACGGTCTTTTTTTCAACAAAACTTGAAAAAAGTGGCCATTTCATGACCGATTTTTGTGTTCGAAGGCATATTTTAAAGTAAATTAAATAGATTTTATTGTCAAATTAGAAAACATAACTATTTTGTATAATTATGAATCTACAAGCGTTTTAATTTCGATAAATTTTGAAATTTGGCAAATAAAAATATTTATACCCGTTACTCGTAGAGTAAAAAGGGTATACTAAAGTCGTGCAAATGTATGTAACAGGCAGAAGGAATCATTTCCGACCATATAAAGTATATATATTCTTGATCAGCATCAACAGCCGAGTCGATATAGACATGTCCGTCTGTCCGTCTGTCCGTCTGTCCGTCCGTCTGTATGAACACCTAGATCTCAGAGATGGTAAGAGATAGAGGTTTGACATGTATGGGAAAAATGCTTCTTTTATCTGCACGCAGATCAAGTTTATTTCAAATTTTGGCCACGCCCCCTCCCGCCCCCGCAATTTGGAAAAAACGTTATATCTCCTACAGTTTTTAAGATAGACGGTTCGTACCTTTTACAGATAATTAGTAATTAGCAAAATGAATCAATTTGCCGAAGAAATGACAAAGATCGGATTAACGGTTCTCAAGTTATGAGCAAAAAAGTGAACCAAGCACCCAACCCCCTCCCACCCTAAAAAATGTTGCATACTTTTTGGATGGTCATCCTAGGGAACGCCGGAACACTGTAAAGAATGTTTTCTCATGAGTAACGGGTATATCGAAGTCGGTTAGAGCCGACTTTAACTTACGCTCTCGTTTTTTTCTACATTTAAGCCTATCGCAATAAAAGCACACACCCCAGCTCATTTTTGTCCGAAAACACAACTTTGGGCCAAGTTGTTTCTTTTTGAGTTTGAATAGAGTTTTTAAATCGGTTGAAGAACAAAAGGGTAATGAGAGTTTAAGTGGACGCAACTTTTGGAAAAATCGAAAAAGCGATTATCGATAATATCTCGATAACGCGTCGATAGAAGTTATTTATATGGCGATTTTCGTGATCAGTGGGCCAATATACTTTAGAAAAAGTTGGTTAGGCGCTTTGGGGAACATTTTTGTCAAGCACTGAAACATTGTATTAGTTAATCCATACAAACATGCATTTATCATCAATTTTGTATGGGAGCCCCCCTAAGGAGGGGAGAGAGGGGTTGGGTGTCAAGAACAAAAATGTTGGGAAGTGGAAAATAATGGGGGTGGTCATACATTTCGCCCTTCCAGGAAGTGTTTTAGGGGGTTGGAGGGCAATTTTATAAAAATGTAATTTTTGTATGGGGACCCTTCTAGGGAGTGGAGATAGGGGGTAGGTGCCTAGGACAAAAATGTCGGGAAAGGAAAATCAATGGGGGTCACCCCTCTAGCGGCAACCCCTGGGCAGAAATGACCATATATATATCAATTTCCGACCATTTTTCGAGAACTTTGACCTTGATGCGGGGTCACTTCCCCCTAACCCACCGCCACCTCATTTTGGCTCACGCATTTTTTTACCCAATCTCACAAATTGGGAGGCTGGAGCTAGTCGAAATCGAAAAATCGTGCACTAAAACATGCCAAGTGTGTATAGAGCGAAAAATTTAGCACGCTAAATTGCACAATGGTGAAATTATACCAGGTGAAGTCATTAAAGTAGGCTGCCTCTTTTTTGGGGTACCAGTTGAATGGTGAAAACGCTTAGTAGAAATGGGGATGTCAACGTGCTCTCACATGTTTATATCAACTGGTACCTCTCTCGCATGGTGAATTTCTGACGACCCTACCTTGTTAATTATCCCATGAATTGCACTTTATTTCTGTAGCATCCACAATAAATTTGTAGTGTGCCCATATATAAGCCAATGAGGCCCAAATCAGGAACGGCCACACAGGTAGTCAGCTGTTTTGTTTTGTTTACAAAAAAAATTTAAATGGTGTATTTTGTCAAAATAATAGGTACACATAAATATATGTTGATGCCGGTAGCGTTGCACCAAATCCCGTTTTAAGGCGGTGAGCAAGGATAAAATTATTTGTGACTTTGAGCAGGTGCATATTGAGGAGTAGGCCTACAATTGTACAGATATTGGGCGGTGATCCACTTTGCAGTCCTGCTATCAAGGGGGCCGCGCATGTCATCAACAAGGACAATATATTTGAGATGTCGGACATAGTCCCGGCCTACTCCTCTCAACTGAAACGATACGCTAGAGATTGGCAAATATACTCTAAGTTTTCATCAAAAATTTTGGTTTTATTTGTCGTAAATTCAAAATCCTCCTCCTAGGGAGCCGCTGGAGCTGAAACTGCTGCCCACACCACTCGCATCGCTATCCAACTCCATTTTTAGCTCGTCCGCATTGGGTTCATTTTTGTCCTCCAACAAGGAGAAGCCGGCCGTGGTCGACACAGTTTTCGTTGTGGTGGGGGTAAAAATGATGACCGGGTTGGGTATGGTTATCACCTGCCGACTTTCTTCGATTTCGGACGCAACCGTCCGTGCCAACCGACCGAGGCGTCTCCAAGCGTCAGACTTTGCCATTGGAGACTTTACGGCCCTACAGTGTCGATTTCGTCATTTTGTTGGGCTGATGTTTGACCCTTAGCTTGGGGCTTCCCCTCGTCTGAAACTTTTAATCCGTTTCCTTTTGCGCTCGGGTGATTTTTCCTTCATAATCTATTTATCTTGTCAAAATAAAGTGCTACAGCTATTTCCGCAAATCAAATCAGCTGTTCTTTCAATCCACTTACGACCCACACCGCTATCGATACGTCAACTATCGATAGGCCAACTGGGCATTTAGGGTCTCAGAATACAGAAATTAAATTCAGCCGCGGAAACTTTCCGCCGCTGTTTTTATACCCGTTACTGGGAAGAAAAAGGGTATACTAGAGTCGTGCAATGTTGTAGAAGGAAATCGTGTTGGTGATTCATGAAAACGATGGGTTTGGATCGAAATAATTTTTCGTATTCTGTGGTAAAATAGTATACATTTCAGCATTTTGGCGAATACACTTGACAAAGGATGAAAATTACATATTAAAAAAATTATTTTCAATGCTTGCCAAAGCCATGGTAATAAAAATATTTAAAAATGAAAATTAACATCTGAATCCAAACTATCAAATAACGGCACACTTAAAAATTTTTATTTCCTGGCCTTCAAATCGAAAATAAGTAAACAAAAATTAATTGTAACGGATTTTTTTGTCTTCTTTTCCAAAATTGTCTTTATCCAGTAATTTAGTATTAAGCTGTAAATGGCAACAAATAGTTCAGAGTTAGCCATTTTTCATTTATTAAAATTCATTTTTTAGGAACTAACAATATCAGATGTTTCGGAATGTGAAAATGTTTTGGTTTTAAGAAGATAGTTATTTTGTGGTTGAATAGAGTGTCCCATGTATAGTTTGCATTTCGAAAATCGTAATTTTAATAATTCGGGCCTAGTTTAGTGATTTATTTCGTATCTTACTGGATGTTTGGTAAAAATTCGTTGACCATCATAAAGTAGGTGGGTATGTTTATCGGTAATCATTTGAAGGCTTCTCGAGCCATTCTTTTAGTGTTTATCAGCCAAAGCTTACGTGGGCTGTTATGGAAAAGCCATCGGATCTGTTAAAATAATTTTTATGATGATAGACTTCACTATCGACAAAAATATTACCCTCTTAAAATTAAACATACTAAACTATATTTTACAGAAAATTAATTTAAATAAAGAAAAATGGCCATAACTTGAACTATTGATGCCCATTTAACTAATACAGTAAATTACTGGATAAAGACCAAATTTTGAGAAAAATGAAGACAAAAAAACCGTTAGCATTAATTTTTTTATTATTTTCGCGATTTGAAGACAAAGACAATTTTAAAAATTTTAAGTGTGCGTTATTGAAAGTTTGATCGGTTAATTCAGATTTTTAAAATATTTTTATTACAATGGCTTGGATAGCAACAATGAAAATAATTAAATTTTTAAAAGTTAATTTTCAAATCGACTTGCCGCGAATTAATATGCCAAAATGCTGAAAATACGTATATACTATTTTACCACAAGGAATACGAAAAAAATTATTTCGATCAATCCCAGTGGGCGATTTTTCATGGAATCACCCATATATATTCTTAATCATCATCAACAGCCGAGTCGATATAGACATGTCCGTCTGCCCGTCCGTCCGTCCGTCTGTCTGTCCGTCTGTCCGTCCGTCTGTATGAACACCTAGATCTCAGAGATGGTAAGAGATAGAGGTTTGACATGTATGAGACAAATGCTTCTTATACTTGCAGGCAAGATCAAGTTTTTTTTCGCAAAATCGGATATGCGGTTCTCAAGTTATGAGCAAAAATGCGAAATATAGCCGAGATTAAAAAGTGTTGCATACTTTTCAGATGTTCACCCTAAGGAACGCAGGAACACTGTTCAACATGTTTTTTCATGAGTAACGGGTATATCGAAGTCGGTTAGAGCCGACTTTAACTTGCGCTCTCGTTTTATATGGAGTGCGTCATAAAAATTTTTTTTCCGCACTTCTGAGAACAGGCCCTAAGACAACAATCTTAATCAAATTTTCTTAGAAATTTGGACGCGAACGAAGTCGCGGCGGGTTCAGCTGGCGTAAGTATAGATGGGTCTCGACTTAATCAAAGTTTTAGGTCAGGGTGAATTAAAAACAACAATTGTAGACCAAAAAACTTATCAGCAATTCGATGATAAGAAATGAACATGAGATAGATTCCGTAAACGTGCTCTTCTCTCTAAAAATATGAAAATACACCTTCCACATGGTTCCTATAAAAACCATTGCAAATATTCAAATAATCAGTAGTTGCACTAAACATTCTGCTAAAGATGCGTTACTTTCTGCTTGTATCCCTTTCCCTGCTGCTATCTGAACTTAATTTATCTGAACTAAAATTTAGAAATTTATATTTTTAAAACTCTTCACAGAGCCTTTCTAATGGCGCAATATTTATGAGTCAATCGCAAATAATTAACGAATTCTTTGATGATATAGACGTGATGGAAGGCGTTTTAATTGATCATGTGGTGGACCTTTTGCGTGAATTTGTGCTTCAAGTTGTTAGATCGGTTCCGGCCCAGCAGCGTGGTCCCGGTACAGCTTTGCTTCAGGCCTGCTGGGAACACGGCGGTAACATCTCAACCGAATGGAAATACTATTATGTTAAGGATTTATTTGACGTCCGTGATAAAATCCAGAAAATGAATCCTACGCTCCCCGAAACCCAAACGATTTCTCAATTGATGATTGGAGATGATGTCCGGGCTTTTGTCCCTAAGATTCGTGAAGAGAGTCAGAAATTTTATGATATCGTTGCCGATCGGGCAACCAAAATTAAGACTAAACTGACGCCAGCAACAATAAGAAGAGAGCACGAGTTGATCGAGGCGCTCGATGAATTTATGATTCCATCAAGCAATTGGACAACGCGTGAAAAGCTATTGCAGCGGGTTCGTAGGTTCAAAAACAAGTATCAAGCAAATAATTAGAGCTATGTATAACAAGTTACAAATTGTACTCTGTGGTTGATTATACAGCACTAATTGACATGTGACAGACAGTTACACTAATAAAGCGTATCATTAATTGTTTTATCACATTTACTTTCTCTTTCCTTTATACTCATAATCAATGGCAATATAAGTCTGAAAATAGTCTTGGCGCTATGAATCCTTTTTGGAATCAATTAACACTATGTAAAGTACATTTCTATAATTTTTTTCTTAATAGCAATCGCTGGCATAGGATCTTTCATTAAGTTAACGCATTCGAGTCTCTTTGGCTTGGAAAGAAATTGTATTTAAGCTGATACACGCTGACTCCACCGCATTCCATCGGATCAGCTGGACATCTCTCAACAATTTCAAAGGATCACCAAACATCCTCCTTTTTAGTGAACTTAAGTATTTTGAAAAACGAAGAAAAATAGATATTTTAAATTTACGCCTCGTCTAGGAATCGAACTCGTGAGAAGCCACTTATCGCACTCCACCACAACACAAGCGTCTCAAACTCGTCTTAAATTCTACTTATGTTTCTATGTATGTTATGGCTGAGTGGATTTGAATTGTGATCAATTTTTAAAAAGGTTTTTTCTAGATTTGTGATTATTTTCTGAAAAGGTTTTTCTTTTTTCTGTGTACACTAGAGTGAACATAATCGTATGGGAATTTTATTTTTTGAAATGTTGTTTTCCTCAGAGCGCGAAAAATTCGTAATATTTTCTAGTTACCGTAATGAAAAACCAAACTTCAAAATTTTAAGGGATAGTACTGGCGCCGTGGGTTTAAAGTTGCTAATTTTAATTTCAGTTTCCCCTTTCTCATTTTACTTTTTTGTAGAAGTAACCTTTGAGATGCCAAGCGTTGTTGTTGAATTTAAAATCTATTAATTTATTATACAAATATTTTATGCAAAGCAAAATGCAGTATAAAGAGGATGCAGGCATTTATTTGATTGGAGCGTTGTGGGCAGAGCTGGATTCAGCAAAGCTACCATCTAAAAAAGATGTCTTGGCAGTTATTCTGTATAATATAAGAGGAAACAAATACACATTAAGCGACAGCCTAAGCCGCACTGTCCTTCAAATTGAAGGTGTTTTGAAATCACTTGGGCACACCATGAAACTAGCAAGAAATGTGTGCAGAAGCTTGAGGAAACTTTATGATCCATATGTGTCTCTCAGAAAGAATGCTGGTCGCGATAAAGAGTTGTACCGCAACAGAGAAAGAATAACTACTTTTAACTTATACTTTTTTAATTTTTTGCCTGCAGTTTGCTTCAAAGTTTTTGGCCAGCTTTTTATGGAATGACTCGTAATGGTCCTCACTACAACTGCATTTTGTTTTTTCGCTTTAAACCCTTACCAACATTAGAGTTTATTTTTCTAGCGGCGAAATAAATTAGAACTGAATATCTATGTTTCATTTGTTATCTTTGTTGCCAGCCATTTTGTAAATGGTTAAGATGCATATGAAGCAACACAATGAGGTCAGGAATCTGCATTTTCAGAGATGACGACAACTCTTTTGAAAATTTGCTTTAGTGCGGAAGCCATTTTACTTTTGGTTTGGTATTCGGCTTATATGCATATCCATCATTAATAAAAAGCCTTTAAGGCACAGCATTAAAATTTGCTTAGCATTTTATTTTATTCTGCAGGATCGGCGTACCGCGAGATGAAGTGGTCCTTGGGCGTATGCATTTTTCACCCGAACCTTCCATGTTCCGCTAGCTTTGTTCGCGTGGAATTCTTCATAATTTGAACATTGTCCGAGAATAAAATAAAATGTTGAGCAAATTTAAGCGTTGTGCTTTAAAGGTTTTTACTAATCATGGATATGCATATGAGCCTAACACCAAACCAAAACTAAAATGGCTTCCTCACTGAAGCATATTTTCAAAAAAGTTATCGTCATCTCTGAAAATGCAGATTTCTGACCTCATTGTGTTACTTCATTATATGCATCTTAACAATTTACAAGATCGCTAGCAACAAAAATAACAAATGAAAAATACACTGAGAAAAAAATCAATCTAAAATTAAGATTATAATCTTGAATCAAAGAGAAACGGTGTCAGAATTCGACTCCATCAATCTTGGATGAAGATTGATTATACTCGACTTTAAGATGAAACAATCTCATTTTTAAATATAAAAAGAAAAAACAAAAAAAGTTATATTAAGCTGTTATTATTTTTATTTTTTTGGTTTTTTTTTTTGTTGTGTTTGATTTAATTATTAACAATTTTTTCATTCTGAAAAAGTCATATATAATTGTTAATTATTAATCTACCTGTACTGGGACTTGAACTGAGTACCTAGGAGTGATTGACCACACTGCATCGCCACTCAGCCCTCTCGGCTGTTCAGCCTCATTGTTGGAGCGTCACTAGTCGTTGTATAAGAACTCAGCACGACAATACCAGCTGAGTTCTTATACTGCAACTGGTTGCGCGAAAAAAATTCAACTGCGGACACGGTAAAGAGGAAGCCAAAAGCTTTGTTGGAACGAGAAGGTTGTGGTTCGAGTCCCAGGAGGGCCGAGTTGTTTTTTTAATTTTTTTTTTTTACATTTTTTTTTAACAAAATAAATTTGTTTATATATATCATAAAGTTTATTAACTAAAGCTTTACAGAAAACTATAGGACGGTTGATAAATTGCGAGATGATAAATCTTGTTTTTAAGATTTTTAATCTCATTTCAAGATTTTTTAATCATGTTATTACAAAATTGAAAGATTCTCAAAAAAAGGTTTTTAATCTAGATTTTAGATTGAATTTTTTTCTCAGTGTAGGTATTCAGTTTTAATTTATTTCGCTGCTAAAAAAATAAACTCAAATGTTGGTAAGGGTTTGATGCGAAAATGCAAAGTGCAAAAATCCAAAAAAATATTCTATGATACTCGCGTGACTCCTTGATAAAACTGGTACGGAGGTTATTATAGTTGGGCTTGACCAATCTTATTAATTAATCAAATAAATTGCAACTTAAGAAGCATCAGAACATCTTCTTTTATGTAAACGGTAATATGAACCAAATGATTACGATGAACCAATTGTTCTGTAACTGACTCATCTGAGCTTCTGAGGCGTGTGTAAAAGCAAAACTAAGTTGATCAGATGAGTTTAGGTCTGTCGAAATCTCATCTGAGTGATCAGGTCGTGTAAATAAAGCTTTAACACGAACAATTTCATTTATTTGTTCGACAATTTTTTAAAAGAGGTATGCTACATGGACAGTTTAAAGATAAATTATAAGGTAATCGGAACTTTCAAAACCTTTTCGGGGCTAATTTTTATTTGTTTGTAGCTTCATTAACTAATATCTTTTAAAACTACAAAATTCTTTAACCTAATATAAATTACACAGGCCAACAAAATGACCACTTTTGTGAGGTCCAGCCCTATTTGTATTAAATTCTGTTCCCGTTGTGTGCACTGATTCCAAAACTGGTCTCGGTTTTTCTCCATCAGCTCTTGTTTTCAAGATATCGCGGAAAAACCATTTTGCAGTATTTCTTCCTTTTAAAAAATTCTGGAGGTTACACCGAGCAACAATATCTGTATTTATGAGCTCTATGCGACAGTATACATATTAAGGTCGCCTAATAAAATCAATGGAGCATCATCAGCAAACCTAAAAGCGCCTAAATTGGCCTTTGAAGAGAAATATTCATCAAATTATAGCAAATTTTACAAACTTAATCGCCGTGTACCAGCCATTTGGGGTGCTTGCATTTTAATGAAAACCGCTTTAGCATGCAGCCCAATGGTTCTTCTAATTTCACAAATTTTGTTGCATTTAAATCTTCTTGATAAACAAAGTTACAAGCGTGAAATCCCGAAATAATGAATTAAAATTTATGGCAGGATAACTAGATTGATACAAAAAATGTGTATAGGAAATATTAAAAGACTACTTGATCTTACATAGTATTTACATTAATTGTCAGGCAAATGTACAATAACATTCAATCAGTACTAGATTCAAACAATTTTCCCCAAATTCATATTTGCTTAACCTGCGAGAATAACATTAAAATTAAATGAATTGGGCTACAAATGAGCCAAATGTGTTCCGCACTCACCATAATTGCCCTTGACATAACGGTGACTCCCGGAAAGCTGCGAACCATCAATACACCATTTTCCAAAAGAACTTTTTCAACACCCCAAGCAGTCACACATTTTTAATTTCGTATTTTTTTAATGAATTGTGCAACCAAATACAAAAGACACAATATGCAGTTCTTATGCAGATGTTTCTTGGCAATAAAGCTCCATTTACACGACCTGATCGCTTAGATGAGTTTTCGTCAGACGAACACTGTAACTCGTTAAATGCCACTCAGATGAGTGCTCAGGCCAAATAGAACCGGTTCTATTTCGTCTGATCGCTCATCTGAGTAGCTTCATGTCTACTCAGACGCCTTTTACACTGTCAGACAGCAAATCAGACGAAAACTCAGATGAGGGATCAGGTAGTGTAAATAGAGCTTAAATAAAAATCAAGTTTTTGGAAAATAAGTTTTTAGGTTTTTATCACTTTTTATTGCAATGAACTTATATATCTGCACTTTCTATTTCGTTAGCAGTCCGAATTGGTATAACAAAATCCGTTATTATGGCCCGTTAACACTTTCGCTTGACGGTTACCGGAATAATAATGCAAAGCTCCTGGAGGCATAAGCAAGGCAATATGATGCTTTGGTTACAGCCTTGTTAATATAAAAGCCATGGTTGAGCTCTTTTTTCAAAGGCACATCTTCACCTTGCTATGGGACGTTAAAATTTCATTCTTGTGAAATGTGCACTGGATGGGCACAATGCAAGCATCCGAAGTCACTCCAGTAATAGACAAGGGGCTTAATCCGTAGATTATAGTGAGTGCGGAATACATTTGGCTCATTTGTAGCCCAATTCATATAATTTTAATGTTATTCTCGCAAAGTTAAGCAAATATGAATTTGGGGAAAATTGTTTGAGTCTAGTACTGATTGAATGTTATTGTACATTTGCCTGACAATTAATGTAAATACTATGTAAGATCAAGTAGTCTTTTAATATTTCCTATACAGATTTTTTTGTATCAATCTAGTTATCCTGCCATAAATTTTAATTCACTATTTCGGGATTAAACGCTTGTAACTTTGTTTATCAAGAATATTTAAATGCAACAAAATTTGTGAAATTTGAAGAACCATTGGGCTGCACGCTAAAGCGGTTTTCATTAAAATGCAAGCACCCCAAATGGCTGGTACACGGCGATTAAGTTTGTAAAATTTGCTATAATTTGATGAATATTTCTCTTCAAAGGCCAATTTAGGCGCTTTTAGGTTTGCTGATGATGCTCCATTGATTTTATTAGGCGACCTTAATATGTATACTGTCGCATAGAGCTCATAAATACAGATATTGTTGCTCGGTGTAACCTCCAGAATTTTTTAAAAGCCAAAAATACTGCAAAATGGTTTTTCCGCGATATCTTGAAAACAAGAGCTGATGGGGAAAAACCGAGACCAGTTTTGGAATTAGTGCACAAAACTGGATCAGAATTTGTCATCAATAGGGCTGGACCAAAATGGCTGTTGTCCAGTGTTATAAATTAAAAAAGGGAGCTTATTCGGGGGTGCCACAGAAATCTCTAGAGATTTGGCCGACGGTTGGTTTGTAAATCTCTCGAAAAAACCGTCGGTGCCACAGAACTTCGAGAGATTTCATTTTCATATTAGAAAATGTAGTTAGAGCACCAGCTGTTCCAATTGATGTTCCATCTCTAAAAACAGGGCTGAATTTCTGGCCAAAAAATTTTTCTTCTTGTAATTTAGGGTTAAATTGATGTTTAAATGAAATTTTTTGATTGTGTTATATGTTTTATGATGCATTTTTAAATTATAATTTAAATTAAAGTAAAATTTTCCATAAATAAAATGCAAAGTTTAAAAATTTGTTGGCGCAAAACATGATGAATATCTTGCCAGCCCTTAATCCGCTGGCTGCCAACCAGATGGCGACACAAACTCGCGACAAACGATAGGAGGAGCCACAGTAGTGGTCGGTTTTGATTAACATGAAAGACTTTGGTTGTTTTTCCCAATAATTATTGAAACGTTAATTTCAATGTTTAAACTAATTAAATAATTTATTCGTTTGATGCAATTTATCCTAGAAAATATTGTTGTTTACATTTCAAAAATTTATTTTGCTTTTTAAAATTGTTTGGGTGGTGAACTTTGCTAAATCTCCTTACAAAACACGGGAGGTTTGAAACCAACCAAACGGAATTTCTGTGGCACCTAAGAATTGGAATTGGGTTGGAATTTGGTTGGAAGAGGTTTCTGTGGCACCCCCGATTATGAGAGAAGCTTAACCCCAAAATGTGAGCTTTTTTGGAGCTCTTTTGCGGAAGTTCTATGCTTAAAAGTGTAATATTGTGAATTTTTTACGTTTTCAATAACTCGAAAACGGTTTAAGATAGAGCTTGGCAAAAAAAGCCCTTTTTAAAAAAATTTTGAGAGCCTGCCTAAAAAGTTGTATGATTTTCAATCAAAAAGGTCACTAAAACAATCACTTTGTGAAAATTTTTTTATTTCTTACCGTTATTGAGTTTATATTAAATTCATAAACCCGGTACCGGAAAACTTAGTCAGAGTTAAGTTTCCAGCTCACACTCTGAATTTCAAATTCATATAATAGTTAAAATATTTTCTGATATATGGCTTAAAACTACTTCTGAAGGGGCCCAAACTAGTTCGGAAAATGTCTTCAAACAGTAAACTGTTTTAATTTGCAGCTTTAAGCACACTATAAAAAGTCTGCTTAATATAGTTTCAACCCCTTTTCTTGAGTTGCAGTAGTGCACGACCTAATTATGTTTGTTTCATTTATTTGGCTAACGTATTCTTTCCCAAAAGAATAAAGCATTATTCTAGGCCCTCCATTCATTAGCACTTCCGAATGACTTTCAATATTGAGGCCAAAATGAGACCCACCACACCAAGTGCTTTCATCCGTCTCTTAGACGTCTTTATGACTGTTTATTCATGTAAATAGTATGCCAAGTATAATAAAATTATTTCCGCTATTGTTTAGCAAAAAGTTGTCTACTTCCTTTTCTCTTTTAACTTCGATGGCAAATCAAAATGGCCCGCTTCATTTCTTGGCACGCGACGCTACCCACAAATGCAAAGAAGAACTTTGGTGGTGCTTGATTTAACTGCCTTGAGATAAGTGAGCAATTGTTTGGTTTTTCGGGTTTTTCGATTTAAACGCAAAATGATAAACATAAGTTGAGTGGCAGCATCGACATGGCCCTAAGACCAAAACAGGACACGTGCTGTGTGTCATGTAAAGCTATGCCAAAGGACCAGGCCAAGCCAGGCCAGGCAGGGCGCCAACTCTGTTACGACCTCTGTCCCATGTTGTTGTTGTTGTATATCGTGTATATCGAGTTGTATGTTTGCATTTTAAAATCAACCCTCGAAAAATCGTTTGCCAATTTCAATTTCAACCGCTGTCATTTGAAGCGACAGTACCCGCCCCACAACTGAAGGTACCTCGGGATATACTAGGAACAGTGGTAGAGGATGGAATAACAACATACAATTTTTGGGTATTTAGATAGGCGATGGGTCAGTTTTTACTCTCAAAAGGCAATATAACTAATTTACCGCCGTATGAAGCGACAACGATAAGCACCGCGATTCTCCGAATAAAATTTCTGTGTCCAACAACAATATTGTTAATTGAAGTTGTTTTTTTTTTGTTGGAAGTTTGCGGATTTCTGAAAGCAAATCCATTTTGTGTTCATAGACACAAAATCCTTCATTTTTCATTGCATGCATTTGGATCATCCTTCACCCTAACAATAGACTTAGCAATCGACTCAGGCAAGAACGATTTTTTTTGGCATTTCTAAGTTTGAAGTTCTAACATCCAATTGAGGATTCATTGGACTGGCACAACTCAGTTGGGAGTACATTTAAAAAAACCGACCGTCCAAAACTAACCAAATCTGACTCCTTTTTAAACAGTTTTGTTCACGTCTTTAAGCACACAAATCAAGCCTCATGATTTCGGAAAAGAACATAACTTTTTTTTACTAGAACAGTATAACCTTTGATCAACGAAAAAATGTTCTTTAGACTTAATAATTCAAAAATGTTCCTAAAACATAAGCATAAATTGTTCCTAGAATAATTCCATATAGTTCCTAACTCGAGTTCCAGATGTGTTTTAAATATTTAGCTATATAATGAGCAAATATGTGGAAAAATTTCTTAAATATTCCCTTAGTAAAATCGAATTGTTTCTAATGAGCCCAAAGTGATATGAAAACCTGGGAGGCTAGCCGGGTGAACTAGGGCTGTCGGTTTTCTCAAAATAGCAATATCGATAACATCAAAAATCAAATGTTCAATATCGATATTTTGTTATTTCGAATTCATAAAACATTCAGATCTCGATATATCTTTATTTTCTAAAGCTAAAGAAAACTAAACAGTTTTTAAGTAACGTCTTCACCATAAGACTTCTAATGAAGATTTCTACTAGCCGTTAAAAATTATCTCCTCACAAGGATAACTCTAAGAATTAAATGACCTAGGGCCGATTTATCTTCTTTCAGATAACTCCTATGTGTCATATAAACTTAAAATTTACTCGTTTATTTGTGAGTTTATGTGACAGATAGTGCTATGTAGTGAGACTATCAGCCATTCTCCCATTTTCGTTTTCGCAAGAATTTTACGATTTGATCGCTAAATCGCAAAAGTAGTTGCTCCGAATTCGCAAAATTTCGCCGCTCTAAAACCGTAAATGGAACATGTCGGTAGAGATAAGAGCTGTCTTCCTATAGTCCAATTTTTTTAATATTCTGCAAATATGTTAAATTGTTTTTGTCAACACTCTTATACAATTTGGATGAAACTCTCGTTTTCAAAAATTTTAATGAATTGGGAATGAAACAGAATCGATAACAAAAACATGCGAATTTGGGAGCACTTAAAATTAAATTTGAACGAATTTGATAAAACTGCAAAAGTTAGTGAAAGCAGGAGCACAGCTGCATACATTTTAAGAAAATTTCACCAAAAAACCATTGGTCTAAAATGAATGTCTAGCCCGCGCAAATCGAAATATTAAGGACATTTAAGGATTTTGTCTTTTTCAACAAGATTGATATAATTTTTTTGATAAAAAGCTTTGTCAAAGCACTTCCTAAGGATGAACGGACAATTGAGTATTTAAAGTATTTTTTTTCAGACGTTGCGATGAGAAAATCAAAGTCGGGGTCTTCGTAGGACCGCAAACACGCAGATTGATGAAAGAAGATGGGAACTTCCTAAAGACCTTAAGTGAAAATGAAAAGAAGACGTGGATTTCAGTTAGTGAATTCTTTGGAGGTCAAAGTACACCGCAGTCCAAACAAACGGTTTCTGAGATGCTCCAAAAGTTTGGATTACAATTTTGACTATTTATTTATTCCAAAACTATAATTTATTTTTAAAGCATTTAAATAGAAAATAAGACGCAGGTTGATGAATAAATACACTTTGAGAAAGACATTTCCATATTCAACATCTTTGGTATGATACCCATAATTTTTCCAAGTTGACCATTCGACTGCCAAAGACCCTTTCGTAAGCCGTTTCTTTGACACTTTAGAGTGTACCTTGTGCAAACATAGCAGAAAGAGTCCAGTGAACTTCAGCATTTAAAAAATTTAAAAGCAATTAAAAACTGACTTTCAAAAAAGCCTACTATCTCAAAATCAAGTTAGTTTGTTTGCTAAGAAAATATAAAATATACATCTTTCTTTTAAATTTATTTACGCTTTCTTGTTCATCAACCAAGAATTCGGCTTATTGCCCTAGAAAGATCAAAGATCATCCTATTTACCTAAATTTTCCCAAGCATTATTTCGTTAAAGATGGCTTTTTAATATATTTTTGAAATTAGACTTTTTTGGCATTTTTACCAACTTTGACCATTCATATCTTAAAAACTTGACGTGCTAGAAAAATTCGGAAAACTGACTTGTATTCAGCTAAAAGCCACCGCACGGTGTCAACCTCATTGTCCGGCCCGCGATGACCCAATATTTGTTGAACTGTGTTATCAGATATTAATACGTTTTTTTCTCGGATTAAGAATATCCAGTCACGAACTTACATAAAATATTCGATACTTTGCTTCCCTCAATGCCCTGTTAGCTGAGAACAGAACCTTAATTCCCGTGCGGCTTGCATCCCTGATTAAAACTTAACACAAGGAAACAAAATTTGTATTTTTTAGTATATTGAAGGGTTGCTAGTGAGTTTAGATGTTTTTCACCTGCTAAACACGAATCTGTTTTTGCCAATAGTCCATCACATACAGATTTTTAGTAATTTAAGCTTAAAGCTGCTTAAAATGCCTATTTCGAACCTATTTAGAGCGTTTAGATATTACGTTAAGAAATTAAGAAATAGTACTTTACAACAATATTGTGACGAATTTTAGTTATTAGAAATCGACAAGTGGAAATACTGCTTTAAAGCAATGTCTTTTTATCCTTTTTACTTTTCAATCGATCTATACAATTTTTCTGTTCACTATTTTTCCCCCCTTACCCACTGTGTTTGTATCTTGGGACCCTTGTCGATTCCTATTTGGGAATTGGCAGAGTTTGTGTTTTTTAACCCCAGTTGGCCTGCATTTTGCGCGCATTTTGATTTTGGATTTGCCACCGTGTATATGTGTGTGTGTGTGTGTGTGCATACCGATACACTATGGGGAATTTGACCACTTTTGGTGACCAAAATTAATAACTCAAGAACGGAGCAAGATATTTGACTTCTGTTTTTTGCATCGGATTAAGTTGACCAATATCTTTTATCAGTAGAAAAATAGTGGGCGTGGCACCGCCCATTTTTTTTTTAACTAATGTAAATTTTTTTTGGGTTTTTAGAGAATTAATTAAGAAGTAAATAAAAGTTCTGTGACAGTATTAGGTTATAATTTTTGGAAAATAGTGGGCGTGGCACGCCTTTAACAACGTAAAGTAACATAAGTAAAGTAAACATTAAAGCAACATAAAGCCCATCTAAAGCATCTTGTGGCCCTGTAATGAAAGACAATTAACAATGTATATTAAGACATATAATTTCCCTACACACCTTTTAGAAAAAGTCCTGCTCTTCGTTCTCCAACTCAATATTATATTGATGTAAGAAGTCCACAACATTAAAAGAGCTTTCATCCTCACCCGCGGTGGTGTCATCGGGATTTAATGGGCATTCTAATAGGTCCAAAACCTCTAATGGAAGACACATTCTTTTCTGTCGCTGAATTCTTCTATCCAAATTCACTGAAGAAATAATTGGATCAGAAGTATCTGTAGCTCGCTGAAACACGTCTGTTAAGTTTTCAACCCTCCCACATTTTCTGGCGTGATGCAGACGATCAGATTTATAAAATTTATTGCGAGATTCCGCCCTTCCTCTCCGAAATAGCCAATAGGAAGCACAGTGTTTTCAATAATATCACTTGCGTGAATTAGAATTTTATGAACACTGGCTGTCATTGGCAACCAGGGGTATTTCTCAATGATCATATCAGCAGTTCTGTAACAGAAGGCTTGGAATTTTGAAACTGCAATTGGCAGCTAGCATGAAAGGCATATTAAAATTGTTCGAAAATTGGAAATGAGCTGCTCATCGATGCCAGTGATGTTTGAAAAAACATGGGGATCGGAAAATGCTCGCCGAGCAGTGTTTCCATCGTTGGTGCTGCCAAATCCTCCAACTTTCGGTTGATCGACTCTCAACGAAAGGTGTTCCCAAAATAGGCCTTGAATTTCCTTCTTTCTCTGAAGAACCTCTTCCTCATAAATTCTCCATTTCTTCACACGATTTTTATAACCTGCGTGCAAAATGAATTCGAAAACTCGAATCCAGCTGTGAAGAGGACTTAAACCGTATTTCAAATGGCTGACGATGGGCAAAAACTTGGCACACTTGAAATTTCTGTTATTGAGAAAGTCAGATGGTGTGGCTCCACAAATTGGGCAAGCTTGAGAAGAGTTGGTGTCCGTCAGCGCATTTAAGACCTTGCCATCTATCACCGTTAAATACAGATTGAACTTAATATATACTTGCTTCCCGCTTTCCAAGATAATTTTACAAGGCATTAAGTTGGAGATTTGGTTTTTAACATATTCGTCTTCTTTAAAAATGCACTCCTTGCTCTCTTTGACAAATTCCAATTTTAACGGCCTACAAAATCGAATTGATTGCGGGGTGCGGTTATTCCATATTACATTTTTCGAAGCATCTATAAGCCGTAAGGGTGTGACTGTTGTAGCAAATACATTCGCGCCAAAGTATAGTCCTCCCGAGTGCTTCTGATTGTAATTGGATTGCCCCGAGCTTCCATCAAAGCCGTAGCTAAAAATCAGTTCTGTCGATAAAAACTCTGTGCCTTGATCCTGCATTATTTTCTCGACAACCTCAACTTGCAAATTAACGAGTCGTCTTGCTGTGTGGACTACAAGACTCTGCAACGTTACTTCAGCTTTGATATCATTTACTGAAAAATCATTAGGTCGGTACAATTTTTTTAAGTCAGCAACGGTCTTGTATAATGAATATATATCGCAATGTTTTTTTTTTGATTGGTCCCGTACAGCTAAGTATTGCCCCTTTGTAAAATTTTGGTCCAGAAGAAAAGCTAATGCCTCATTAGGGGACAAAGCTTCTGGCTTTTTGATCGGTGCCGTAATTGCCTGACGCATGTTTTTAGCTTTTTCGGGGCATATCGAAAGAAGCTTGAGAATACTGGCAAGATCATATTGCTTTTTTTTTCGTGCAGCCAAGCTTGCTTCATGAATAAGCAAACTTACATTTTCTTTTCCTGACTTGGCCAGATCTGCAGCGCGCCTTCTGCGAGATGTGTAGCTCTTCGCATTAAAAGGCAGTTTTGGCCGCCCTACTGGCTTCTTGGTTTCCGGAAAATTTATCACAGTTTTGGAATCCAGCCAAACTGCATGCTTCCGGCGCAACTGACTTAAATTAGCAAAGCAACTCTTCCACATTTGCGTCAAGCGGTAGCAAAATTTTTTACTCGCTTGGTCTATAATATCGCTGTACTTTTCAAAATCTACTTCTGATATGGCATCTTTCATAAAATTAAACACAGCATTCTCCTTTGCGACTTTTCCCCTCGCTTCGTGCCACTTGCCAAACAAATCTGCGTTTGCCAAATTGAGGTTATGTCCTAAAAATGAAAAATTATTGCAAAATCGTAAAAAGTGATATTTTTAATAACATTTATTTGAACAAACATTTAATCCTCTACAACATACAATACATCTCATGGATGGACTCTTCTGGACTCACTTTAAATCCCTTACGGAACATGAGACTTTATCCAGAATATGCACTTGCAGGGCTACTTAGATTTCTGCTTTATTAAGGGGACAACACGATTTTTTTTTCAAATTACGCTCACAAACACATAATACAAACCACACAGATTCGAACTCATTTTAGCGTTTTTAGTTATATTGTTTAGTTTTATAATTCTGATCACTTGAACTTGAGCAACAAAACTTTAAATGGCAGGCGCGCGTGCTTTGCAAATGCAACAGCTGTTTTATCAGCTGATTCCTTTGTTGTGGCGCCCTCTATAAAAATTTCTGTTATGCAACACTGAAGATTGGTGTATTGTGAATGCATTGCACTAAAACTTTTTTTAATTTTCCGACTTTCAGAAAATGGGTTTTGGTCACCAAAAGTGGTCAAATTCCCCATAGTGCGATAGCCAGCGCCACTTGTCCACCTGCACAGGAACCCGGCTCGGGTTCGTCAGCAATGTACAGACAAGTGGCCAGCCAGCTTCAAAATTGTGTAGGTTTCAGGTTCATTTTTTTTTGTACGATTTGTTGCAGCAATGTCCTCCGTCTGCAGTGTGGCGCATAATTTGTTGCTGTGGCAAATTGTTGCTTCTACCCCCAGCTGCCAGGGAAAATTCAATCATAAAACTACAAGAGTAAACAAGTGGGGTAAATATGGGTGTACAACACAGCACTTCCGAATTGAAGTGTGTTTTTGTATTTTGATGCCAAAAAGTATGCAATATGTTTTGTTACTTTAACAGTTATGTTTTATTGTTTGCCGTTATGCTTTCTGTCTGAATTGAAAAGTCGCCTCATTCAGTCACCAGGCATTTGAAGCGCTCTTACACAAACTTAAGACACCTAACAGCCGTGCTAAGTCCGGGGCGGATTTTCGCTAAACGCTCCACCAAGTTTTTTTCACGCTCTTTTGCGGCCTAAAAGTATGCTAAGCTAAAATTACTTGCCTTGGCTTTCCTAAGGGTGGTGAGGTATCTTTTTGATATATTTTCTTAAGGAGGGAACTTCTAACTTTTTGTGAGCATGGAAAAGGTTGAAGAGTTGATCAAATCCTAAGCAATGCACAAGAAGCTTATAAGGAAAGTTTGGCCTGCATTAATAGTTCCCAGCGATGCAAACCACTCCAGGGAGCTGGCTTGAAAGGTCATAAATGATTTAGTTCAGATTCATGTTATAATTGTTAGCCCTTGAAAAGAACTGATTTATACTCGGATGCAGAACCTTAACCCATATTTTTATTTTATAGAGATTTGGATTGATTTAAAAAATTTGATTTTCCTATTTTTCATATCTATTCAAGTCCCAACGCCTCCATTAAACTTGAATATTTCTATATACTACGATAAATAAAAATAATTACGGATTTTTTAAGTCTTGAGCACCAGAACATTTGCAATAAAAAAATTCCATATTGGGGACGTTCAGTCTAGTAAACATCCCTTAAAAACTACCTTTCCATAAATTGATAATATTATTTTAGAGTATTTGCTCTTTTCGCCCACCCAAAGTCAAATACTTTCTATTTTTATTGCTGATTGTTTCACTTATTTTAAGGATAACAATAAATTTTTATGTTTGCTGCGGCCGCCTTTCGATTTTCTGTTTTTCTTTTAGCTTGGGTTTCGTCTCGTTTATTGATTTTTGTTGTTTTCTTTTTTGTTTGGTTTTTGGCAAACAATTTTGCGGTTGCGTCTGTAACTGACAAATCATCTGAACTTGTTTCATTTTAATCTTATTAAATTGCTGCAGAGCCACTGTAAACTTCATTAAGAATTTTTTTTGTAGCTGTGAACCGTCTGCAGTTGCCAAGTTAATGTCCCTGAACATTGCCGAGGGACTCTCTGGGTAGAATTGTGTAAATTGTCATAACTGTTGGGACTTTGATAATTAGCTTGGGCGTCTGCATTTTGCTGTTTGCTGTAACCTGTTGGGCTTTCTCCACCCTCAGCTTGTTGTTACAAAGTTTTTGTCTCTGCATAGTTTTTTAGCTTTCATAAGAACATTTCTGTCAAGTGCTTGAGTGTGTGTGTTTGTGTGGATAAGAAGTTGGCAAAAACTTGTTGAAGTGGATGTGGTTGAAGGAGTGTAATAAGTAAGGACTGTGTGAGTTATTTTAAATGAAAACATTTTTGTGTTGCACATTTTAATCAAAAAACTCATAAGCTGAAGGGGATAATGGACACTCTATGCATTTACATTTAAGCGTTGTCTTTGTCTATATTTGTGTAATCCGATTAGCTCGAATAGCATAATCCGCTTATATTTTTATTGTACATGTTATGCGTCCTAAGTAGAACTAATAGGATTAATTGAAAATTGTGTTAAATTACCTTCAACTAAAATTTAATTTGTGGGGTTTAAAAAAACGAGAAAGTAAGTTATAGTCGGCTCTAACCGATAAGTTGCAACATTTTTATACCCTGTACCCATTGAAAATGGGTAAAAGGGGATCATGAAGTTGTGCAAATGTATGTAACAGGGAGAAGGAAACATTTCCGACCCTATAAAGTATAAATATTCTTGATCAGCATCAACAGCCGAGTCGATTTAGCCATGTCCGTCTGTCCGTCCGTCCGTCTGTCCGTCTGTCCGTATGAACGCGTCGATCTCAGAGACTATAAGAGATAGGGATACAAATTTTTGCATGTACATAGGTATAGGCCGTACGCAGATCAAGTTTGTTTCAGATTTGCAAAATTTTCCCCCCTTCCCCCTTAAACCGCAAAAAGCTGTCAGAGCCACAATTTTAAAGTTACAACATCGTCGCTTAATATATATTATCTTAGGCCCTTAATCTATCTATTCTGAAACGCACAGAAGTTATTCACGAAACAATTTTTGCACCCCCCCTCCCCCCACGCTTTGCTTATTACGCATTACGTTTGCTGTTTGCTCCCGCGTGTGTGAGGGCGCGTTTGTGTGTATGTGTGCGTGTGTGTTTGTTTGTGTATGTGTGTGTTTGTCAATTGTACAGGGTATTTTGAAGTCGAGCTAACTCGACTGCAACGGTCTTACTTGTTAAACTTGGCTATTTTGTTAACCGATCCTTCAGGGACTACATATTGCGAATAAAAATGATCTGCGTGCAGACAATAGAAGTCTACATTTTAATACTGGTTGCTCTTGCTCTTCTATTCTCTGAGATCTATGTGTTCACACAGACAGACAGACATGGTTATATTAACTCAGCTCGTCATGCTGATCAAGAATATATATACCTTATGTGGTCGGAGATGCTTCCTTCTCTGCGTTACAAACATCCGGACAATTTCAATATACCCTCTCCAAGGGTATAAAAATCGAAAAACTTGCAATATTTTATAATGAAAACGGGTAAATAGACGGACAGTGAAGATCAATATATCCAAAATCCTCGAGGATGAAGATAGCGGGTTTGGTCTATATGATTTGTACTCAGCTTAGTTCAGCTTAGATTGCCACAAATGGCTTTCAATTTACCTACATATTTTGACAACCGTAAGTTTCTGTGGGACTTGCGGAAGTATTGGTATCATGAAAACAGTCCGCTCGGCCCATACTATCTTAAGTTCTGATCGTAGCGCTACCACACCCAAAGAAATCTGCACGAATTGGTGAGTCCAAAATCGGCATCAACTTAGATTTTTTCTTCTTAATTTTTTTATTTCGAATTTTCGGTGCGTTTTTGACGATAAAGTCGATTTAAGCATTGTATGATATATAGACAATATTAAATACACCTCAAATAAAATGAAAAAAACATAAAAAACAACTACTTAATCCAACGACCTCGAAGTATTCTAAGCGAATGTGCAGTCCTGTCGACCTTGTTTGCTATCTAAGCGGCAAAATGCCATGCGTACATTCTTAAATATGGTTTTGACGCCACGTATTGGTGCCGCCACGTTAAGGTGCCGCCGTTCGTGTGTTCAGTCATGGGAGGTCTGAGGCTCAAGTCCCAGTGAAGTAAATAAAAAAAAAATAGTTTGGAAAAAGTATGTGGTGTGGTGTTGGTCGGTGGCAGCAGTGTCTCCTCTTCCCTTTCTTCCCATATCAGTGATATAGCACTTGGATCCAAGAAGATCTATGCTTGAAATCTATACTTTTTTATGCTTATAACGAAGAAGACCCTGCTTGAGACAAAGAACTTCAATTTAAATGATGATTCGGCTTGGATCCAAGAATTTTCCGTCTTCTGTCTTCTACTTTTGTCATAAATACTGCTTGATATCAAGTATGGCTTGGTTTTTTCCATTGGACCATAGTGACACAATGTGTCTCACACATTGGAAACCAGTAATTATTTTAGTAAATGATTCGGTTGCTAATTTTAATTTAATTTTCTAAATATTATATTTTCTAAATATATAATTATTAAGTTTAAATTATGCTTAAAATGTTTTTTTCCTGCTTTTACCCTCCCGCTTGAACTGAGTGCCACTACCCTAAACAGGAGCAACAACTTCTTTCTACTAGTTTGTCATAATTTGCAACTGCTGCACTGCATTGCACCCAATCCCCTTACCAAGTGCTCTTTTGCCCCCACCCACTCCACAAGTTGTTCTTATTAACTGCTCAGCCATTTTGAGTTTCGCATAAGGAGAGAGAGAAAGCGGGAGAGAGGTAGGGAGGACGACAACTTCACTATAGCTGCATGTCTTTGTTGTTGTGCTCCATACGTTGTTGTCCTTTGACTATGTCACTGCATAATTTATGACTACTTTACTTGTTGGCTGTTTCTAGCCAGTTGTAGTTGGCTTTTTTGCTTTTGTATCCCAGTGAGGAGTTGGTGCCATGTGCTGACCTCTCTCTTTCTGTCTCGTATGTACGTGCGTGGCAGGACTTTTAAATCAAACAGCAAGTCGTCAATTGATACCAAAGAAAGGAATTTGCATAAAGCCATGTCTGTACTTAAAGCGCCTTAGGACATTCATCGAGACTTTGGCTCGTAACTCAATTATTAAACAATTTAATTTATTTTCGGCAAGTCGGCCTTATGGTCTTGCTTATGGCACCACGGTGATTTGAGATTAAGTCCTCCTGCCCTAACACACACACACTAATACAGCTAACCCGAAACACATAAGCAGCTAATAAATTTTGGCCCTGGTTGCCATATGGACAGCTTTTGGAGTACTGCACTGGCTTTCCGACCCCCGGGGCGCATAATAAAGTTCTTGTTGTTGTTTTTACTGAGCTTAATTAGTGAAATGGCTAGCGAAACCACTAAGAATTCATCTTAAACTTTATTAAAGTTGGCACACATAAAATGCATCATTAATTTTCGAAAATAAAACAAAAAGGGATGAGAATTTTAGTAAATTTTCAAGTAAGACAAGGTTACTCGACTGAAATATACGCTGTACCTGGTAAAGTTTGTATTTAACTCTTAGATTGTAAAGGTGGCGCCACTTGAACTGTGTGCAGTGATGGGTAAGAAGAGATCGTTCACTTATACAGTCGAACATTTCTTTTACGAATTTCCGTCCAACGAAGTCCTTTATATATCAATTCGTTTCCTGAACACTGCAATTTCGCATTACGTATTTTTTTCATTATATTATGAATTTTCTTTACAACGAAGAGTCTTTTTAGCAATAAGCTTTCATTGCTTGTTTTTGTGAAAGCCATTCTCCATTTTTCAAACGGTAACGACAATTCATCCCAATTTAGATTACGCAGTAGTTGATTATTGTTTTCTATCTAAATATTTGTTTACCAACTCTAACTCAAAATTTATCGCTTCCTTTCTCCACCGAATCTCAAGAAAACATTTATTTTATTGAATTTTCTCATAGTTTAAGAAGGAAACACGCTGGGGGTAAAATAATATCTGGCCTGTAAAGTGTCTACACATTAACTTTAATAACCAAACCGAATGGCTTTAGCACTTATTTGCCAGCTGTTGCACGTCCTCAACGAATGTCATGGGTTAATTTTTATGTGTGTCAACATTTATGACTGGCAACAAAAGTCAATTAGCCAAGACGAATAACGTCGTTTCTTTAAATGGAGTTAAATTTTGCAAAACAATTTGTGATGCGTGGCAAAATTACTAATGAAACTGCAGTCTAATTAGTTACTGGAAGCTTCTAAAGCCAGGATGATGAATGCCTAAACAGTCAACGTGCAGATATTTAAGGGAAAAGGGGGGGGAAATGAAGTAAGCCAACTGAGCGGAAAGTTTGTCAATGGCAAACTGGGAAATACAAGTAAACGTATTATGTGTAGTAGAAATACACTTAAAAAAAACACATTTTTGTGCTATACCTAATTACAACAGACGGACAGACGAAAATTGCGATATCGACTAAGCTGTTGATGCTGATGTATAGTGTCGGAGAAGATTCCTACTGCCTGTTACGTACATTTGCAAAAACTTTGTGTAAATTTGGTGCACAGTATAAAAAGCCTAAAAAGATTGAAAGGTAACAGAACCTGTTATCCCCTTAAGAGAAAGGTTTCTTAGACCAATCGGTAAAAAAATCGTGAAATTTGCAAAATTTATTTGAGTTTTGCTTTTTGTAGACTGTTAAATCAACGGATAAATAGAGTGGAAAATAGATGGGTAAATATTACGTGTAGATCGATCGTCCAAAAAAATCGGAAATTGTACAATTTTTTGAGAGTTAAGTGAAAGCATAGCAAACATATAAATCCGCGGTTTGGGAGGGATAGCATTGCAAACAAAAAAGTTTATCTCTCTTAAACTAGTTTTTCAACCGATCGTTCCTATGGCAGCTATATGCTATAGTCATCCGATCCGGCCGGTTCCGACAAATGTGCAGCGACGGAGGAGATAGCATAAAAACAGACGGACAGACGGACTATATCAACTCAGCTCGTCATGCTGATCAAGAATATATATACCATATGTGGTCGGAGATGCTTCCTTCTATGCGTTACAAACATCTGAACAATTTCAATATACCCTCTCCAAGGGTAAAAAAACAGCCGAATATGTCACTGAGGTATATTTACTAGCAACTTGCGAAATAATCGATTCTTAGTATTTTTTCTTCTTCTTTATTGGCCATTACAACCGTTTGACGGTCTGGGCCTCTGCGATTAACGCTATCCATTCGCCACCAGTTGGTCACACCAAGCTTGGCAATGTCTTCCCGCACCTGGTCTTCCCATCTTAGTGGTGGTCTTCCCTTCTTGCAGCCTCCATAGTCATTCGCCTTCGATTTATACACTTTTTTGCTGGAGCTTCTTCCCTTATTCTGGCGACATGTCCTAGCTAGCGCAGCCGCTGCTGCTTTATGCGCTTGACCAGGCTGGTGTCCCCATAGAGCTCATACAGTTCGTCGTTTCTTCGAATGCGGAAATCATCGCCGACTTTTAAAGGTCCATAAATCCTCCGAAGAATTTTTCGTTCAAACACGCCAATCGCCGCTTCATCCGCTGCTGTCATTGTCCATGCTTCTGCGCCATATGGCAGGACCGGGATGATAAGCGACTTGTGAAGGGCTATTTTTGTTCTTCGCTTGAGGTCTTTGCTCTTGAACTCCCTACTTAGCCCATAGTAGCATCGGTTCGCAAGAGTGATTCTTCGTCGGATTTCCAGACTGATGTTGTTCTTGCTGGTTATCATCGTTCCGAGGTAGACGAAATCCTCCACAACATTAAAGTTTTACTCTCCCATTATATAGTATTTAGTACTTCCTTCAATGAAATATTTCCATAACAAAATTTTATAAAAATGCATAAATTTCTTTAATATAAACTCTTCTCTTGGCGTTTCAATTATTTAAAACGGTGTGTTTAACGGTTCATTCTCTTAAGGGAAAGATCGTCGTACAATGTTTCAGATATACGGGGGAAAAGAAATGGATATTTTGAACCGCAACGATGAGATTTTCTTCAACCTGCTGAGAGGCGACGACGAACATGATACCGCCTCTAGAGAAGTAGCGATGCCACCAATCGACAACATAGAGATAGACCTGCCAAACCAAAAGAAAGTCTGTTCAGCGATACAAAGGCTACAGAACAACAAATTATCTGGAGGCGAAGAACAGGTTGACGGAAGAAAGCGCGACGATTGGAATCTAAATGATCTTTGCCTAATCCTTAAAAAAGAAGACTCTGTAGTTTGCGTCCAATACTGCGGGATCAGTCTCCTTCCCATCGCGTTCTATTTGTGAACGTCCAAGGCCGCTTATAAACACACTGATTGGATCTTACCAGTGTGGCTTTAGACCTGGTAAATCCACCACAGACCAGATATTCACATTCCGACACATCCTTGAGAAGACCTACGAGAGACATCAAAACATACCATCTTTTTGTTGATTATAAATCAGCCTTCGACACACCGATAAGGTCATGGTTTTTTGAAGCTACCTTTGGTATACCAGCAAAGTCATTCGGCTTTGCATGATGACGTTGAGAAGCACTCTTGGGGGGGAAATTTTGCAAATGTACATGCAAAAATTTTTATCTCTATCTCTTATAATCTCTGAGATCGACGCGCGGACGGACGGACGGACGGACATGGCTAAATCGACTCGGCTGTTGATGCTGATCAAGAATATATATACTTTATAGGGTCGGAAATGCTTCCTTCTCCCTGTTACATACATTTGCACAACTTCATAATCCCCTTTTATCCATTTTCAATCGGTACAGGGTATAACATAGAGGTAATTCTAACTTGATGGCTTGAATTTTGTCCTATGGGAAAAATTGTTCTTATACGTACTCAATTCAAAAAATTCAAATTTAAGCAGGGTCGGCTCGCGAGCGGCCTGCGCTCGCCTTTTCGGCTCCGCTCGGGCTGAGGCTACTGATCGGGGCCGGGAGCCCTCAGCAGCTCCAGCTCGTGAGCTAGAGCTCCGGCTCGAGCTGGGAGCTACGACGGGGCCGGGGGCTATCCCGGCTCTTGGCTCGGGAGCCAGAACACTCGGCTCTGAGCTGGGAGCCAAGCCGAGAGCCGGGGCTATCCCGGCTCTTGGCTCGGGAGCCACAACATTCGGCTCTGAGCTGTGAGCCCAGCTCGAGGCCGGGGCTACCCGGCTCCGGCCCGTGGCCCGCCGTGAGCCGCTCGGCTCGTGGCCCCAGCTCTCGTTCTCGCTGGGGCCACGACTGTGTGGTCGCGGTTTTTCTAACCTGTTTACCATGACCGTCGACTTTTTAACGCGAATTTATACCAAAGAGGATAAAAATAGTAAAAAAATGAAGAACGTTACAACAATCAAGTGAAAATACTGGCAGGACAAGCACGACCACCATCGCGCTAACGGATCTCCATGGTAATAAAACCGCTAATTACTTAAGATCTGCTTTCAAGTCCACAAATGACCACCTAAGACCATTGCCAGAATTTGACAGTCTGAACCGCGATAATACCATGGAAGACCAATGCTAAAGAAAAGTCAAGCCATAAGAATCGATTCAAACCACTTCCCCTACTGACAAACATTAAACTCGAAAATACCAAAGAGGATTAAAATGTGATCATGCCAAACAAACTTTACTTTCAAGATAGTGAAAAATCATGTCAGGATCAAAGCAAGGCCCAATAGTAGCTAAGGGGTCTCATGGTATAAAACCGCGAAATGCAAGAAACTGTTTCCAAGACCACAAACTATTAAATAACTCTGCCTGTTAATGATAATACGAACGCGATATTACATGGATGACAAGGTAAAGAACATAGTTATGATCTAAAAATTAAACAATCAAATTAATTTTAATTGTTACAAGTTAGGCTCTTATGCATGCCTGGCATTTTTCCCTTGATAGGAAGTACATTTGTATGGAATTGTTAATATTTTTGATCCTCGGTATTTTCCGCGATTTAACGATTGTCATTAAAGGCAGTGGTTTGAAACAGTTTTAAGATCATAACTAGTCTTACTGGTCACCATGGTAATTACGCGGTCGGTATTATCATAACAGGGCGCGTGTGTAAAGTGTGGTCTGGAAAACAGTTTCTTAAGCATTCGGGTTTTATTACCATGGAGACTAGCTCATATTGGGCCTAGCTTTGATCCTGACAGGATTTTCACTATCTGAAAGTAAAGTTTGTTTGGCATGATCACATTTTTAATCCTCTTGGTATTTTCCGCGATTTAATGATTTGTCAGTAGGGGGAAGTGGGTTTGAATCGATACTTATGGTCTTGACTATATTCTTTAGCATTGGTCTCCATGGTAATTATCGCGGTTCAGTACTGTCAAATCATGGCAATGGTCTTATGTGTGGTCATTTGTGGACTAGAAAAGCAGTTTCTTAAGTAATTAGCGGTTTTATTACCATGGAGATCCGTTAGCTGCGAATGGTAGTCGTGCATTGTCTGCGTATTTTCACTGATGTTGTTAACGTTCTTCTTTTTTACTATTTTTATCCTCTTTGGTATAAATTCGCGATTAAAAAGTCGACGGTCATGGTAAACAGGTTAGAAAAACTCGCGAACCACACGTCTGTGGCTCCCAGCGTAGAACAGAGAGCTGGGGCTCCGGCCGAGGCGGCTTACGTGCTGTGGCTCACGGGCCGAGGCCGGTGATGCTCCCGGCTCCGAGCTGGGCTCACAGCTCAGAGCCGAATGTTGTGGCTCCCGAGCCAAGAGCCGGTTGATGCTCGGCTCTCGAGCTGTGGCTCCCAGCTCAGGGCGGTGTTGTGGCTCCCGAGCCGAGGCCGAATGATAGCTCCGGCTCCGAGCTGTGGCTCCCAGCTCAGAGCCAGGGCTGGTGTAGTGAGCTGAGGCGAGGCCGGCTCCCGAGGCTACGAGCAAAGAGCTATTCCGAACCCTGAATTTAAGATGTTTTTTTTAGAAAATTTTAAATTTCTTTTAGTATAAACGAGAAAGGCAAGGCAAACTTCGTCCGTGCCGAAGTTTTTATACACTTGAAATCGCTTGTCTCAACGGTTACCGACTTCGACCAAACTTCGCAGATCAGCTTAAAAACATTTAATATTACCCATGACCGTGATTGAGAGCGGTAATATTGAGAAGAAACCATCTCATTAAAATCCATTTTTCGACCGATCATTTGTATGGCAGCTCCAAGAAGTAGACATCCGATCCGGTTGGTTCCGACATATTAGCAGCGTGCAGACAAAAGAAGACTCTGTGCAAAATTTCAGCTCGCTAGCTTCAAAACTGACTAGTTCGCGTAGAAACAGACAGACGGACAGACGGACGGACAAAGCTTAATCGACTCAGCTCGTCATGCTGATCAAGAATATTTATACTTTATGTGGTCGGAGATGATTCCTTCTATGCGTTGCAAACTTCTGGGCAAAATTATAATACACTTTTCAAGTGTATAAAAATGTTTGTTGATATGTCAGTAAAATTAATGTTAATACTTTATTTAATATTTCTTAATAACAATACCTACTTTTTAAAATTTAAAGTACAAAACGATGCAGTACTTACAGTAATTTTTCCAAGTGTACTTACATTTGTAAAAGATACAAGTCTAGGAGTCTTCAATACAAGTTGGTACAGTTTGGGATATACATGTAGTTTCAGTTGTTATCGACAATATTTTTATTTAAGACTTTTGTCCAATTCTTTTGTCTGACGTTTCTAATTGTTTGAGCTGTATTGCTTGCCCATCAGCCTTGGGCCATTTTGTGTATTTCTTTGTGCGTTTTGTATTTGGCTTATAAATTTAGTCAAAGCACGTAGCGTAAACTTGGCAATAAATCCGTAAACCCAACCGCCCGTAATGCCATCTCTCTCACACTCACTCTTCCTTACATCCATATACTTACCACACACCCCTGCTGTGAAACACGTGGCGTATTAACAATATCGACATCAGTAAACAAATGCCTGAGGGGAAAGGCGTTGGAAGGGCAAGCAAAAGCCAGTGAAAGTAATTTACACTTTTCTAACTTTTTTTGCAGAACCAAAAATACAACACCAACAAAATGAAACCCATCGAAGCGAGGACAACAAAAATTAACACAAATGCGTCATAAAGTGACATATCTTGATGCTGAATTCCCCCATCGCCAGGACACGTGTTAACTAGCCTTATCCGTTGTCATCATCACACTGAGCAAAATGCCAAACCTTCATCATGTTGACTACAATCGGAAATATTCCGCCACGGAAACGATACAGGTAAGCGCTTCTGTTAAATTTTCAACTTGAGTGCGGTAATTAAAAATAAGACTTAAATTTACGAGCTGCCACCAGACACGCAGGCTGGCACGCGACCGGAAATGGGCGTGGCTCTATCTCACGATTTTTCACACTGCCCTCTCAACCCCGAAAGTCCAAGTCTGAGTCCAAGCCGGCGTCTTGATTGATGTGCCACGTTTTGTTGCCTGTTTGTTTTTGGTGCTCGAAGTTCAACAAATTAATTGAAGAGTTTTTGTGTCTGTTATTTTTTTGGAGGGTAACCTTGAGCCAACCCCCTGAGTGAAACACGCCTGCTGTACCCGCTAATTGCTGTCATAAATTTTGAGCACAACTTGGAGGCAAAAACGAAACATTCTTTCAGGCAAATGCCAGCATACTCTGCCGATGTGAATTCAAGTGGATGAAAAGGGGTAGCTTGGCTACCAGACCAAATGCGTTGTTATTGTCGCTGATGGGTAGCTTCAAGATATACAAGCTAGAAACCAATTAGGACATACAAAGTGTAATTTGAAAGGTCATTTATACTTTAAATTTCTATTTGTAATTGAATTCCACAATTTGGCAAAGTTTTTGTGGTGAGGCATGGTCATGTTTGTGTGCCCTAGATATTCGTGTACGATCACTCCCTTTTCGAATATTTTAGTAGTCCTTCGTATGGACTCCGTTATTCTACATTTACCAAGGAATCATAATTGGCCGAAGAAATGATATAGAAGTGGACTCGGGACAGTCGTACTCAGGGAAGCAACCCTGTTCTAAGACGAACAGAAATAAATCGAACCGAAACATCCATTTGCTTACTTATTGTTTTCGAAAATTCCCTTGAGATATCTAATTGATCTAATGCGCGAAGCTTGCATATTATCTCGACTTTGTCTTTATTTTCAGATTCAATGATATTTGAATGTTATATTTAAACAAGTAAGAGTGTTGCAGTCGAGTTCCCGACTGCAAAATACCCTGCATCAAGTAATGTGGTTCCTATGGCTTTGATTTCCTAAGTTAATGTTGAGTTAACTTCTTCGACTGAATAAATTTTCGTGCAGCTTTTGACATTTACCTTTTTTAAAAGACCTGCTGTTCATTTTCAAATTTATTTGAATAAATTGAACAGCGCAATTGAATATTTTCGGTGTTTTTTCTCGGATCGTTTTATGGTATACGGAATAGATATATTGTAACGACCTCTTTTTGTGGCACGGGCGTAGCTCGCCGTTGCCAGGATCCGTCACAGAAATTATTTGTTTCTGGGACGCTTGGTTCTCTCGTTTGCTGGAATCGTTCACCCGCCCGAATGAATAGAAGTCGTGTTGTTCGTTATTCTTGGCGTCGTTATTTTTGGCGTCGCTCGGAGGACCGGGCCGGGGGCCGGTTCGTCTCCAGCATTGACCGTGGGAGCCACCCCAGTGACCGGGAGTCGTTCCAAGCTTCGCTTTGTTGGAACGTGCCTACCCGCGAGTGTCGTGGCTGTCCCTACCGGATGCAGTGCGTCAATCTTGTTGGACATAGCCAGGGAGCCGATTCGGAAACCCCATCAACCGGGAATCCCGTCCAGACACAGATGCCGATTCGGAAACCGCTAATCCGGAGCCAACCAAAGCCGATTCGGAAACCGCACTACGGGAGTCCCGAAGATTGTTGCTGATGGGTGCAGTGCATGCAACCAAACTTTAAGGTCAGGGGCGGATTCGGAAATCGAACTCCCTGAGGCTCGCCCACCGCCGATTCGGAAACCGCGGGTTGGGAGTTGGACGGGTTAGCGACGGTCCTATTCATCCGGGAATCCCGTCCAGACACAGATTCGGATCAATAATATGTGAACAAAAAGGGTATACATTTCAAGTAAGCTTATGTTCTTAAATGGACTTCAAGTGGCTATTCTGTACATAAGCTAATGTTGCGACCTTCTGGGGCGTCGCAATATATATTGGGCCTATTGTATTGTATCTCTGACCACGCGTTTATTCAGACAGACAGACGTTCATGACTAAGTCGACTCACCTGAATACATATACTTTATAGGATCGGAGGAGCTTCCTTCTGGTTATGTACAATTTCATGATCCCTTTTATCCATTTTTAATGGGTTCATGGTATAAAACCTCGGTGTGACCGTTATTTGATGTCTTAAAAATACCTAACAAATTAAATATCGATACATTTATACATATTCACATCATGGCGGCAGAAGTTTCATTTTTTGGTCAAAATTCTGGTATTTGTGTTCGAGCTAGGAAGCTGCATTTATAAAATATTCATAATCCAAATCAAAATTAAAACATTTAAAAAATTTTTGGTTTTTTAATTATGAAAAAATAATTGTCATGATCTGAAAAGTAGATTATGAGTTATTAACCCACACTGAGACTTTCTGTGACCCCCTCAAAGAATTTCACTCAATCTCCCGAAATGTCCACTCTTTTACATCGTTATTTCGTAACTTTGCAATTGGACTGTTCAATCTTTCGTAAAAACTCAAATTAAAATTTTATAATTTTCGTGATTTGTTTCATCGTTTGATATACAACTCCTATTTACCGTTGCAGCGTTTATTGTACTCCTCATATTTCTTCCCGTCTATCATAACTTTTTAATAATTTTAGGTTTTAGGACGAATTTGCAAATTTCAAAATATTTTAGTTCACTCAATCGACACGATTGACCATTAGATTTACTTACATTCAAATTTCGCGGTATATAGCCTATGTTCAACTGCAGGTTATCAACTATCTGTGTGCCAATGTTCTAAAAATTTGACCAATTTTGCGGTTTTTTTGACCAGTCAAGTTAAGATATTGCCTATGTTCCTATTCGCCACGAAATTTCTGTGAAAATTTTGTGAAGATAACCGATCTGCGGCTTAGACGCCTATAAGGTCAAAACATGCAAACATAATTTTACTTTTATATTTATGTATAGATGCTCAATTTCAAATGCGAATTCCATTTTAAAAAAGCGATTTTATTAAAACCAAAACAAAACCGCGCAAAAGCGCATACCTCCAGCTGTAAAGCAATATTTAAAGAACAACACAAAATGATATGATGTTACGTGGTGTACTTTTGGGCACTCTCAACACAAAATTGTCAAATGTCATAAAATCCCACAAATTTTTTTTGTGTAAACGCTTTCTTATGGAAACTTCTTTTTATTTTTGCTTCAATTTTAAGAAAACTCAACTTTGAATGACTGCCATTCAAAAACTCTTTTGTAAAAAGATTCAAAATGTTGGCATGAAATAGCTTTGTGTATTAAAAATCATTTCCTACGGTTTTCCAAACTAAAAATTGGGACTTTTGGCTAAAATTTGGCAAACCCGTATTCTCAATCTTTTTGCAACTGGATCGTCGTAACTGGATCGGTAATAAATCAAATGGTAAATTGAGAAATTTTTTATCAGATTGTCAATAGCAAAATAAATTGCCAAGAAACTTCACTGCTAAGTTTTCGATTTTTGTATTTCTTTTTTCCAGTGCTTCAATCACTTCTTAAATTTAATACACTAGCTACTATTACAGCTTTACTTTAATTAACTTCACAAAAGAAAATTTTTTTGCCAAAATAATAATACTTAAATGGTTAGAACTTTTGCTTTGATTGAATTAAACGCTTTCAATGTTTGTAATCAAATTGATTTTCGTAAAGCAAAAGCTTCAGATGAGAGAAGCTCAGTTTGACAGTTTGGGCTGCAAATGAAAAATTGCATAAATGCTAAGCGGTTACTCATCTTTGTAAGTTCCAGAGTCTTTGCTTACTGCACTTTCTATATTACTCTTCAGCTTTAGAAAAAAGAAAGGAGAAATTAGTCCAAGTTTGGACCAAGTGTAGAAGCAAATTTATTACGCTAAACTAAAGGATTAATCTAAAATTTCCCGTCAGAGTATTATCGAGTCAATTTGCCCCTCATATGCCACCCATTTCGTCCTGGTTTGTTTTGGTTTGCATGTTGTCTCAGCTTTTGCTGTTCCCGCGCCCAGAGTTTATCTCCTACAAAAACAAAAACATTTCCCACAAAGTCTGTACTGGCTGTTGCTTCGTTGTTGCTGTTGTAATTTTTTGCCTTTTTGGTTGCATACAAAACGTTGCTTCCGCCTGCCATCAGCTCGGGTCTGTGAAATGAAACTTGATTAAGTAGTTTCCGCGTGTTTTTATTTGCACAATAAAAGCATAAAAATTTTTCGCTCCAGAGTGAAGTTGGAGTAGCAAAAAGCGCCAGAGCCAAAATGTGTGAAGTGGACTGCTTTTTGGTTGGTTATGCGGATGTGGTACACACCCCAAAGAAAAAATGCTAGACATGCTGGTTTGCTATTTAAGCCGCTATTTTTATGGATTCTTGTTGTTCCTTTTTTTTGGTCGGAATGATAACGTTATGACTCCATTGTGACAGGACGCGGACGTGGCATAGTTAAGAGAGACCATACAGACTGAAGATAAAGTGAAGGAGTAAGAGGAAGTTGTAGGCGAGATACTGTGCTTAAAACATATATTTCACGGCAGGTAACACTGTGACAAAAGCTGCGGCACTTAGTAGAAACTAGAGTTTTAAATGCAAGACCAATAAAATCGGTCCAAACCGAAGGGACGGCTGACCATTTTCTTCCATAAAAATAAAATAGATCATCCATGTGAGCGACTAAACTTAAAAAGACTTAGTATAAGGACAGATAATTAACAGTTAACTTAAGGACCGACATCATTTAACTTACTCATGAACGACTCCGCACTATGAAAACGTCAATATGTAAGGGAATATGGTACAACATTACAGGTCTTAAATGGAATTGTCAGATGCTTAAGCTTACATTAAAAGAAGTCGTTTGTTTGGTACTTAAAGGCTTTTTTTTTGGTAAATGGCTAGTCGCTTTTCCTGTCTCACTAAACCTTAATGAAAATGTTAACAGTTTTCTAATGTTCAAGTATCATTTACCTCTAATACTTGGATATTATGGCCATATGCCACCCCAGACGGTGTTGCCGCCGACGCATACCATTAAAAATGATTACAAAATGCCGCTACACGAATTCGCTTCAAGCTGCTTTCAGCTGTTTTTGCTGTCTGCCTTTTCCTTGGCCAAAATAATTTCACTTTTCCGCGCATATGCTGCCTGGGTGCCTGCTGGAACCTTTTCGCACAAAAAACTTTTTTGTTGTTGTTTTTTTTTTGGCAAAACAAACAACATAAATATGGATTTCTCATTAAAATGCCAAAGTTATGCCGGCACGTAGACGGGAGTCCAGAGTTTGGAGACCTTGCGCAGGCGCTTCGCTCGACAATGTCAATGTCGGGCTCTCTCTCTAGCTCTCTGGAACCAAGTCACGTGCTGTCATTGAAGGAATTTCATAGCCGGCTTAGTTCTCTCTTTAACACTCTCCTGGGCTCCAGGACAATGTGACGCATTTGTCATGAAACGGATTTCCGGCATTGTCCTGAGGGTGGCGGGCCCACTTGACACTCTTGACTCTGTCCACAGAACTTGTTCAATTTTTTATGAAAAAGACCGAGCAAGATGACGAAGTAGAAGAAAAAAAAAAAAATAAAAAAAGTTTGGTCGTGACTTTGCCGCAAAAGTGGCTATTTAACATTTTAGAGTAGGCAACAGAAAGCTCGAGGAACCTCTCTGAATTTTTCATTAATTTCATTACAATGTGCAAAGAAAGCAATGGGAATTTTAATCAACACTTGAACTTGATGTTGATAATGGTTAATGATGGGAGAGAGAAGGAAGATAACTATAGTTTTCCGAGGAGCGTAATTGCTTTAAGCAACAGATGAGTCTTAGGGAAAATTTAAAAAGTTGTATGGGAAATCTAGAAAAATTTTTTTTTATTTTTAAAGTAAGCTGAAATATATTTATTAATCTTGTTTTCTTTGAAATTCTGTAGAAGGTTCGAACTATTCGAAGACCTTATAAGTTATAGAATCGTTGAAAAATTTTGGGAGATATTTAAGTAAATTTTAAATTTTATTTGCTTGCAACATTGTTGCTAACCAGAAGGCCTTAGGACCTATCACTATTGCTGCTTTATTTCTTGAGGTCTTAACAAAGTGAAACGTAAGAAAATCAGTTTCGATTGTTTCGATATTTATAGGCCTATACTCAGATAAGATAAATTTTTAGTTTTCTACGATATTTCACATGAATAGAAACAGTTTTAAATAGCTTTGAAATCTGAATGATTATGAAAAGGTGTTCTATTCATGTGAAATATCGTAGCAAACTAAAAATTTATCTTATCTGAGTATAGGCCTTATACATAGATTTTTTTCTAAAGTGCTATTCATAAGTAAACAACAAAACAATAAATATTTTATTTTGATTTTAAATTTATTCAAAACTCTTTTTTTTAGAGAAATGTATTCAGTTAAATTTATTCTAGAATCTATTAGTGTATTTCAGGGTTTTAGCTTATATAATGTTAAGACGTCAGTCCAAGGTCATCGGGTTCGAGTCCCCTGCAGAGTACACTGAGGGAAAAATCAATCTAGATTGAAAATCTTGTCTTCGAGATTCTTGGAATCTTTTCAAAACAAGATTATAATGTCTTCAAATGCGCTTAGAAATCTCAAAAACAAGATTTATCATCTCGCAGCTTATCAACCCTCCTACAGTTTTGTGTAAAGCTTAAGTTAAAAAATTTTATAATATATAAAAAAAACAAAATTAACTATTCGGAGTCCTACTGGGACTCGAACCACGACCTCGTCGTTCTAAGGCATAATCTTTGGTACCCGTGTCACATACTGTCCTGCAATCGGTTAGGGTTGTTATAAAAAAAAAAAAAAAAAAAATACGTTTGCACTGCGACTTGAACTCACGACTTCCATGTTCTAAACCGCTCCGTCGCTACCGTCTGCGCCACGCGGCAGACTTTTTTAAAATTCGATGTCGTTAGAAAGTTATAGCGCTAAGAATATTCGTGTATACATAAAAACGCGCATATTTATAGGAACACTTTTGCCCAAAAATATAAGTTTGAGTTAAACGGTTGCCTTGGCATTGAAGATGTAATACGTGGCAAGTCCTTTTGAAATCTATATTTGCGGAGCGAGTTAGTTAATTTTTAGTTCATTAGTTAGTTCATTTGGACTTTTGCGCCAAAACAACTCCATTCAGGGCTCAAATCATGGAGATTGCAACATTTTTGGCCAATGAAGGATTCGAAGCAGTCATTAAGATTATTAATGTAATGGACAGTCCGATTGGAAATGAAGCTTACACTTAAACCCAACGACGCAATGAAGAACGACCAAAAGCGACCATTCAGCATTGAACGATTTCAACGAAGAGCAGGAAGGTGTCCTGTAGGGTCCAGTCATCGCAGATTAGAGTTAAGTCACGATTTCATGGCGTAATTCGTACTTGAACTTTCAAACTCTTTTTCTCGAAACTAATTCCTTTCAACTGGTCAACATGATATCTCAAAAACGCCTTGAAAGTGTATGTTCAGCACGTGTGTGGCTATGAGCGGAACTAGGATACTTTAAAAATGTCAACTCGTTAAAAGCGGCAAAAAAAATAGTTTTTTTATTCCAAAAAAAATTCAAAGTCGCGTAATATCTTTATTTTTTAATATCCAACAGATTAAAACGATATTTTCCTTGATTGATTGATTTCACATCACTCAGTCGGCCGGAATCGTGTTGACCAACGAAGTACTCTTTTTTCACGGAAAGTTCTCATAATTTTACCTTCAAAAATTTTCTAAATTTACACCAATTGTTACTAAGCATATGATAAAAAATTCAATTCTAACTCTTAAAGAAACGGACGTCACACGGCCTGACTGAGTTCTTTAGGGTAATTTGACGCTACGTTGCGCGTATTGACCGTGGTCGACCAACTGGGGGACCCGAGTTTTAAGGTTGAAAACAAATCACAATGTGATTGTTTTAGTGAACTGTTATCAATCGTAGATCTTTTTAGCACGCTCACAGTCAACCAGCCTCTGTTGTGGTGTTGTGCGTATATTGTGTTAGAAAAGTTATAGGCAAAATCATAACTTCTTGACCTAGAGCCTGGTGAAAGTTCTTTGATTGCAAAAAATGAATTAATTACGTTTTTCATACTCTTGTGCTGCGTTTTGGACGGTCCATTTTTTTTAACTAATAAAACGATTTCAAAAGATTTTTTGCACGATTAATGTAATGTATTTATTTTCCGTAACTTGTATTTCATATTTTTCTTGACTTCATCTAAGGTTTCTGATTTGAGATATGATTTAAAAAGGTTTTAAGCCAACCAAAGCCCCTGGGGCCGAAAACACTTGGCCATTCACATCATGTTGAAGTCATGTATCTCTGAGTATCGGAGAGAGACTGTCACATTTTCCGTCTTCTCTCCCCCGGCTTAAAATGTCAGAAAAATATCAACGACAAGGCTAAGCTTTTTTTGCTTAATTTGATTTAGAAGTTCTATTCTTTCAATATACTAACTTAATTAAGCAACACACATTTTATTCTTAAATCTAGTCTCCAATCGATCTCTCGTTTTAAGTTGTATTATTTTGTTTTCTCCTTTTAAGAACATTTTTTGAAAAGCCATTAAAAAACATGCCTGAAGGTGCGATTATTGCTAGTTGAAAACTTTAACCAATACCCCGCCATGGGGACGTGAAATACCGTCCACTACGGCAATTTTTGGAAGCCCGAGAGGGCGCATTAATAATTAATATTATGGAGAGTTAGCAAAATAGCAGAATGAGATGTGGAAATTACCCGAAATCGTTATCTAAAATGATAATGATGCCCACAACTACTTCTTTAATAGCCTTTTAAAACTCTGTTACCCTTTTTAAACACAAATTACGAATCATGAAACTATTTTGCTTACGCCCATTAATTTCTGCCTCCTTTCCCACTCGATAAAAAGGGGTTAAGGCATTAGACAAATTAAACTTAATGTGTGCTTGGAGCTTCGCCCGTGACCCCCCTTTGCATACAAATGTGTTGAGAAACAGATAGAAAATTCCCCAATGAACCTGACCGAAAATTACGGCCACAATTTATGTTTATGTGACTGCAAAGTTTTTGCTTTAGCAAACGATTTTTTTTATAGTTCAAGTTCGACGTTTAAAGGTTCCGCCTGGTAAATTGCAAACTTGAGCCTTTTTTGTTCTGGGGGAGGGGGGGCTAATTCAAACGAAGAAAAAGAAAAAAGGTAAGATTTGTGTGTCTGTGGCAACGGAGCGTGACATTGGTCAGAGCGCAGACTTTATGAACTAGGCAAATGTAATTCTGACCCCCAAACATAATTCATTTTTAGGCTTAGCCTACATAATTTGCATGCCAAGCATGTGGTGGTGGGATGGTAGTCCGGGGGATTAGGCACTGATTTGGTTATTTTTCTTTTATTTCTTATTTCTTTTCGTTTCTAATTTATGACTTATTTATGCAGAAATCCACTTCAATTGATGAAGATGCATGGGTCAACTAGGACAAGGGATTGAGCTCGGGGAAATAAAATAGAAAAATAAAGAATAATTCAATTAAAATGTATGGGCTAGTGAGCAGGGCTTATGGACTTTGAGTTTGAATAAATATACTCTCAAGCGGGGATGGTTTCAAAAGCAATTTACATCAAAAAGTTGCCCCCGAAGTATGTTTCTCACGTGATAAGGAAACGACAGTTATATTTTAAAAATTAACTTGTACGCTGAAAACGGTCAATATTAATTTCTATAATAAAACTAGTACACTCAGAAAAAATCGACTGGTTAAGTTCTAGGTTGATCGGGATAAAGTTTATGCCGTTTTGTACTTAAAATTTCAAGAATATTTTGTACTTGTTCGTAAATTAAATACCAGATTGTTATATCTAGAATAAGTTGTTACCATAATTTTAGTTCTGAGCCTTAAAGTACATAGGTCTATTACACTCTGAAAGGGTCGATAGGGCTTAGAGAATGGAAAAGGGAGGACGAAAAGGCACGATTGATAAATCATTAAATTGCGAAAAAATACAATTAGCATTACTAACAGTATTCAACCAAGCCTTAATACCAATTAAGTTGAAAATCATTTATCCATCAATTACAACTTAAGGAACTGCTTTTTAAATACCACAAAAACCAGAAAGAGAACAGCTAGCAGGTCTCTAGGTCGATCGTTAGCATATTTTACTCCTTTGTACTTTGAAAAATGACTGTTAATGATATTAAAATGATAAGAAACATTTTTGAATCACGTGATATTTTCCTGATTATTTTAAAATAAATTTTCGTTTACTTCGACTTTTGTTCCGTTTTTAATTTACATTTTTGTTCTGGCTTTTCGTTCACTTCATAATTTGACCAAAAAACGAAGAAAAATACAATGTTAATTTTTGAAATCACACAAAATTCTCAAATTTGACTGTTAGTTCCTCTACTCAATTTGATCCATCTACGGTACGCGTTACACGATTATCCTCACCAATACCTTATTTTCTTCGTAAAAGTGTGATTCCTAAGTAGAAAGAATAAAAATAATTTTTTTATATGTTTTCTAGTCGCTTAAAAATAAAATTTTTTATATTTTCGAGCAAAAAATCGATTTTTGAAATATTCTTGGTTGTTGAATTCAAACTACGGAACCGATTTAAAAACAATGTTCTACGCAATTATAGGCAGCATCATTACCTTTCGATTTATTTCTTACTTGACTCTATCTGGTAATTATGAATTGAGATATGGCTTAAAATGTAAGAGTACCTACCAAAAATATGAAAAAAATTAATATTTCAAAAACGGAGCCATGAAAAATTTTTCAAATCGACTTTTGAGATCACCATTCCAAAATATTTTAAGAAAATTTTTCAGCTGAAATGGGTCATTTTTTTTTTTATTTTTGTAAACTAGTGTAATCTAAGAGTACACCCAAAAAAAAGTTGTCGTCAAATTCACACAATTTATTTAATGAGTTGACACTCTTTTGTATTAATTTTTTAGTATCAATTTGACTCTAGGTCTTTAAAAAGAATCTTTTTAAACTGAAATTTCAATTTTCAAACTTTTAGTATCATTTTGATAGTTTTTATCATTTTGGCATTATTTCTTATCAAGTTTGTTATTTAAATTTCGTACTCATTTTGTGCGTCCACGCGAATGTTCACCTTTCACTTTCAGAGACCCTGCGCTATCTTGTCCTGTCCTGTACTATCTTGACCAGAGAGGTGTTCAGCGAAGTTGCAAGAGATTCCCACTTTTTAAAGAACTTGACGTTAAAATTTACATTTAAAGTTATTGCCTTGAGCAATGAGTTTAAAGATAAAATGTGCGCTGCCTCTTAATGTTGAAAGCTTTTAGCTAGGGGTGCCCAAGCCCATTCGGCAAGCCACACATTTGTGGTTTCTCCCGCTTCTACATATTTGTGGATATAAACATTAATACGCGAATAGACTTTATTATGATAAGATACCCTGAATTATTTGTCTTTTGGTTATCGCTTCTCGGCCTTATGGCTAAGATCAAAGTGTAGTATCTGTTCTTATCAGCTTAACATCTGATAGTTTTTCCATTGGAGAACAACAAATGTTAAACTGATTTTTGGAATCAGACGGAGTGCTAGGGGCTTGCTCCACCTCTGTCAAGGGTTGGCCCGGTATTGCAGTACCGCCGGGACTTTCAGCCCAACTTGATTAATGAATTTTAAAGAAGTTGAGGATTAAATAATAACTGAAATAACATTATTTCGTTTGATACTAAAAATACAAGGTAGAGTGCGTCGCAGTTATATAATATAGTCATCCGTTTCGGATGATTCTGTGTCTTAGAAACAGACGGACAATGGCTATATCAACTCAGCTCGTCACTGTGATCAGGAATGCATACTTAATGACGTCGGAGATGCTTCCTTCCTTCCAAGGTATACGTATACTAAACAATGATGGCCTACTCACTCTCTCGCTCTCTTCACAACTTGTTAAATTTCAGTCAGCGAAGAATATTAGAGAGGAACGTTGCTCAGTCGACACCGCTTATGTCAGAAAATTGTCAGGGACATTATAACGGGCGTGACAACAATGCCGATCCCCGTCCTCTGTACCAAGCCTGGGGCTTGCTAAGTTTTAAATTGAGTCTCGACGTGGAGCTCTATATCAACCGGAATTGTCTTGTCCGAAAGTTTGCTTTTCAAATGGCTATCTGGGAGACTCCGGTCTCCTGGCTCATTGATTCGTATGCACTTTTCAGTGCAGGGTACCGTGATTTTAACATGTCTATTGAACATGCCATGAAGTACATTAGATAGTACAATCTGCCTTCGCATTGTCAGAATACTCATAGCAAAGACCAATATAATCTCTATCTGGCGTTTCAACAAAAATTCAAAAGAGCGAAAAGCCAGTTTGAAAATCCAGCACTGAAAAATCGTGTGCAAAAAAACCGTATGGCGTTACTCATCTTCATATTCTAATGTCTTTGCTCATAGCCCTGGTAAATCTTCCCATATTTCCCAATTGCCGCAAATAAGGCAACTGAGACATTGATGGTTGCTTCTGGCATCCTCATCTCTCTTCCAACACGATTTGTGCAGGAAAGGTGCCCCCTGGCTACACCCTCAACTATCCGTATTTCATATTCTGCATTTTTTTTAATGATGATTTGAGATTCGCAAATTGCTAAAAGCTAATCTGTTTTGAACAATTTTTAATATTTAACAACGTTCACGTTACGTTACCTGCTATCGCGTTTCAAACAAATATAACCGAAACTGTATATTTTTTTGGTTCCGAATCAGTTCTATTAGTTTTAAAAATATCAGCTCCTTAAAGTGGAAAATGTCGGTTCTGGTTTTGAGTTTTAATTAGTTGGGTGAAGATCGGTTTGATTCCCTAATCAGTTCATTATAATTAATTAAAGATGATAAGAAATATTAAGACAATTTGGAGTTCTTTAACTTATGAATGATTTTGCGTTAATTAGGGCTCTAATAGGCTTAATTGCCTAAGAGTCTTCCGATCAACTCAACCGATATTATTCCCATTTAGGCTACTACTTTTCAAGAACTTCCTTTAGGTGTATTTTTTTTAAACAAACCTATTTCGCCATTCTTAAAACTTCCCTCCGGCAAAGCCGCTGGATTCAAGCAAATTGATTTCATAGACAAGTCAATTTTCCTGTGTTGTGTTGGGCGTAAAAAGCAATTCCTGTGTAACATGCAAATACGATAATAGAATGTAAAGGATGCCAGGAGCCAAGGACTTGCTGACACTGCGGAAGTTGTTGTATTTTTTTGTCGTTCTCAAGTCGATGAACAATTGAAATGATTAATTGTTATGTCAAATGTTTTTGGCACTTGTCCTTGAATTTATTGTGCTAAGCTTAAAGTTCGAAAATCACAAAACACTTTTCAATTGACAGCTGTGTTGTGACTGTGTGCATGCGAATGAACCGTGGCAATTTGACGACAGTTATTTGTCTACTGGTAAGGACAAAGTGGAGGGCTGTAATCAATTTGATTTTCACATAGGTTCACATGTCAGAGGAACATACATATATTGGACTTTAAAGGAAATTTGCAAAGTTTAACACAATAGTTTTATTGCATTTGCTTAAATTTTTGCTAAAGTCTACAAATGTTAAAAAACGTGGCTGTTTTATGCAGGGTAGGTTTGGTCTTTGGACCTACCATCATCCTTCAGGTTCAGAAACTCCACAGCCAAATCCTCATCGCTCAATAGCTCCAGTGTGGTGATACCCTGGAGACCCTCTGCCGTCTCCCCATCGCCTATAAGTGTAATAAAATATTATATGAAATTTAGATTAATTTTCTCGAGTAAATCTCTGTATATTCTGACCATTTGCAAAGTTATCATCATAGAGCCAGTGTGGTAGGTTTCTTGTTGTCTCATTGAGAGCAAAAATCTCGCTGGCCACAAGCGGCGATGGTGGGGATTGTGGCTCCAGCTTGAGATCCCAGTACTCCCTGGGTGAATCTAAACTTTCCATGGTCAACTGAAATGTTGTTGTTTTCGATGTAATGTCCATAGTGAAAGTCCGATATGATAGTTAATAATGATATATGATTGAAATAGATGATGGTCCTTGCTGTTGTAGCTGAGCTGGTTGTTGTTTGGATGCCATGTTGGCACTGTAAAGAGAAGAGGAACTCATTACAGGGCACTATTTAGATGGACAGCAGTGTAAGTAAATAAATGTAAATTGTAATGCAAATGTCGATTGCAATCTTAAGTTCAAAATATTGATTGACCCTTCTGCGTAAAAAAAATTTAGAAGGAAACTGCAAGTTTTAACTTTGAATTTTTGTGTTAAGTAGACCTAATCTTATCAAAAATAGAAGGCGTAAAACCTTGACATACATACATGCAGTTACACTAACTGTTTATATGTTTTTTTTTTTTATATTGCATGTTTATTTACCTAGTTTTAACCTAACAGATTAGATGGATACATTTTTTTTCTGTACAAATTAGTTGCGTACCCCTGCGGGACGACCGCAAGGCAATGCTTCGCAGAGGCATCAACCGCATTATATTAAATTATGCCCTTCTTAATCGCTCCAGTCTACGCAGTTCAATAAGGGCGATGGCTGCGAAATTGCTGGTCGCATCCCAGAACCGTTTGCTCGAAACCATTAAATCGCAGAAGTTGTTCGTGGTAACTTCCTCACCTGCAATGTCAACGAGCACCAGCCTATGCTCTTCAAAGCGTCCACAATCTGCACCGATGGCTGTCGTGCCCAATCGATGGAGATAGCTTCTTAAGCATCCGTGCCCGCTAAGTATCTGGAAAAATTCACCTCTCACGCCTCTCGAACTAAGCCTTGATTTGAGGGACTAGCCTGTGCATCCATCGACCTTTCGAGGATGAGTCCCAAAAGCTCTGCCACTTCATAAGACTCTCCTGTCTAACTTCCGCTCTCTCGACATTGCGTGCTGTTCCAAGTGTCGGCTCACGCGATGCACGGTAGACGGGTGCAGATTCCGCTGCCAGATAGCCCAACGGCACCATTCCTACTATGACTAGTGCTGCTTCGTTTGATACTGTCCTGGCCCATACTGAAGCAGCGTACAGGATGATGGACTTGCATACTCCCATAAGAAGTCGTCGACGCTCGTGTTTTGGGCCTCGTGTAGTATGCCTGATAATGCTCTGCACGCCTCGGCAGACTTTTTTTGGACGTACTCCAAATGCTCGCGGAAGCAGACACCAAGGTATCGTATAGCGCGCTTTGACACCACCTCTGTTCTTCCCACCATGATAATGGCCGTTTCAACTCGTTTGCGACTGCTAACCAGTACTGACTCGGTTTTTTGCGCAGCCAGCTCCAGTCCCACCGACGATAACCATCGATAAACCATAGCTATGTCTGCGCCGCATGCAGACTCCGCCATCTAAAGCTCTTTGGCCACCAGCTGCGAAAGGCAGTCGCAGTATGTCGTCGTACATGATAGTCCATAGGAAAGGCCCTAGGACTGAACCCTGGGGTACTCCCGCTGAAACATCATGCGTTTTCATGCCTTTCTCTGTCTCGTATAGCAACTGCCTGCTCGAGAAATAGCTGCGAATGATGGCGTACAGGTATGCCGGAATGCTAAACGACGCTAGTGGGTTGAGGCTGCTCACCCAGTCCGCTGTGTTTAACGCGTTTTTAACGTCCAGGGTCACTATCAGGCAGTTCTTTTTTTTGCTTCCTCGCCACCGCGTTCCAGAAATAGCCTCCGTTGCAATCTCCACCACCTTTCCGATGGCATCGGTGGTTGATTTTGCCTTCCTAAACCCAAATTGACTTGGCGAGAGACCTCTAACCGACTCTACAGCTGCCTCCAGCCCATGACCCTGGGCGTCAGGCCTGAACGGGAACAGAGTATTGACTATGCTCCGGAGTGCCTCCGGTTCCGTAAGTCCCGGTAGTCTGCCTGCGTAAAGGCGCTTGACTATGGTTTTGTAGGCTTTTTCCCATGGGTCGTGCTCCGCGGTGTCACAGAGCTCCAGAAAACACTCGCATTTGCTCCGCTTTATTAACGTCTTGAGCTCCCTTCTTCTCTCACGGCTCAGCTAGCTGATCAGCCATATTCATCAGCTCCATGGTAACATTTTCTCTGCTTAGAGATTTTGCGCAGTAGGCTTTATGCACTGGGGGCCTAGATGGCCCGGTGGTCCTATCGCCGATCGTGCAGAAGATAGCCAAATGGTCACTAGCTGTGTACACTTGACTGATGTTCCACGCAGATGAAGGGAGAAGAGAGCTACTGGCAAAGGTCAAGTCGATCACAGACCCGATACCGCCTCTACTGAAGGTGTTCTGCGAGCCGACGTTTAGAAGGGATACGTCAAGCACCGCAAACTTTTCTAGAAGAGCGCGTCCCCTTGAATTGGTTCTGCAACTCCCGCATTCCACGGCCCAAGCGTTGAAGTCGCCGGCTATTACGATTCTGCTGCGGTCTCTGGCATAGCGGACCAACTTGTCCAAGATGGCTTCAAATTCTGTGAGTCTCAGACTGGGAGTCAGGTAGCAACTGTATACCCATAAGCCTCCTACTTTTGCTCTGACAAAGCCCTCCGCGGCCAATACCTGTTGGATGTGAAGTGATTTACTTCCGCACACCCAGATCGCAGCTTTGCCGGAATGGTCAGATGCCCACTCACCAACTGAGTATGGTCTATGCGGTTCGCTAAGGATGGCCAGATCTAAGTTATGCTACTGTACCCTTTGCGCAAGAAGGTCTTGCGCGGCCACGCAGTGATTCAGGTTTAACTGGATCAGTTGCATCTTTGAGATATTTTAGCGGCTCCAGGCATCACTAGCGGGCATCTGTTGGAGCCTGCTTGATGATTTAGCGCTGTCAAGCCTTTGTCTCGGCACAAGAAACACGATGGGATATTCCTGCAAATGGCGGCTTTGTGACCAGTCGCCCCACACCTGAAGCAGCAGGAACTTCGGTCAGTGGCACTTTTGCAGTTCGATGCAATGTGGCCCAACTCCAGACAGCGTCCCTCACTCCCTCACTCGCACTCGGCACCTAGTCCACCCCACCTTGAGCTTGTTTACCTGAGAGAGCTGGTCTTTGAACTTGCTGGGCACCCGCACCAGAGCCGTCTGGGTCCCGGCGAAAGGAGCTCTCAGGGTTTTTAGTGAGCTGGACTCATTACCCACACCGGTTTGAGCACATCTTCCGCAGTAACCAGTTCGTCCAAGTCCCTGATCTCCAGTAGCACCTCCGGAATAAGGGCTCGTGCTTCCGCGTTTTCCCCGAGGACTTGTTGAACCTCCTCCCTTAGGGCTTCAGTATTTTCGAGACCTGATCCACTAAGCTCAAGGAGCTGACAGTCATTTGCCGTACGACGAATCTTGTTGACGCAGTCGACTGTATTGGTCATAGCTCCGTTATTTGTTGATCGATTAAAAATATCCTAGTTCACACCAGAATGGTGGGTATAAGGAGTAATTTAAAAGAAAAATTTCAAAATCGTTCAACAGTTACTCTTTAAATTTTGGAAAAAGTGGTTCTGAAATAATCAAACTTAAAGTTTCGACAACTGTTTTCGATGACATTGATTTAATGCATTTGGGTGTTTGCATTCATTATTAAAATCGGTCAATTAGTTCTCAAGAAATTTGGTTCAAAGTTCGTTATGGTAAAAAAACAAAATGTTTTTTTTTTAAATTGTGATGATTTTGTAAATTTTTATACCCTTGCAAAGTGTATTATAATTTTGGCCAGAAGTTTGCAACGCATAGAAATATTTTTTTCGACCCTATAAACTATATATATTCTTGATCAGGGCGACGAGCTGAGTCGATTGAGCTTTGTCCGTCCGTCTGTCTGTTTCTAAGCAAACTAGTCTCTCAGTTTTGAAGCTATCGAGCTGAAACTTTGTACAGAGTCTTCTTTTTACTGCACGCTGCTAATATGTCGGAACCGACCGGATCGACTGACTATATCTTATAGCTGCCATAAGGAACTATCGGTCGAAAAGTGGGTTTAATTTAGAAAAATTTTCTTAAACTCTGTTGTATTAAAACATTTGCAGCGGTATAGAAACGGCGGCAAAGACGAAGTTAGCTTGGCCTTCTCGTTCCAAAGTTTTTTTTTTAACTAAAAGTAAGAAAAAGCATCGAATTTTTAAAAACCCAAGGGTACTCGGTTTGTAAAGACAGAAAACGAAATAAAACGTGATTTTTCAATGTCGGGAAATCCGCCCTCAGGCGTGAAAATTCCCGGAAAATTCTACATGCAAAATATATATTTTTCATTCGATTAACTTGAAATTCGGATTGTAGGATCAACATGAGAATTCATTTAAGTTTTAATTTTCTGTTGTTAGAAATAACGCCAGGATACTCACTGGGAAGTGAGTATGGGATGTGGGTGGTAAGTGGTTGTGAAGTGGGTGGAATGTGAGAGGTATGTAGGCGAGAAGAAATGAAGATTCATTTCTTTGGCGGAAATAGGCTATTACAAAAAATTCAACGCTTATGTTATGCAGTCTTTTCAACGCATTCAACGCTTGGCTTCCAGCAAGGACAAGCACTCTTATCGAAAAAAAAACAGTTTTATCGCTACCTTGCAATAAAGGTGCGTGTCGTGACTAAAAGAGACAATTTTACTCCGAAAAGGGACTGAAAGATTTTCGAGAGTTTTCCACTGTCCTACAAAGCTTTCCACCCTCCTACAAAGCTCTTCGAAAGCTTTCCACTGTTCTACAAAGCTTTGCGGTCTAATTGTCCCGCTATCCTTAAGGGTGCGTGTCGTGACTAAAAGAGACAATTTTACTCCTAAAAGTTGGCTTAGAGGGATATTGAGAATTTTTTTTCAAAATATCCTATAACTGGGAAATAAAATGGATTGAAAAAAAATATTATGGGATTTATCAAAAATTCTAACATAAAATTCATTATCCAAATAAATATATGTCTAAAATTAATTACATATTTAATTGTAACTTTACTCAATCGATTCATTTATATCATACCAAAATAGGGACTAGAATTAAATTCACTAGCACATTTTGTAAGTCAGGTTGGTTTCTTAACTAAATCCCTGCTGGTTCTAAACTCTGATATCTTTTCACAAGGGGATGAATTATATTTTATTTCACACAAAGTATATTCAATAAAAATTTTTGTATGGTAGCCGAAATAGTCCCATTGGACTGCTTTAACATTGACAATTTAGTACAAAACTAAAATATTCAAAGAGTTGCCAGAGCGAGTGGAAAACCGACCGCGGATGGGCTTGCAGCTTAAAAAAATCAAAGCAGTGCTGTTAGTCTGAATAAAGTGGCTGCTACTTAATTTACTTACAGGCGGATCTGTTGGTTCTAATATTAGTTACTCGATCTATTAGTAGGATATACTAAGAAAATACAGAAAATACTCTAAGAGAAAATATGTAGTTAAGGAAGTATTCTCAATAAGCAAAAAATTTCTTTTTCATATATTTTTGCATATTTGTATAGCTTGGATATTTGAGAATATCGCCGCAAAAAGATTTTATTTAAGTTCGAAATACTTTAGAAGGTATAGCCTTTTTTCAGCCATTGCCGTCGATAGAACAAGTCATTTTAAAATTAATTAAACTTAACTATATATAATCTGATTTTGTTAAAAATTTTAGGGAATTATAGATATTGCGAATTTAAATATAAGTTTTAAATTTGAGATCGATATCTTTAAAATTGTGGGAGGTATTCAACATTTTTTATTGCAGGGTGGAGGTGGGCGTAGAAAAAATGGAATCAAACGTGATTTGTGATAGAAATCTTCATTTTAAATTTGGCTGCTCTAGCTGACGGACGGCCGTACAGACGGACAAGTCTATATCGACTCGGCTGTTGGTGCTGATCAAGAATATGTACACTTTATAGGATCGGAAATGATTTCTTAAGTATACCCTTTTTTCTCTAAGAGTAACTGGTATATGCTAAATCTCAGTGACTAGACAATCTAGAGCTACCAAATTCTATACCTAGACTCTTATTGTCTGCACGCAGATCAAGTTTCAAATATTGGCCATGCCTTTGCTTGTAATTCTTAAGTGTAAAAAGGGCAACTGAAGTTTGCGCAGCAGAAATCAAATGTGTTTGCAGTTGATTTAATTGACTTTTATCTTGTTGATATGTTTAAATTAAAAAGATTTTTTTATTCCACCGACTAACAAGTAAAATTTTTTTAACTGAATAACTTTTACGGATTGCGGCTGCGAGAATACGAATCAATTGCACTTTCGAAAATTTGCATTGGAACTGGAATTGAGAACAGGCGTGATTAACTTGAATAAAACGAATCCATTAAATTAGTTTCCATAAAATGTCAAAGTGAATAGGTTTTTCTGTGACCTATCACAAATCGTCAACCTTTAAAATGTCACACCAATTACATGAAAATACTATTTTGAGCACTAAACCTTTTGCGAGTTCAATTACGTAGGTTAGGAATAAACTACGTTTTGCGAGTTCAATTACGTAGGTTAGGAATAAACTACGTTTTGCGAGTTCAATTACGTAGGTTACGAATAAACTACGTTTTGCGAGTTCAATTACGTAGGTTAGGAATAAACTACGTTTTGCGAGTTCAATTACGTAGGTTACGAATTTCTTTATTTCCTTATTTTGAGTAAATAAATTGAAACTAGGTCCAAAATCCGTAAAATTTGCGGAAAATTTTTATATACAGCTGTGCTTCGGCTTTCTCTTATAGTGCGTTTCAGCAGCAGGGTTAGAGTCCGCGGCCATTTATCGAAGAACGCGAGTTCAACTCCATACAAAAAAAATAGAGGCCAGCTAACTTCGGCTCGACTGAAGTTTATATACCCTTGGAGCTTAATATATGTATGCCTGGCAGTTTGTATGGCAGCTATACTATATAGTGGTCCGATTTCGACAAATCTTGTTGAAATTATGTGAAATCATTGAAAACTTATAAATACGAGCGTTGGGAGCGATAGCACTAATAACAAAAAAGTTTTTCTCACTAAAACTAGTTTTTCGACCGATCGTTCCTATGACAGCTATATGCTATAGTCATCCGATCCGGCCGGTTCCGACAAATGTGCAGCGTATTTATACCAAAAGACTTCGTGCAAAGTTTGGTTGCGATAGCTTTAAAACTGACGGAGGAGATAGCATAGAAACAGACGGACGGACGGACGGACAGACGGACATGGCTATATCAACTCAGCTCGTCATGCTGATCAAGAATATATATACTTTATGGGGTCGGAGATGCTTCCTTCTATGCGTTACAAACATCCGGACAATTTTAATATACCCTCTCCAAGGGTATAAAAATATTGTATGAGAATAGGAAGGAATTGAACTCTGGACCCATAACACAGAAACACATGGACATACACGGTACGTTAGCTCACTTGACTATTAAGCATATGGGAAAACTGGCGACAAAATCATAATTAAGAATGTAAGCAGTTGGCCCTTTGGTGACCGAGGTGCCTTTTTTCAAAAGTCGATTGACACAAACATAACACAACTGTTATATATACACGAGCAACAACTCGACCCGAAGTTAAAGTGAGAAATTCCCATTACGTGGGCACCTACTACGATGCATATTGTGGACCAGCCTCATTCACCTCTGCGCCGGTGGGCAGTGGACTTTAAGAGTGGGCGAGATAGTTTTGATTCAAATCTCTTTAATATCAAATAGCGGAGTTAGAAAATTAAAGTTGAGTAGCGTGGTTGAAAATTGGCCGCTGGCTGTGTGAGACAAAAAAAAATTTGTTTCAATTGAATCAAAAGTGTCAGAATAAAGCTATAGTTAAATTTAAATATAAAAAGTGCACAAAAAGGATCAAGTTTAAGGACGAGAATAACTTGGTGAGTCGATCAAGGAGGGGTTTAAGGAGAAGTTGGAGTTACCTGAATTTTTGGTCCTCCTAGAAACCATTTGGAACAGTGGATGATAAAGTTTGAGGCGTCCAAGGACCAGCTTAAAGGCGTTTGGCCACCGGAGGCTGAGCGTGGAAGCGAGATTGGCCACTTACCTCCGGGTGGCCCAGTTTTCTTGGTCGGGGTCCAAATACGCACCGGATGGGTTTTAGGTTAACTAACCTAGAACCAAAAGACACTTAGCAAGCCAAGTCATAATTTATTTATTTATTTAACTATCCACATACATATATTTATCCACATACATATATTTATCCGTTAATTATTTAATCACCCTTATTTATTTAATTTATTACTATGTGTTAATTTCCCTATTTATTCAGTATATGTACCAAAATTATTGTCTAGGTTAAGTGAAAATTCCAGTAAGCTTGAGCTTGGTAGGATGTTAGGGTCCATTAATATACAAATTATAACGTTGTGTAGAAAATTTTAAAATGTGTAATTAGAATTTTTTTGTTGGGTGAGATGGGGGTGTAAAATCGCCAACCACATCTGAATATGGGGATTAGGGAAGAACATCGAAACCTGGTCCAAGGAGGGTGGGACACGCTGGACAGAGGACACCAAACTGTCACTATTAGCCGCATCAAACAAGTTGTGTCCGGAGTATAAATATTTTTGTTGGATCCGATCAGTCTGGGCATCGAGGTCGATCACACCCCAGAGTAAACCGCGAGCTAGCCGGCGATAGTTGCTCCAGACGGAAGAAACCAATCAGATCTTAACAAACTAACTAAGGCAGCAGTAACCGAACAGAGCAAGTGTGTACTGTAAATGCTTCGAAGCGATAATAAGTTATTATTCCGATTTTTATACTTTCGATAGGGTCAAAAATCGATGGTGGGTCAAATTCGTTACCTTCGATAGTATCGATAGTGCTTTCGTTGGTTGCAAACCTCTTTATTATTTTATTGTGGCTAAAACCCAAACTAAGTCCGTTGGCTTATAATCCAAACTCCAGTACAAATAGTGTAAGTGCAATATTTTCATTTATTTTTTTTTTGCAACTTGTTTGCCTTTAAAACATGTTAATTTCTAAGCTTTAACTTGATTCCTTTAAAAAGAATTGTTCTCGTAAAGCTTCTTGGCAAACTTTGTCTCGTAACTCAAAGGATGTTATAAACAATATTATCACTAAAAAGTGTCTCAACTGTCTGAGTGCCGCTTTGTAGAACAATTTCAATCCTTTTTCCACCTACGCCCGGCTTTTCTATCTTTGTTTTGCATAAATTTTCACTTTGTTTTTTATCAATGTTGGTCCTTAATTTTGTTTTGTTTTTTGTTTGTGCTGTCCTTGCTTGTCCCTGAGATTGTTCCATTGAGATAATAATTTTTGTCGCCGTTTTTTAATCCTTTGCGAACGACCCTTTTTCCTGTGTTGTCCTGGTTGACTGCATACACGCGACGCGTCGCTGTTGGGACATTTTATAGTTATTGCCGAAAATTCCCTAGATGGTTTTAGCAATTTCTATGCCATTTACATTCTATTTTGTTTTTGTTTGCATGGGAAATTGCGGCTCTATTGTTTTATAGTCGCAACGGGGAGAGTATCTAAAGCATTGAATAGATATACATGATGAATGCATGTGGCGCATAATAAAAAAATAATGAAAATCAAAAATCAAACAACTAAGATTTTGTCAAGGAAAAAGGCCATAACTGGGTCTGTGTACAAAAGATAGCCGCAGGCAAGGGCTTTATGACAGAGTAATCAAGTTGTATACTGGCAAAATTTTTGTTTCTTTATGGATGAACATTTAGAAATGTGGCGTGTTTGAAGTCATATATTGATAATCGAACTCGTAATAAATCACTTTTGGCTATTCAATGTGCCTTTTTCTGCTGTTAGGTTGCATAAGAATATATAGGCAACGCTTAGCACTAACCAGCTCGAAATGCACAATATATTTTTTGGTCGACTCCTCGATCATGTGAATGTTTCTACACTCAGAAAAAAGATTTTCCTTAAATTTTAGGAAAATGGATTTTATTACCTAAAATGTGATTTTTAGGTAATCATTTCCTAAAATATAGGGCATTTTACCTAAACAATCTGTATTTGGCTTATATTTTTTAGGAATCCTTTGCCTTAAAATTATGCCATTTTCCTTAACATTGCATTATTATTTTAAATATAAAAAAATGATAAATAAATATGTACAGAGCCTTTGTTTTCAGTTCAGAATGAATCTATTTTATCTATTCAAGTATTAAAATTACATTTATTTTTTACCATAACATTCTAAATTATTTAATAATATTAAATAATTGTTGCTACACTCAGAAAATTAGTTTTCTACATTTAAGAAAATCACCCTAGAATCGAAATCGCCCTAAAATTTAGAAAAAATTTCTATCATTAAGTAAAATTTGTCTGAATTTTATAAGTTTTATAAGTTTATTTTAAAAGTAATGTTTGAAAAATTTTTTTTGAAATTTAGATATATTTATTTTCTAAATTTAAGGGTCAATTTGCTTTATTGCCTTTTCCAATTTTTATGGTAATTTCGCCTTTGATTTTAAAAAATATTTGTTACAAATTTAGGGTGCTTTGCCCTAAAATTATGAAAATAAACCCTAATTTTAAGAAATTTTATCTAAGTCCTTCGACCTTTCTAAAAATGTTTGCGAAATGTTTGCATTGCGCTCTACTGCCGTTCGGTTTTAACTACGAAGCCGTCTATGTGATGGCATTTGTTTACACACACTAATGTCCATTCGCAATGCCTGAAGAATATAGATATAATGCACTGATGTGTAGTGACCGAATATATATGCTAAAAAGAATATGAGTATATTCCCACAAAATATTCTAAAAAGCATATGAGTATATTCATTTTTTTCTCTTATATGTGACATTTTTCTATTAAGAAAATAAAGGTGTCTTGGCGTAGATGTAAGGTGTTTGAATACGAGTCTTACGTACCCAGGTTCGAGTCCCAGTAAGGATCAAAATTTTTTTTTTATTTTTATTTTATTAAATTCTTTTTATACATTTTAGTTATGCATAGAAATGTGTTTTTTCTTTCGAGATACTCAAAACATGAAGATTTAAAAAAAATATGGTTCAATATACTGGATATACGGGAAATTGGCTTCACAAGAAGAAAATGATAAAAAAAATCTCGGTTGAAAAGGGTAACTCACTTAAAACTGTTTTAAAAATATGATTTCTTTACATATAAATTCAACAATTGAAGTGTAACTTAGCAGAAAATTGGTTGGGCGAAAAAATAAATCAAAAATGGAGCTTTAAATTTTAAGTAAAATTATTTAAGTAATAGTTTTCTATTTTTTTTTACAAAACTATGAAGAGTTGCAACGTATAACAATAATTATTTCAATATGTTTCTCTCCTGTCCCACAAAATATTTTTATAAATCTGTTTTTTTGTTGAAATGCCAATGACTTCAGTTTTTGTTTTTAAAAATAATTAAGATGTATAAAAACAAGTAATAAGTTTGGTTACTGAAACTAATTGCATATTAAATTATTGCTTGGCAGATTTCAGGCATGGATTAAACAAAATTTTTTAAAAATTCTTAATATTCCTACCAAGACTTAAACGCTATTCAAAGTCCAGAGGGCTAACCGTTAGACCATAAAACCGTTTTTTTTAAGTTTTTTCTTCGTCACTTTTGTAGAAGGTCTCTGCCTACAATGACAGTTCAAAGATAAATTAAGGATAAATTGGAAACTTTGAAATCCCGCGCTGCTATTAAAACTAAAAAATTCTGATTTTCGTAAAGCTCTCTACAAAATATTCCGAATTTTTGAGTTAAGTTTTGCTAAGAACTTTGCATGTTGAAAATCTCGCAAAGAAGTGCGGTTTAGTTTTGGCGTTGCGTATGTGTGTTCAGCCACGCGAGAGAGCACTCAGTTAGCTCGTATACTGTCGGTGTGTCGACGTTGCTGCCGCAGAGCGCTATAGATTAGCTAGCGACGCTTCGGACTCTGGAACAGAGTTATTCTGTCCAATAAATTATTCTTATAAGCATAAAAGTAGTAGATTGTTGTTGTTTGAACTGATTTTCCAATATTAAATGGCAATCAAAAGTGTTATCGTACAATTTTTTTTAACTTTTATATTTAGTTTTGTTTGCAAAAAATTAATATGTATAAAAAAAAAATTACAGCCAGTCTGGGAATCGAACCTGGGTATCTTAGACTCGTAGTCAAAAAAAAAATATGCCAAATATGCTAAAGCATATATGTCCGGTCTCTACTGATGTAGTATTCGATTAAAGGATTGTATAAAATAAAAGCAATGCTAAAAACACTTCAAATAAAAAAAAACAATAAGAAAAGAACCATTTAATGAGAAACAATTATGTTCCTACTGGGATTGGACATTTTCCACTCGACCACGACTCTTGCTTCTTATTGAGTGGCAAATGTGAGTACTTATGAGAAGAAAAAGTATGCTCCTACTGGGACTTGATTACAGGCCTCCACGTTTGCTTAGCAAATGTCATGTCAACTTGACCAACTGCGTATGTACATTATAAACTATGGTTTTGTCGCTAGGTTTTACTTAAGGTTAATAGTCGAGTGGGCTAAGGCGTTGTCCGAGTGTTCAGTATTTGAGAGAGGTCCCGAGTTCAAGTCCCAGTAAAGTAAGTAAAAAAAAATTGTTTATGCGCTTATTTCTAAATTAATTATATATTTATAGAGTGGAAAAAAGTGGGTTGGTGTGGTGGTTGTAATGGGGGGAGCATGGTACAAACACAAAAACCGAAGGTCTGGGGCGCGGGGTGGATCCCAAACCACAACCACACACGGGTTGGTCTGTTGTCGGTCCTACCCTACCTCCCCCTAAAACTTTTTTTAAATTTTTACTGTCAGCTGCTTTTTCCTAATGCCAGCGCTGCCATAACCGCTTGGGAATTTTAAGTCGACCCAACTGCTAAAATTGTGTAAGTTTTTTGAAAAATATTACCTAAAAAAACTAATTTATTGACGAAAATTTAGGCCTTTCTATTACCTAAAAATATAATTTATGGCACTACATTGACTAAAATTTTTGGTCACATATTACCTAAAAATCAAATTTATTGCTTAGAAAACTTTAGGTAATAGAGGCCTGAAATTAAGTCCATATATTCCTTGGTTGTCATTTTAGGTCATATGGACTTAATTTTCGGGTAATTTTCAACATTTTTAGGTAATATTTTTTTCTGAGTGTACCTTTGCTGAATAGAGACTTTGTTTGCGGATAATTTTTTTTAATCAGCTCAGAGAAATATTTCTTAGTCAATGCATAACATTAATTCTAAGTATAGAACTCCAGGAGTACGCGGGTGTATTGACGCTTTTTAGGGCAGCTACTTGATAAGAAGTAACAGTTATGCTGTAACTAAAGTGTATTGTGGAGAAACATTTAGAATTAATAAATAGGGGAGAGTGGGGGGTTGTGATCATAGTTTTGTTTTTCGAACATAACTTAGCCAAAAATCAATATATTTTCATTCTGTAGATTTTGTATTTTAGGTAAAAGATGCACAAAACTTTTCTCATCACTAGTTTAAAAAAATAAATTTTTGGGGTTTTTTTATTTGATATTGAAAAAATAGTGACTTTTTGAAATTTCAAAAATTTGTGGGGGGTTGTGAGCCACCCATCTAAAAGTTCAAAATTCGTGTTTTTAAGCAAATATTCTTTATTAAATGAAAAAAATAAAATTTTTTCTCATATTCTGAATTAAGAAATATATGTGAAGAGTGAAAATTGATTGACGGCATCAGGCTTGTTTTCTTTTATATAGGAGCACTTTTTGCTGGTGGCTGTTCTTTTGTTTGCCTTTTTTAATGGGTTTTTAACTTCTTTGGAGAGTTTTTCCTCTGTTTTATTGCGTATCATTGCAATATCCTCTTTGGAAGTCAAAACCAACATTTTTCCAAAGTGGCTCACAACCCCCCATATCTCACTTTTTTTTGGTGACGTGACATAACAAAAAAAAAAATTATTTAAAAAAAAAACATAATTCTATTAAAAAGGCAAATGACCAAAGATATTTCCCTCATACTTACTTTTGGCATTACTTTTGGCAATTTTGTATAATATTCACAAGTCAAAAATGAAAAAAAAACTTTTTTTTTTGAAAAAAAAGTCGAGTTCTGGTTCTCAAACTTAAAGAACGTGTTGACTGATCGGTTGCTAGCCAAAAGTTAGTTAATAAGAAGGGAAACACTTGACATAAACAAAAAGTTTAAATTTATTTTTTTTTGTGGCCAATATTCGAGTGGCTCACAACCCCCAGCGGCTCAGAACCCCCCATTCTCCCCTACATAATTTGGTGGTTGTAGCTTACCAAGGGTAAACGATTTTCATAGAAGAAATTTTCATCCAACTGGTTGCTCATCAGCAAATAGCTAAACATGTGTTTCTTCTGAATTTTACACAGCCAATACTTTTAAATTTTGGCTTATTTACCATCACAAACAAAGCGGAAAATGAAAATTTATGTTATAGCGGACCATAAAAAAGACACCAGGGCAAAGTTTCAGCTTTTTACCTTTTAAGCCGGGGCCACCAGAATTAAGTCAAACTTACAAACTTTAGAGGCCCCGTGCCATGGTTTTATCTACAACCAAAGACTTATAGATATTATAGATGACGCATCTGAAATAAAAAATGCTTGTTCGTGGGAGCTGATATTGGATCCAAATTTTTCCCTCTTGCTTCATTTTTGATGATCCATATATTGCAATTTAGCTGCGTTTTATTAGGTGTAAGCGTTGGCTCAGTGGGTAGGCGCGCTGCCTTTTTTTCCATTTGTGGGTTGAAACCCCGGATGAGGCTAGATCTACTTTTTTTCATATCTAAAATTTGTTGGTTTCTTGTTGATTTCACCAATATCAACATGTAAACAAGACTATTGACGAGTGTGGACTAAGAGCTTGAGAATTACAAGCAGGCAATTATGAACACATTTTGGACAGAAATTGAAAACACATTCACTACAAGTAATCTTTTAGTTGCCTCGTCTTAGACGCGCGGTGCGGCGCAGTCGTCTAAGACGTCAGTCACAGTAAGAATCTCCCCAGATCAAAAAAAGTTTTTCATTCGTTGTTTTTCGAAGTAACAAAATTACTAAGGCGAGTGCAAACATTTTGTTATTAAATGGAAAAACATTTGGGTGATAATCAAAAACAAATATTGGACAGACGGATATGGCTATATCCACTCAGGTCGTTATGCTGATCCAGAATAAATATGTATACCTTAGACAGAGAAAACAAAATTGGCTGCACGGCGCGTGTAGAAACGTCAATCCTTAACGAAACGTATTTCGCCCTGGTAACACGCTACGTTTACAATTCAGAAAGCCATACGTGGCGTGCAGAAAAGCTACACGCGACGTGTAGAAATCTAAATGCAAATTTAGAAAAGATAAATGCTGCGTGAGCAAAGCCAAAGACTACACGACATTTGAAAATCAGCTTGTTTCCCTAAGTAATTCTAAATTTTTTATGCAGCAATCTGATTACCACACGGACGTTTAGGTTTTCTACATTAACGTTTGGATATTGAAATGCTATACGCGCGTGTGGAAATTCTAAACGAAAAACATAGCTCTACATCAGTACTGAATTCTTATATTTTTCGTTTAGCACACTGGTTGTCACTCGTGGCGTGTGGGATTTCTAAATGTACGTTTAGATTTACAAAATCTAAGCGTTGCGTGTTGGAAATCTACACGAATCGTGCGCAAGTTTCTGTTGCCGGTATATAAATAGCGATTGCGTTGAATTAGAACTTGAGAACTATAAGCAAGCAAAAATTGGACTGTGCCTTTAGCAGATTGCATACAAGTACACTCAAAAAAAAAAAACAGGCCAAATCGCCCTAAAATTAAGAAATTCGCCCTAAAAGGGGTCAAAGGCGATTCGCCTTATTTTTGAGAAAATGCTTTTCTAGATTTCAGGGCAATTTTTCTAAAAAACACTTAGACAATTTTAGGTGTTAGGTCGATTTAAAATTCCCAAGCGGTTATGGCAGAGCTGGCATAAGGAGGAAGCAGTTGACAGTGAACACTTAAAAATAAATTTTAGGGGGAGGTGGGGTAGAACCGACCACGGACCAACCCGTGTGTGGTTGTGTGTTTTTGGATCCACCCCGCCCCAACCGTTTGATTTTTAGGGTTTGTCCCATCCTCCTCCCCCTCCATCGCCAGCACCACTTCCTCACACCAACAGGTTGATTTTTCTAAGCTATAGATAGATATATAATTAGTTTAGAAATTAGCGCATTAACAATTTTTTTTTACTTACTTTACTGGCACTTGAACACGGGACCTCTCTCAAATACTGAACACTCGGACGACGCCTTAGCCCACTCGACTATTTGCCATAAGTAAAACGTAGCGACTTAACCGTAGTTAATAATGTACACAGTTGGGAGCACGCGTGTGGCGTTCTCACGTCTCTCTTTTTTACATTTTTTTAATTTTAGGGCGAATTTCTAGATTAATCTTTCTAAATTTTAGGGTGAGTTTCTGAACAAATTTTTCTAAATTTAAGAAACTTGATTTTCTCAAAATAAGGGCGTTTTACTAACTTTAATGGCGGTCGCTCTATTTTGCTATGCATTTCTTTTCTTAATTCAAGGGCAAATCTGCCCTAAATTTAAGAAAGATTTTAGGAAAATATCTAGAAAAATTACCCTAAATTTAAGAAAAATAAAATTAGTTTCTAAATTTAAGAAATTATTTTCTAGAAAATCTCATCTAAGGGTTATGCTTTCTTAATTTAAGAAAAAAAATGTCTATAAACAAGAAATTTTTCTACAATAAAGAAAAAAATTATTTTATGGCGAATTTCTCAAATGTAGAAAATATTTTTTT